>NQII01000343.1:877702-1207369 GCA_002778355.1 Clitarchus hookeri
GGCGAGGAGCCTAGCAGTTCTAGGAAATGAAATGCGGACTGACAATAACAACTCTATACATACCTTCTTCAGCTTTCGCCGGAAGGAATTGCAGAACTTAAACTCTATATAAATTTTATTTTGGGTAGGATGATAAACATGTTTGTGCCCAAACCAGGTTTTACATTCCTAAAAGACTTACCCGAAAGTTCAAAGCATAGCGAATTTTTTTCCAAACCAAAACAAATTTTGAATTTTTTAAATGTACGAGTATGTATGTAGAGGTACTTCACAACTTTTTCCTTGCACAACAATTTTTATATAGCTATCTGAACGCAGTAGTCTTACGTAACGAGTGATGTTCAAGTTCTCTAGAATTTCAATAAAAATATGTAGGTAATTGGAGCGAATATAACTATGCCGATTGAACAGTCAAAGATTCATTTGGAGTTGGGTATCGATGCGCTGCCGACACACACAACGCTATTTATAAAAGTTCGTCAAGTATACAGAACTGGTTTTGGAAATATAATTCTTGGTTATGACGTAAATATTACGCAGTCTATATTTTGGTCGTATGAATTTAACAGCAAAGCAGTAGCTAATTTCTTACACTTCTGTTCACATGCTGCGCACAAATACTGCACAGACTGAACTATTCCTACAAAAGAGATCGGTAAGCAGTATATAATAAAACGATTAATTTTTGCGTACCATGTACACATGTTTACTCCATATTTAAAGCGTATAAGCATGCTTTCACCAAGAAACCTCAGAGATGCAGCGAGTATGCAATGGTTGTAATAATTAATCAATATGGCTCTTCAATACAGCTTAATACATGTATCTGACGCGTTATATTTTGAGATACAGCACTTTGAAAAAGCTGTTTTTAGCCATTTTCGAGTACTCTGAAAGGGTATTTCTAATGTGCGTGATGTCTTGAAAGCACTCAACATCTCTCGTCTGAAGTGTGTGTTATTTTCGTAGAACAGCATATTAGACGTAAGTCAAATAGTTTAGTTGAAAATAGGTGTATTTCAAATACACCGCAACGCAGTTCAAGCGCCAGGTAGGCAAAGCCTTAATGCTTCAGTTTGGCAACTAAACATTTTCGCCGCCAGGGTGCATTGGTTTCGCATTTGTACCGGATTTTTTCGTTTTGTATGTTAGTAAATCGAATAATAGTAATTTTAATAAAATATATGCTATTCTGAAAATCTTATCATTTGTTTTTACTAAGTAACTACTGTACGTAAAGAATAAACTTTGTTCTTCGCACTAGAGTGGAAATAAAACTAAATAAATCTACCTGTCATTTAATGTTGTGTCCTAAACTGGATTTAGAAAAACTTTGACTTACACAATTATTTTATCGAAATATAACCACCGAATAAAAGAAAAATAGTGAAGATGTTAAAAATATAATTTTTAGGACTTTCCTGTGCAGTTTACTTAATAAGGGAAAGGAGGAAATTACGAAGTTCTTTTTGATTGCTGCTATATTTATTTCGCACTTAATTTCGTAGCGTTTTTCCATTGAAATACGCTAGCTTATAAACGCTCGATGCCAAAAAAAGTTTTATTTTAACGATTCGCTCTTGTATGCACCATTGGAGGGTGTAGATAATAGTAATGAAATAAAATTAATACTCAGAAATCCTGGCTGGCTTTAGTATATATAACAACTCAAGCCAAACAAAACTTTTCCACACAAATAATTAGAATTTCTCTATGTACTGCTAGATTAAAAGTGGCTTCTTTGGAACTTCAGCGCACCTTGCGGCGAAAATTTTCCCTTTGCCAATCTCACCAATAAAACATCTCGTTTTTTCCCAACCTGAGTAGAATAAACTTACCTTAAGTTTACCCTTCACCTGCTATATTGGATCTTTGTTTTATAGTTTTTTTATAAGTTTTAAAAAGACAATATCTAATATACCCATATACCCAACTAGTTATTGACCTTAAACAGCTGTTCATTGATAACGAGTGAACTAAGAACTCATAATTATGTCACAATATTACTTCGTACGAAATTTGGCAAAATTAACATTGTGACGCAAATACGTGTTCGTAGTTCAGTAGTTATATGTGTACTGTTGTGTAAGGTCAAAAGCAAGTTGGGTTATGAGTGGTATGGGAATGTTCTTTATTAAAAATTCTAACAATATAGACAAACCAAGATACCAATATGGCCAGGGATGATTCAACCTAAGGCTCTGTCACACAGTCAATTTTACCGTAAAATTGCTTCAAATAAATTTGTTTAAATAAATTTTTATTGTTCTGACGTCCCCGAAACGTCATTATTGCTGCCATATTGTCTGGAGAAGTTTGATAACACCAGTTTCCATCAAACATTTTTAAAATAGTACGGGATCTAATATATTTTTATCTTTGGCGGGCACAGCCTATCAGAATCGTCCATAAAATAAATGGCCGTTTTTGATTTCACAAAACTTTAAAACGGCGAAAAATTGCTGGAAAAGGAAGAAGGCTAGGAAGATAATTATTTGATTGAGCTCTTCGAGGTTGAAGGCATTAATTCTCAACAATATTAAGAACTCACAGGAATTAAATTTAAATGTGCAGGAAATACTTTATCTGATAAATAAATTCTAAATATATTAAAGAAGTGAAAAAAAACCCAACATTCCTTACATTTCTTTGTGTAGTGGCCTGAACGGAAACACAACCGCAGTATCTCATTATAAAAAAAAATTAAATGAAAATTCATGCTAGATCCTCTAGCTAAAAAAAATTTACTCTGTGGCACATTTTCAAAAACAGTCAAGATTATTTTATTGTCAAATATATTTGAAGGCGAAAATTTGAAAGTGTGATAGGTACTTTACCGGCACCACCCCGTCATACGCCCTCATCAAGTTACAATCCCCGTAATAAAGAAGCAAATTTGGATCAACGTATGTATGTAACAATTCCAGGGCAAATTTTAGTCAATTAGAGGAGTGGAGTGGAGTGGAGAAATTTGGGCATATCTTAACATCGAGGTATTGAGAGCCGATGAAGTTGAAGTGAGGTGAGGTATTGAGCAGCGCCGTAATGCAAGGGCGGGGAAATCGTGAGCTATCCGAGAAAACCCGCTGACGAACGGTACCGTCCGGCACGATTCCCACATGCGAAAATCTGGGAGCGACCAGGCCGGGAATCGAACACCAGTGTGCCGAAGTGGGAGGCGAGTAGTCTAACCACTACATTACCGCAACCTCGTCAACCAAAGAAAAAAAATAAAACAGGTGTGTGGTGTTGTTGGGGACACGACTTTTGGTTTGAATTGAATACGTTTGCGTGATCGGGTAATATTTTCTTTGAGATATGGGAACAAATTAATAGTAACGAAAGTGATGTTTCGCTTGTATTGCTTAGGTAGACAGATCTAGACGAGATCTTTTGTTTCTACGAACTCATTCATTAGTTTACACTAATCGAACTTTTCACAGCCTCCCTGAATTCTTACCATGGGAAATTGGCTAGCCATTAAAGCTTTTATTTTAGTAACTTAACTAATTGCAGATCACATTGAAAACGTTCTAACAGTTCTTACTGACTGTTTGGCGATCTGTATTTCTGTGTGTAGAGATCAAGCAAACTGTTGGCTACTTTTACACTCGCTAGTCGCTAGACAACCCGAGTGTAACTAGGACAATTGAAATAGATGCTGTACGTACATCTCGTTTCCATTTGCAGATATACATTAATTTGCAAAAAAAATTGATCACCCTGCAGGTGCCCGTAAGTGGATACAGGCACAGGATATGGTAGTATTTCCACAGCAAATATAAAAAGATGGCACTACACCAAGCGTTTATTGCAGGGAATCAACACTTATGGTTTTGAACCACCCGTAGCCCGTAGCCCGGAGAGCGGTGGCGATACGGTAGGTCATGGAGGCATACAGATGTCGGATGTTCTCCTAAGGAAGATCCTGCCACAAGTGGCTAAATGGACCCTCCAAATCCGCAGTAGTTGCCACTGGTAGAATTGGCTGTCCATTCCGGTCCCAAAAATCCTCAATGTGCGGGATGTCTGGGGACCTTGCTGGCCACAGAAGCATGTTGACATCACGAAAGCAGGCCAGAGATACCCTTGCTGTGTGAGGCCGGGCATTATCCTGGAGGAATATGTACTCAAATAAATGGTTCACCGATTTACTACATCAATGATTACGCGTATTGAGAATGCATGGATGTTAAAATTCTTCCCATACTTCCATGGTAGCTTAGTACATTTGTTCAGGAAAGAGTCGAAAGCGTAAAAAAAATTCAAGCCTGTGCATAGTAGCAATATTACATTTACACTTTATATGTTGTAAATATTTAATATTTTTATTGGTTAAACATTTTCAGTACAATTTAGGAAGATTTCTCAATTATATTTTGCAGTGTGGGGTTTTCAAGCTACACCAGGAATTTCCTGGACGTATCGCCGCACCGTCAGGGTTCCTTCTATGACCAGCAGTGGGGTGCGGGTATCGTAGGAAATGGCACTCCACGCCATGACACCTCTCGTTAGGGCGGTGTGCCGCTCTACAATGAAGCGTGGATCACGGCGCTTGCCAGGACGTCTACAGACTCGTATTCGGCGGTCGTCTCTATCCAGACTGAACCGTGATTCGTCGCTGAACACCACTCGTCTCCAATCCGCAAGCTGCCATGCTGCCCGTTCCCGGAAGGTCACTCGTGCTCGGCGATGCTCAGGTCGTAATGGTAAACGTCGTAAGGGACGCCGCGACGACAAATGCCACTCTTATAGCTTCCTGGATACGCTACTGGTGGACGCAGGCACATTTCCAGCCTCCGCGACGTGCCCTTCGATGGCACTTGGTGACGNAGCCTCCGTGACGTGCCCTTCGATGGCACTTAGTGACGTCCGTGGAGTTCTTACAGCCTGTTGCACATTGAAACGACCCTCCCTGTTGGTGGTCGGTCGGGATCGACTCCAGCTTTCTCGACGTGCGTGTATATACTCCTGATCTCACTGCGTCCAACATTGACTCGCAATGTAGGCAGAACGGTTCAAGTGGCGAGCAATGCGCTAAATCGTCCAACCTGCCTCTCGGAGGCCAACGATGCTGCCTCTCTCTCACTCATTAAGCTGAGAAAAAGCTTGCCGAATGCACCGTTGGTGCATGCTGCATGTGTCTCTTTGGCTCAAACTGCTATTAAAGCCTTATTCGATGTCTTGCAGCTATTAATGATGGAGGGATATGTATGCCTCCTAATGGCACAACCACGCAAGCCAAACGCATTAAACGCAAATGGGACACATGTCGGGCTTTGAGGATACAGTGTGGCAACCTTCGTCGTACTCGCGCGATTCTTTCACGGTGGCCAATTTTTTGCATGTGAGTATAAAATGTTAGTATATTTTTTCAGTTCTGGAAAAGGCGTCCTTAAANCGCATGTTCACTCAACTTGTCTCTTTGGCACACACTGCTATTAAAGCCTTATTCGGTGTCTTGCAGCTATTAATGATGGAGGGATATGTATGCCTCCTAATGGCACAACCACGCAAGCCAAACGCATTAAACGCAAATGGGACACATGTCGGGCTTTGAGGATACAGTGTGGCAACCTTCGTCGTACTCGCGCGATTCATTCACGGTGGCCAATTTTTTGCATGTGAGTATAAAATGTTAGTATATTTTTTCAGTTCTGGAAAAGGCGTCCTTAAAAATTAATACTGGAATTCCTTCAATTTCTGCTGAAAAACTTTTGTTCAGCATAGGTAGCGATATTTTCACTTGCAGAATTGCTCGGCTATCAGATGAGCATTACGAAATATTTCTCCGCCAGGACCTCATTGTTAAGAGCCCGGCGAAACATCTAAACACAACTATCTACAAGTATTTATACCCAATGTTCCTACCAATTCTCGTCTGTAGGAATGTGTATAAATTTTCATGTGCATAGTTTCTGTTATTACAGCCACATAGGGCTCAGTATGGCATGTTTCTTTCAGAAAAAAATTGCTTCCTCCGCGGCGTGTATCGCACTATTGCTGCGATCAGCCGAGCGCTGTGACTCGACTGTGACGTCATCAACTGCCAGCCTTCCCCATCTAACCTGTGCATGCGCCTACCTCTATTATCCGTACTGCAATGAGGTGTCATATGTCTAACTACACTGCTCAGTGTAACTTGTCGCAACAGAGTGATTAGCGGGTTATTTCTTTCGATGAGATCAAACATGGACGCACAACAGCAGAAACGTATCGCAACGTGGTGAGTGCATGGGGCGTAGACAAAAATTCAGAAGAAAGTGTGCTTTGCTGATTTGAAAATTTCCTTCCTGCGAGTAGAAACTCGAGGATGAGGAATGTAGAGGACGCAAGTTTAAAGTGTTTAACTACGCTTTGAAAGCATGCGTGGAGATATATTCACGCGCCGACGTCAAGAAAACTGCGAGACAGCTAAAATTATTCCATTGACCGTCTTACTTCATACATGCGTCATCCAATTGGAAACCAAAGAACGTAATGATAGTAAATATGTTAGTAATTTGTAAATTCGTGCTCAAAACAAATAACCTTAGACTTCAGTAGGCAAAATTTACATATAATAGCCGGTATTATAAATATTTTTATTAACTCTCTGTCAAATAAACACTGGGAGGCTGCGTTCCAGTGTGTAATAAAGTTTACGTGAAATTGTAGGCAGTAGTATTTTCCTAATGGCTTCTTTTAAATTTGCTTTCTCTTCTGTGAACAGCCTTTGCAACGAAAAAGGATATGGAACAAAAAATAACCAGTAGGTACGACATGAAATTATGGAGCATTACAAACAGCAGTGACTGGACATTTACAGTGCTTGTTGGTTCTTCACCACAACACGCTCCTGCTCGATGGAATCGTGAACTGTGATGAGAAGTGCGACAACTGCAAGCAAAGGGGACAGAGGCAGGACCTTAGTGAAACTCCCAGACGTTTTCTAAAACCAAGGTTGGTGCCACAAAAGGTTGTCGCTTTTAGTATGGTGGTCAGTACCGTTTGTTGTCCATTTTAAATCCTCTTACTCCTTGTAAAACCATTACGTCTGTCTCGTACTCCACCGAAGTCGAAAAATCGCCATAGCCGTTCTTTAAAAGCAGACAGCGTTGGTCAATAGGGAATAATTTCCTGTAACATAGGCAGACGTCAACAAAACACAGCCGAAATCATGAAATAAAAGCTGAGTAACCTGACGCACAAAGTATCCCCATGCCCTCCATATTCCCCGGACTTAAAATTATCCGACTAGCCTATTTCACGCATTTCAACTCACTTCGGTGAGAACAGGAGATTTTAAGAACAGGGAAAGTGTATAGAGGGCTTTCCGTAAATTATTTGCGGCGTTGGAGTCGTATTTCATCAGCGATGCGAATATAAACAACCATTTATTTCCGAACAAACTAGCGTTTCATGAAAATATTTTTACTGTCACTGAGACTGAAGTGGCGTAGAAGCAAGAACACTCATCTCCCACCAAGGCGAACCGGATTCAGTTTCCTACGGTTTCACTCCCGGTTTTCTCAAGTGGGAATAATGCCGGACATTGCCGATGGTCGGCGGGTTTTTTCGAGAACATCCTGTTTCCCCCCACCATTGCATTCCGGCTCTGCTCCATATCTATCTAGCTTCCTTCACCCAAATCGGTTCTCAAGAAATCGTTGTTAAGAGATGCCCAAATATCTCCACTCCACTCTTAGCGTCATTCAATTTTTCAATCGAATTTTTAGACGCGAGAAATGCATGCTAAATTAAGAAAGCTCTATACATGCGTTATGACTAAAAACCACACGGTTCTCGATAAATTCTAGCATAAATTTGTTATGAGAGCAGCATA
Organism: Clitarchus hookeri; assembly: GCA_002778355.1. Classification (NCBI taxonomy): domain Eukaryota; kingdom Metazoa; phylum Arthropoda; class Insecta; order Phasmatodea; family Phasmatidae; genus Clitarchus; species Clitarchus hookeri. The sequence continues at coordinate 885,528 of NQII01000343.1, forward strand.
ATGCTTTAAGATGGCAAAAAGCATTGCATTTAATGTTTCTTGTTTGTGACGTAAAATGCAGTTTGGTTTGCAACTTCTTGAGGTCATGGTCGTGTAGAGCTCTGATCACACGCCTACCGCCACAGCGAACGGCTTCGATTCCTTAAAGAATCAAAACTTGAACTTATGTTGATGAAAATATGACTGATGTTCCCATTAGCCAGTTAATTTTCTGAGGGTACTCCAATTTTCCCTGTCTTTTGCTGGTCTGTCCTCACCTTGCTTTACCTCTTGGCTCTAGAGACTTGCGCTGTTAAGAGCTGATAATATCCCTCTCCCCGACTGCTTTCTGATACTTTGATAAACTCGCTTTTACGGACTTAAGCATTAAAAAAAATATATTAATCTCCTGTTGTTAATAATCGAGGACAACTCATTCGCTATCTTTGACATAATTATTAAAAGCATTTTTTTAAAACTGTTATCGTTTCTTCTTCAGCAAGTTTAATGCAAATAAAGGATGCCAAATGCATTGGCATTTATGAATAAATTTTATGGAAACGAAATATTGTGCAGTGGAGGACAATCACACTCGGTGCTCTATCGTAAACACATATTTTAAAACTTGTAATAAAACTGGTTGTTGAAGTCCCATTTCAAAGGCATTTATTATCCTTTGAAAACACTCTATACCTGACATAGTGTTTTTGATCATTTTACGTGGCAAACTGCAATCATGGGCTAGGTAGAATTTTGATTGAATCTCTGTAAAAGAGAGATAACTTAAGATATATTAATAAGATAAATAATTAACGACATACACACAGGCTAAGTAAATACCATAACTTCTTCTTTCGGTTTCAGTGTATCATATCAACTATTACATGGAACAAATAGTTGAGCTCATCGGAATATTCCTTAAGCAAAGGAATCCCGTAAAAATATTTTTTAGTTCGCTGTCTACTAATACTGAAATATTAAGTGTTACGTTAATTAAAATTATATATATACACATACATACATTTCCGCTGGGCACTTGATTGGTTCAACATAGTATATACAAAACAACATGTTACTTCTGCAATGATGGTAATGTAATATAAAAGGTGTTTGTAACAGTCAACTAACCAAATTTCTACAACTTTACAAGAAATAAATGTTCAGCAAACAAAACACGTAAACCAAGTGACTTTATTCGTGGTGATACACTTATTCATACACATACACAATATGGATACTAGTCACTCGGTAACACCTGCAAACTTATTGGCATCTCCATGCAAGTTTCACCACCTATAAAAGAAACTTTAAATTTAATTATACATGTGTATCTAATACATACGTCAATATCAACGTTACGACGCGATATTTTGATGAGTACCTATCCCGCCATTCTATCAGCCAGATTTCATGCAAGTTCCAGATAGCACGTGCAGGAGAAAGTGACGAAGTGGCGTAATTGAAAAATGAAATTAAGGAGTTATCACAAGGCATAAAAAACCCGGCAAGCCGAAAAATTCTTATCTCGGGTTAGCCAAAGCCTCCGACGGTCGGTGAACTCAAACCGTAAGGATAGTTCACAAACTGTGTCCAAATAGTTTCGATCGGTATCGGGAATTGCTGTACGCAAACGTGCCATTCGCCTGAAATTGGTTGAAATTGGAATCTAATGGGAGAACTGCATCCCGTAAGACAAAGATGACTACAAATAATTCCGTCCGTCTTTTCCAGTGTTTTAAAGTGCGCAGCCAATAGACCCTGTAATAGTGTAAAAGTCTCTGATGGAGTCACGAATCACGTTACATTATTGTGATGATTCAATGGTCGTGTGTGGGTGTGGCATATGACAGGCTAGTGTTTTTTACAAGACTGTATTTTTTGCAAGGCGAAGATCGTAGGATATTAAATCACAGCATTGTCAAGTTTTTTGCTGCACTGTGTTAGTTAAGTAACTCGTTACTCCTGGATTTATGCTTGTAAAAGACTGAAGTTATTAGGACAATTTATCACTGCATACACTACATCCCAGCTCATTTTCTGTATGACAGTGCAATTGGCCGTATATCAAAGTTATAATCGAACGGTTTAATGTTATGTCAGCGGTAAACTCGAATGGCCAGCCCAAAGTACTGACCTCAACTGCATTAAACCGCTCCAGGATGAAATGGAGCACCGGTTGAAAGTCAAGACTAAACGACCCACGGAACACTAAAAAGCTGTAAATGGAGGTATGGAACCAAATTCCGGCATAAGTATATGTGCCGCAAATTGGTGAAAATTCTTCCACGATTAGTCGAGGCTGTGACATAAAGCTGAAAAGACGGGGTTTTTCACACTGATACCATACGAAGTTTTGGTTAATACATTGATAGGGATTTTTATGTAATTTATTGTATTACAGTGTATTTTAATTGTTCTAGTAATTTAAAGTATACTTCCAATATTTTGAGAATATCTTTAATTAGAACTGTGCTTTGAAGATCGCTCTGTTTGAGGATTTATACATTTCGAAACTTTTGGAAGGAAACTAAACTAAATATTAACAATTAACGGTTTTTTTTTTTCATCTTTACTGGTTTTGACAAAAATGGATTAAATGAAAATGAGTTGTAATAATAAAATAATAATTGTTTTATCTGTGTACTAAAACGCTGTCTGAATTAAAATATTTACTTATGAGCTGTTTCTCTTTAAATAGTAATTCTAAAGATTATCTCAATATAAAATATTTTTTACGTTAAGTTAGGCGTTCGCTTTTGGGATACAAATGTGTTATTTACTCATTATGTGGAGTATCGGGCCCGCATTCAAAATTATGAGTGTCATGAGGTCACTTTAAGTTGCATTATTTTTCTCAAGATGTATTACATACTGCCACAGGTAAACGCTAACACAAGTTCAGCATAAAAACGTTTACGATTTCTTGCTCAATATATTAAGGTCCACTGTAAAAANAGGTAAACGCTAACACAAGTTCAGCATAAAAACGTTTACGATTTCTTGCTCAATATATTAAGGTCCACTGTAAAAAAAAATCATTTGATTTACTTTTGTGCTTATTGAAATGGTTCACGCTGTGATATGTCAATCAGAATTATACCAACTAAGCTGGAAACCACATCCGTCATCCTTGGTAGGACTGAAATTGAATTCACTGACGTGTGTGTTAACGTTAATTAAAGTTGTTTTTAAACTACCGATGGAAAGAGTGTCAGAGGAAATAAAACAATAAATGTGAAAACTTCTACTTTGCGTTTTAGTTAACTAAAGTCGATAGTTCAGTATGACATACGAAAATTATTTGTGGCTCAAGATTTTTGATACGTATACCAACGCTTTCGTACCTAATGTCTAGAAACGTACAGTAATTCACGTGGGATATTTGCACGTCAAGTTGTCTTCACTGCTTTATCACATTTCGTGATTTCATTGGTGACTGCCCCTTACACCTGCGCAATAACGTTACAGACTGTGTGTTATTCCGACACTGAAATTTTATTACCGACTCCAAATTTATACTCGTCGTACCGAACAAGTTAAGAGCCATCTGCAGAAGTCAGAAGGGACTTGTAAAAATTGGGATATCGATCAGTTGGCGAATAATAGCGGTAGTTTAGCAGGCCACTAGTGATGAGATTAAGCGGGGAACAAGAAATTAGCACACAATTTGTGACATACGACACTGAGGAAGGTATTTACTTGGGATAATTTGCGCTAACGAGATCTAGTGCGCGGCGCGGTAGTGGAGCGTCGTGCAGGAAATATGGAGGTTAACTGTCCTGGAGTTAAACAAGTTATCGCGGCTCGGGACGTAGCTGAGCAAGTACGCTTAGACGGGTTCGCGTTTGTGCTCGCCGAGGGGACTTCAATTAGATCCGCAGGTGTGATGAATCTAGTTTCGGCGTTCATTTACATTTTAAGCGGTGTGTTTTGGCAGGAAGACAAGCCAATGATGAGTTTCTTAACACGAGATGCCGCGCGGAAATGACGTCAGAAGCGGAGCCTATTTATTCCCTCTGCCAACATTTTAAAGCGGTGGTGGAGGAGGCGGCTCACTTCTCGTCCAGGAATCGAAATTGTACGGAATTGAATGGTCGAAAAGAGGAAATGAATGTTTGCTGCAGATAACGTAATGCGCGAGCAAGACGGGAGAAGAGACAAGAGACGAAATAGGATGATGGAGGGAGCGAAGAGGAGTTGTAGGCGCAGAGAGCACGGCAGGGGACGGAAAAGGGCGACTGATAAGGAAGTTTGTGTTTGAAAATGGCGGCGCGAGAAAACGTAGAAAATGCAGAATTCTGTTTGTATCATCGCCCCTTTTCCCTCGTCGACAGCACTTCGCTTTGTAATGAGGAAATTCGTTTTGGAGCCGGCGAAGCAGCGTGAGAACTTTTGTGACAAGAATAAACATTTTAGCTAAAATGTTCGATACGCAGGGCTTGAGATTCTCATAGCGCTGACAGTGTGCACACTGCTATCTGCAGTCGTAGGAAGTGCTTTATTTCTGACTGACATCTCCCCACTTGTTTGTTTGAAAAATCTTCCACGGAAATGTAAAATGATTTAAGTAAACTATTCAACATTTATCCAGATATATCATTGTTTGACATACTACTTCGTTTTCTTAAGCAAATGGCATATGCATAACAAATAAACTTAATATTTACGAGACTTATTTTTCCAGTCTTCGTCCAAAATATTGGGCAATTACGTAAATACATTTCCTGACACGCTATTATAATAATTCACCCTTGCATATAATAAATTCACACAAATCACGCTCCTTCGTTAGTACGATAAACCATTCGCATAGTGTTTGGGTGAACAATAATACAAAATATTTGCCTGTCTCTCTACATGGAACCAATACAATAAATTGTGGCGTCTATAGATTTTGTTGGTGCTCAACATGAGAGATGGCAGTACGCAGCATCTCAGGCCATCGCAGAGCATGGAACTTATTTTTATTTTCCTGACAAATATTTTATGGTGAATTTTTTTACCGCATGCGCATGTTTCCAAATGAATATTGTTTTCCGGTAAACCGTAGATTATTTAGCGTTCTAATAATTAATTAGAATCTAAAAAGAAACAAACCTAGCATTCATAACAGCGTGTGAATAAATAAGCTAACTGTTATTTGCCTCTTCAAGTTAAAACTAATATAGTTAACACGTATATGATCTGGTTTATAAAACTATAAAATATACTCAACTTTTCTTAATATTAATACATATGTCTGAAGTTATAAAATTAATCGAAACAAACTAACAACATTAATAAAATTTACGAACATGGCAATTAAAATTTATATACCTTGCTAACAATGAAACCGAGAATCTTATTAGTATCATATGAATCTTTATTTTTATTGTTTATTTAAAAACATTATATTGCCAAAGAATTAAAAATTTTTTATATAATTGATTTGTGGAGTTATAAAAATTTTTACATTAATATATATAAGTTATTTCACCTTACTACAACTAAAATGAGAAAATGAATATCGTTGGATTATTCGCTTCTTTATACGATCGATTTGACCTAAGAATTGTTCGGGGTAATGTTATTTTGTGTTTCAAACGTGCATATTTATCTTTTGCAGAAATAAAAAATGCCTAGTGGTTTAATTATAATGAGGTTATGATAATAATAGTTAGTTTTTGTATTAAGTTTTGCAAAGCAACGTAATAATAAACATTTCCTATTATTTTTAATGCAGTTTTCTATTTTCTTGAAAACAAATGAAAATATTTTCACCACAAAGAAACACCTAACAATAAGCATATAAACTGGAAACAAATAACAAATAACAACTTTCCTCAGTAACTATGGAGAAAATTCGGTTACGCATAGTATTCAAGAGTCAACAAAAAATTATGTAAGTACAATTATTTCAAAATTTTGATATTTATGAAAGCTCCAATACTTTCGTCATTAGATTTCAGTTGCCTCACGAGTTCTGTGCTAAGGTAAGTATAAGACAATTTAATGTCTTCCTACTGAGGTATATAGATAGGGCTTAACATATCGTCGACAGCAAGGTCATGAGAAACAGAGCCAGTTGCTTAGAAAAACAAGAATGAGGAAGCAATCGGCAATGTTCTGTATTAAGGATCGATCCGAGCATTCACGTGGAGTGATTTCGGGTAACCATGCGAAACCGAAATCAGAATGGCCGGACCGGGAACCAAAAAGGCGTCTTCCCGAATTCGAATATAATTGTTTAACACTGCTCCACCTGGCTCGGTCTTCTTCTTACTCAGGTATGCGTGCGCACAAGTACGACATGACGGAAACGGCGATACAGGCAGTGTCGAAATTGCAGCAAAAACATCGACATTTGTATTAACAGGTTAGCTTTTACCAGAATGGGTGATGGTGGATTAAATCAGCTGGTTTAGATTACAGGCTATATTAATTTATAGAGAATATATACAATCTAAGTCTGGGAAATGATACTGGTAAACGGCCGCATGGATAAATTTATTTTTTTGTGTTTGGTAGAATAACTTTTCTACACTCATTGACAAATTTAATTATTATAGAAATAAACAATGTGATCAAAAGTATCTGAACACCTCTCTATAAACGTAAACTCGCGCTTATATGTCACTACGACCACCGCTGCCGCTATAAAAGGAGGCAGAGTGCACGATGTTGGTAATTACTGCTCGATACCGGCAGAAATGGATAGGGCACAATAGGTTAGTCACTCTGAACGTGTGCATTTATGGGTTACGACGTCAGTAAGCAATCCGTAAGCGCAATTTTCGCCCTTATCAGGTTGTCAAGAGGAAATAGAATGGCACAACCACAAGAAATCACGGCCATTCAGGCCACTTGTGTGAACCTCAGGGACCGTCGAGCATTGTAGAAGGTGGTACGGGAACATCGAATTTCATCGTGTGATATCATAACCCGTGAATTCCGCAGTGATACTAATTGTGCAGCTTGCACCATGACTGCGCGCTGGGAGTTACGAGAACTGGGGTTCAAAGCTGGAGCATTGCGTTTGGGTGGTGCAAAGAACGCCACCACTGGAATGTGAACAACAGGAGGCACGCGATTTGGAGTGATGAATCACGATATACCACGTGGCAGTCTAATCGGAGAAATTGGTTTTGGCGAATTCCAGGTGAACACCAGATGCCGACCTTTATTGTGTCTACGGTGAAGTTCAGCCGAAGGTGGTGTCACTGTGTGGGGGTGTTTTGCACGAAAGGGATTTGGTTGGTCCTCTCGTAATAATACAGGGCACGTTAAATAAGGATATTTTGACCGGCTTTATGTTGTCTTCTGTAGAAGACCAGTCCGAATATAACTGTGTGGTTCAACATGAGAATGCTCCCTGTTATAAAGCACGGCCTGTTCGTGAGAAGTTTGTGAAGAATTACGTTCTTGTAAAAGGACTAGTCGCCCAATGCCCCGATTTCAATCCCAGAGAACACCTCTCTGAGATGAACTGGAACAGCTACTGCACGCCATCACGCGATGATTTACAATAATATGTGAATGTGATCCCATAAAACTATCATAGCTCGTTTGTTGTAAAATGTCGAATTTTATGATCAACCTTTGATAACAGTCCGTACCCGAGCTACATGGATTTTGATGAGCACCCTAACTGGTACACTCCCAGTGAATTTGGTACCAATGAGGGGAAATTAGTTAAATGGCTAACCTCATATAAAATTCGTGAATTTTTTTTAGTGAACACTGATTTTCTTTATTTGTTATCTGTTAGCTTTATCAATTATACAGTCAACTTGGATAAGTGCATTAGTAAAACGAGAGGGTCAAAAGACACGTGAAATGTACACATGGCGAAAGGTTAGAAATGGGAGAGCGGTGAAGTATCGGGTTGGTGATATTGAAATGTCCCTCACATATGCGTCAGTTTTATATGCTCGCTTTATGAAATCAAAAAAATTGGTTGTCTGTAAAGTCGGTTTACTGACGATAGTTGAACGTGACAACGTCTTAAGAAAATACTGATGGAATGGTAGCATTGTTTGAGTCATTACAGAATTTTACTGCATTATCAGTAATTGTTCGAAGTGTGTGTCCACGAAGTCGAATGTATTCGTTACGGATATCTCTTGTTGTCTGTGAATCGTTTCCCTCCCGTCCGTGTTTAAACCGAAATGGAGCATCTTTTTCGGTGATAATATGCAAGCCTTCTAAACTTGTTACCCGACTCAGCGCCACGTACACCAACTGTTGCGGTTGCTTGGATGAGTATTTATAAACAATGACAGCAAACGTCCCACCTTGTGACTTGTGAATAGTGATGGCACAAGCAGGAACGCAAGGAAACTGTTTTCGTTTGCATTTTATAGTTTTTGTTAGTGTAATGTTTACTATTTTCTTATAAACTGGTACCCAGTTTGTAGACAAAGTATTTGGCTTGCTTTGCACGTGAGGTCGACATTTAACTTTGGCTGTGGTTCCTGTTGTTTCTTCTGAAACTTCAAGCCTTACATGGAACGCCTCAGAGCGAGGTAACGCCGCATGAGTCATGTTTTTTCGTGCGTGCAGCCGGCTCTATCGAATTATAAGACGTTGTCACGTCAAAATACCCAATTAGTTGAAGTAGCCTCGCTCGGCTTCCACACACATTTTTAATCGCTCTGCCAACGAATGGATTCCATGTGGTGAAACTAGACAAGAGACATTGAAACGAAGTTGTCGATTGCATGCTCGACGTTTCTGTCATAAGCTAATTTTGCGTGGCCAAGAAGTTTCCAATATAATGGAACAGACGAATATCATTGGAGAAAGGTCGTGAGAATTTGTAGTGTGAGGAAGGTTCCCATCTTGAAATTCGCTAAGATTATACATCGTATTTCGCGTGATGTGTGGGAGGGCATTGTCATGCAACGCGAAGGTACCATGTATATTAAGCACTTGAAAATGCCTGAGATAAAATAACGGTGCATTTCATGCAGTTTGGAATTGTAAAGATCTTCCGTGATAGTCTCGCGCCAATGGAGGAAGATGAAATGAGTCACTCCAAAAGTATACCATCACACGAGCAGCAACGCCTTTTATGTGCAAAGAATGGGATTGAGACAAAGCTATGAATGTTGTCTAGTACCCTACCAGTGTGCTGATATTCTAAGACTGTCGTCCTATATCAGTTTTTCATCGGACGTGACAATCCGATGCTGAATGTTGTCTAGTACCCTACCAGTGTGCTGATATTCTAAGACTGTCGTCCTATATCAGTTTTTCATCGGACGTGACAATCCGATGCTAAATTACTTCCCATTCACTGTTAAGGCTCAGTGTCAACTCATGTGGCTTACATGTGTCCAACTTTTACCTCTTACAAATAGCGCGGAGGCGCCGAAAGACGGCGGTGTGCTGTATGCCAAACATGTCTGCAATAGCATTAAATCTTTGCTATTGATCAGTTTATAAGTGATATTCAGGAACTTATTAGAAACATCTGTCTGTCGGCGGCCATGAGGATAATTTTCCAGTGCCGTGTTGTCATCACGAATTTTCCAGCACCTTTGGCGTATTGTGAGTTCGTATTTCGTAACTGTAACAAGATTGTTGTTAAGGATGTGTGTGCGCAAGTCATGTTGAACATCTAATTATATAAGCGCCCATTTATCTTCACTTCTTTGTTAGGATAGAATCTTGTAAGCAAATTTTGATCCACTTCCCCATATACGATTGACTTGGAACTTTGCCCACAAGCGTAGTTCCGATGACAATACTATATATTTACGTACGTGTCTCGCTTTCTCTAACTCTCTTTCTCTATTGTAGAGCACTTGTACAGATGCGCATCCTGTAACGTTGCACACAATCGTATATATTAATATGGCCGAACATTTTAACAGACGCACGTCCCGTTGCTACATAGCGACACACAAAATAGTTCATTGAAGAAACTTAATTTTTATATAAGCCAAAATGTTTTTCTTAGAAGAGTTGCGTCATATTACTAAAAATATAAAGCAAAACCGGTCCGGCGTCACAAAATATTCCATGTAAATAATTGGAGTTTTCACACATAGAACAATGTAACGTTAAATTGGGAAACATGTCGCCATAATTTTAATGGTGGACATACTTACAGCGTGTGAAAGCTAATGAAAAATATTGTAATGTTTCACTTCTCTTACACCCATCTTACAATACTAACCATAACACGTTTACTACAATGCAGGGTCACAGATTCCTAATAGAGATTCAGAACGTAGATAAATAATTATGAAAGATTTAATTTACCTACAACCAGTTTTAAAATGTTGTTGCCAACTTTATTCATTACTAAAAATTAAGGTTTTGTAGGATATCAAAATTATTGCAAAATCAACGTGACAACCAAAGAGGTTTTAATGCAGTCTTAATTTTTATATATCTTCTACAGTGCAGCATTTTTTCCATAGTGAAAGTTTTGGGTGTTGTTCACGTGACACATTGTACTGCAGTAGTTATGTAAATTTCTCGAAAATGTGACACTTAGAGAACCGAAAGAGAAGCAGTACTTCTGTGTGTATGTTGCATGATCTTGAGCTCATTGTAAAGAAATGCTATTTTTTTACTTTCTGAGATACGATAATATTTACTTCGAGAAAATATGCCGATATACTGTCAATGTCTAAAATATAATTAAATATATTCAAATGGTAATAAAAACTGGAAAAATGGGCGAAGGAAGTGTAAGCAAGTCTACAGTAAAGATGAATGAATGTATAAATACACACTATTCAAACCCATGCGCGTGCACACACACACATAGTATATGCGTGTGTATGTAAAATCATTTTCGATTTGGTTAAAGAATTCTTAAGAAGCTAATTATATACCCTAATAAGTAACATTAAAACGTGCATACGCAAACTGCCAGGAAAATAAAAAATACTGGCTTCCGTACATTTTTCTATTCTACGCGCATTAACGCTACTGCATATTTCGAATAGCTCTCAGAAATGTTGTTTATAAGTAGAATGACTTGCGTTTAATTGCCATTATAGTCTCACAAGTCTTAAGATACTTTCATATTCGAAAATATCATAACCCGAATCAACAACTTACCGACACTTAGAGATCTAGCACAATGAATTACAAAAAATCACAGACGATGGAAAAAGCTACAAGACATTTGTATAAACCTGTGGGAAATTACAAGCGTCGTTATATCAAAGTTAATTAAGTAAAATAGCTAGATAATGGAAATAAGCGTGCACTGTGTTACAAGCGCATTAGGTGTGCTGTAGTAATATTTTCACTTGAAGGCTCGTTAAGTTTGCTTTGAAATGCTTTAGCGCCTTTCTCAGCCGTCCAGCCTGCGAAATCCGCCACAAACCAAGTTGGCTCGACATCAATTGCGGCAATGAGCAAGCGGAAGTTGAACGCGCGCGAAACAAACGATGCAGCGCCTGGTATGTAAAACGCCCGGCCTGTGGAACTCTGGGCAGGAGTGGAGTATTACTCATCAAAACTGTCCTGAATTTCCCAGCTTGGCAGGCAACTTGTGAAGAAGAACACCTCGGCTCACCCATAAATCACCGTTAAATTCAGCCGTTAATAATAATTAAAGGAGGCAATAAATAACGGGAGTTTATTAGAGATTGCTTGCTTGCCCTGACGCCTTGACGTAGCTCTTGACGCTCAACTTTAGATTACAATACAGCGCCAATTATTATGACTCTTCCTACTCGACTTCCGCTTGGTGCAACAACCGACTATTTACTTACTTATGGCTTCAGTTAGTTTGCTGACACGAAAAGCGTCTAACAGAAATATCCTTGCGAGGAAGAATGCCTTCCCTAAGTGATTATGGGAAATATTCTTACATATTATTTTTTAACACCCTAAAAATTACATTACTTTTTCAGACGTCTTATATGTACCCACCGTTATTTAGTACCTTTTGCCCCTCCACCTAAAATAACTGATATTGAGAACAAACGATTCAAATAACACGGAATATTAACATAAAGAGACTTGGAAATGATTTGATGAGCGCAAATATATGTTTTCACTTACTTTATTATTTTAAGATTTTATGTAAGGCGTTAGGAATTTCAAAATGTTTCATAGCACGATGTATTAGGAGTTAGTAAAAATATAGCTTTTTTTATCTCAGTATGAATGAATAACCTATACATTTTATAAGAAAGCATAAACGATGTTTGCGTGTAATTATTGCTCAATTGTAATGTCTTCTTCGGAAAAATATTTTTATAATCCTAAACATTAAGTAATTAGTATTGATAAGGCGTTGTTATGTAGCCGTTAGTATAAAGATGTGAAGTTTTCACAGTCGACGTAAGTTTATGTCCGAGGTTAGAAGGTGCAGTCCTGGCAGATGTATTTGCTAATTGCTGTTCACAGCAAAATGAGCACTTTTGAAAGCTCTGATTAAGATCTATTTGTATGCTTATTGTGTATTTTTCCGCTATATGTAAAATTTACATTGTCATGGGCCTGTTCACTTTATTCATGCGTCAGGCAAGTGAAACTGCGAAATTATAATAAATATATTTTCTTACGGCTTTTTGTTTATCCTTTAACCACCTTTTTTAAATAAATATTGACATGTAAGTAATAAACATAGTGTGTATACACCACCGCACTTCAACGTTACCATCTAAGGCTAAAACCAAATATATTTATTGAATATTACTCTAAATGAGGGGGCTTTCAAAAGTGCTCTCTTGACCGTGAATAGCCTATATATGCTGGTACGGGGCAGTGGAATTTTTGAAACGTGGATTTCAAAAGTGCTGTATTAGCCGCGAACGGGCATTAGCTGCAGTGCTAGGGAGAAGCGCTTCTAAGACGGACGTGTTCCAGGCGAATGCGTGCTGTGCGTAGAGGCAGAAAACGGAAGCGAGGAAAGGAAACACAGTGGCCGCTGGCCGACCGGAATCGACGTGGAATCTCCGGCTGTCAGCGACACTCGCGCTCTTCTTGCGGCAACATCCATCCAGCCCGGCGCCGCGCCGCGCCTTGTCTTGTTTTTACATCGCGTGCGCCATGTGACGTAATAGGCGTGCATAAAGGTTTCGGGGGTGCCGTTATTCGAAAGAGTAAGAACGCGGAATGGGGGAGAAACGCCGGTGGAAAGACGTAATGAAAAGGGAGGAGGCGTGGAAGGAAAGTCGCGAAACAAATGAGAAACGCACGCCGGGGCTACGTCGTCTTCTTCTTCTTCTCCAGTTCCTAATGAACGACCTAAAGGCAATTAAATTTTCTCCTCCCGCCTTACCTCTCTAAACATATCTGGCCGTCTCGCTCGCGCACTGTTTCGTGTTCACCAAACTCTCTCCGTCTCCTCCGCCCGTGCTCCCCTAGTCAACATAACATTCTGGCCGCTCGGTGCACAAGCCGGCCAAGTCCTGTGCAGGCCCGCTATAGTCCATTCGCGCTTACTTCCCACTTTTCTGAAGCCCTGCGCAAGTTCTACTTCCAGGATGTTCCTCCGCTTCATGCAAACAAAGCTTTGCCGAGTATATAAAATTACACCATAGGGACAACGCACCGCATTCGTGCGCACTCACTTTAATAATATTTTGCATAAGAACTATTTCTTACTAGGCATTACCAACATATCTATTTTCTCCCTGTTTTTATTCGCATAACTTTAAATGAAATATCATATTTTAAATATAAAATATAAGCGAAAGCTCAATTCAACCAAAAATATGGTGCTTTAATGTTAACAGAAGTATAAAACCCTTTTGATACATGACATATTTAGAAAACAACCAAACACCTCGTATATGGGNTTTAATGTTAACAGAAGTATAAAACCCTTTTGATACATGACATATTTAGAAAACAACCAAACACCTCGTATATGGGGTGATTTTTCAAAGGTGTGATTCTAAAAACGTGAAGAACACGCGAACGGACTATAGCACCTGGACGAGTACTGTCGTTGCAAGCAAGCTGGCTCAGACACAACATAAGATCGCCACGCGCGCGTGCGCACACACACACACGCACGTGACGTACAAAGCAGCGCTCTCTTGATCTCAGTTCTGAAACGTTTTCGTCGCTTGCTGTGACGCGACTCCCGTAACCGACGCGTAGCGACCTGGGTGGCCGACATCGCCATGACGTCACGCCAGTGCGACAATCCATCACAGTTACAACTCCGCGCATTAGGCAATTCTAACTATATTGTGTGCACTAAATAGGTTCACTAAGAGTTTCCAACCCCAATTATAATCACTTACCTACTTTAATGAATTTATTGTCATACATTCGTTTATCCATGACAAGGTGTTCATAGCTATGAAGCTGTTTAGTGTACACATTTATTGGTAACTATACATATAGTTTGATAAAAATTGAATTCAAATGAAGTATTTCACAATCATTATAAGGTAACGATTGAAATATAGTTTACAACAGTTACAACAATGTCTATCGTTATTTAGATTACAACATTCTCGCCACACTACTTAGTTCTACGCTACGTTAATTTTAGAAGACATTAAAAAATAGAAACTGTTAACTCATATTATCTTATCCTTGTGGTAGTATAGCACATAATTATAATAATAAGAGATATCTATGAAATTCTTTTAAACTAAGAAAACATTGTTAATATAATACTGGTTGAAGTAATTTAGTGAATGTTTACATATTATACTCTTCTATTATTAGGCTCCATAGTATTTAGCTGTTGTCCAACATTTTTTGCCAAGTTGTGTGTACTCATTTACACTCATATCCAGACACAATTATACTGCAACCGCAAACCTTAAATATGTAGCTACGCATTCTTTCCTGAAAAAAAATTACCAAGTGACGTTAATAAAAAAGCACCATTTCCTCAGTTCTCATATTATCATGCCTTGTTTCAATAAATTATTTTATACACAGGAATAAAAACTTATTGTACAAGAATAAGTGGCGAATAAAAATAAACAGAATTAAATTTATCTCTATCAAGTTATGATATATATATATATATATATATATATATACACACACATTATAAATATTACTTCCATTGCAGTTCATCAGAATTTTTTGATCGGGAACATTATATTTATTTATTGTATTGACGTAAATCTATTTGGCACTTTTTTATGACGTCTCATTTCTTATAATAAAGGTCTTCTTTGATATTTATACAACAACCTTGAATAGTCCTAACCGATTAATAGGAATTATAATGTGATGTAAAGATAAGTATTCTATATAGTTTTCAGTTTCATTAGCCTGCACAGTTAAATTAATATATCAATGAAACTGGAAAATATATATTTTAAGTTATATTCGCAAATATATCTTTACATTTTATAGTTGCTTGAAAAGGCGGTAGCGGGCAGCCAATTCTACACTCGCCATTGTACATTGTTCAATTGTTTCTGTTGCATGATGAGAGTGAAATAGAGACGTGACAAAATAAACAAATAGCGGCCACAGAGAAGCAGTGTTTATGGCCCTGGGCTGACGTCACTACACAGTTTGCTTCACATAAGTTTCCAAGTTCAAATCGAGAGGAAACCATAGGTGAGTCTGATGTTTTTATTTGTCAGTTTTGGCATTATTTTGAATGCAGACTGTTCAACAGTTACCCTATCCCCATAGAGCGTAACCGTGTAGGAAAACGTCAAAAATAACACAATACGTAAACTTCATCTGTTGGCCCTAAGATCATGTGCTGGAATAAACAAAATTTAATTTGTTAACACCTGCGCTTACAAATCTTAATACCAAAGAATAAATATCCTGCAATCCCTCCTAAGCAATTTTAGCCAAATATATTCAGCTGTTAAAAATAATAATTAATTAAAAATCCAAGATGGTTAACTATTGGGTAAAACTTAAACAGCGCAAAAAGAATACCTTTCAAAATTAAGTAAATATTGGACCGACGTTCCGAAAATGAGATTCTAACTGCTGTCTCGTGCCATTTAACCAGTTCGGCTACAACACTGTGTGATTTAATTACTTGATTTAATTTATTCAATAACTGGTTGACATACGAAAGCCTGACTTTATGGAATAGTAACAAGTCTGGCTAGTTGTGTTCTTCTCACTCACTATGGACGCCACAGACTGACACGTATTGTACATCATTATCTAGAAATAAAAAAGGAAACCGAGATTTATCATGGACAACCCCGCCATACTTTATGTTCTTCGGGTTTATACACAGTAAATAACATAAATATTTAAAGGTTTTTTTTTTCAAAAGTAGCTGAAACTTATTTCTGAAAAATTATTAATATATTCAACCATGTTCGTTTTCTTTCAAAAACAGGGAAAATAATATTGTTTCTCTGCCATGAAAGGAAAGATAAGTTTCCCTTTGCGCCTGCTGATCCAAATTCGGGGAAATATTTACCTAAAATGACTTGAGCGCTTTTGCCCAAAAACCTAACGTACGAATTCTCCCTCTCTGGCGTTCACCCTCCCTCATATTCCATAAGCCTAGCTCCTACCCCACACAAACACCAGGCCGAGAACACTTCTCTCCTTCTCTTTCATCGTCTTTATATACTATTTTCTATACGGCGGAGTTTTATCTGCTGTTTCACCGTCTCGCTCGCCTAGAGCTTCTCGCGACTCGGCGCAACTTCCCACCCTCCTCCCTCCCTCATCAAACATCCACCAACGTTCCTTTCATCCCCCTAGATATTTTCTTCCTTGCCTCGCGCTGCAGTCTTTTGTCATGCGACTTTGAATTCAGCATTTCGCCCCGCCCACTGCCACTTCAAATGGCGAATAAGAAAGGCGAATGAGGCGAAAGAAAAGATGCCAGCCCGGGAGAGAAAGATGTAATCCAGAGGCTGCGCAAACTCTTCGACGCANGCCAAGACTTCCAGCCGATCAATCCTTACCGCCGCACTCAGAACTTGTTCGTTTCGGCGACGGTCGTGTCTCGCATGCGAACACTTATTGGCAAGTCCGTAGTCTTCCTTTCGTCAGGCCAGTGTCGTCATCTTCGCGCAGCGCCACTGCTGTCATCAGACAAATGCTAATTTCATCTATTGTCAGAGACAAAAGGACGAGAATTCCTTTTCTGAATGACGCATATTAAAAAAATTAATCAAATAAAAAAAAATTGTCCTACGAGGATATATTAATAACAACTTTTCTTTTGTGATTCGCTGTGTTTCCCGCTAGCTAATTTCTCTTCTGAAAGTGGTCGCTTAAGGACCATTATTGCACGGTGAAAATTATCACAGCTCGGTAAAGGCTGTTCACGGTAAAGTGAGCACTTTTGCTGCCCTACTTACTTTTCCTTTCCAGCCATTNACAAATGCTAATTTCATCTATTGTCAGAGACAAAAGGACGAGAATTCCTTTTCTGAATGACGCATATTAAAAAAAATAATCAAATAAAAAAAATTGTCCTACGAGGATATATTAATAACAACTTTTCTTTTGTGATTCGCTGTGTTTCCCGCTAGCTAATTTCTCTTCTGAAAGTGGTCGCTTAAGGACCATTATTGCACGGTGAAAATGATCACAGCTCGGTAAAGGCTGTTCACGGTAAAGTGAGCACTTTTGCTGCCCTACTTACTTTTCCTTTCCAGCCATTNATCACAGCTCGGTAAAGGCTGTTCACGGTAAAGTGAGCACTTTTGCTGCCCTACTTACTTTTCCTTTCCAGCCATTATTAATCCTTTGACCACCTTTTTAAACAAATATTGCCATTAAAGAAATAAACACTGTGTATATTGAACCGCACTTGGAAGTTAGCGCGTGAGGCTAAAATAAAATATATTTTTTGACTATTATTCCAAATGAGAGGGCTATCAAAAGTACTCACTTTACCGTGAATAGCCTTTATCATGTAATATTCAAATGCCATTATCGCTAAAGTTTACAAAGAGCCCAGGCATTGTGTAGTGTGGTAAAAAGTTCAATCCCAGATAAGTCCATGAGACAATGGCGGAGAGTTAAGAAGTTAACACATACTCTTGTAACGTCAATTGAAAAACACGTGATTTATTTCAAATTATAACCAAACAAAAAGCCAATGTAAGTAAAAACATTGGTTAACGTGTTGATCAAATATTATAAAATGATTTTTTTAAATAGTTGTTACCACACGATATAAACAAGTTTTCGATATAAAATTTTACAAAATGTATTTGTAGTCAATTCAACAAGTACATTTCAAAATTAAACTTCATATAGTTGAAGCCATTACTGGCACTTATAAATTTAATTATTTTAAACAAATAGAGTTCTAACTTGTACACTTTAAAATTTTTTGTACACGAAATATTCNACTTATAAATTTAATTATTTTAAACAAATAGAGTTCTAACTTGTACACTTTAAAATTTTTTGTACACGAAATATTCGATATTCTTTGCACAACAACCCAAAAGAATTTATTTCTAAATTTATTTCTCATTATGCAAATTAAACTGGTTTAATATTTGAAACGCGTAAAAAGTGCATTATNAATTTATTTCTAAATTTATTTCTCATTATGCAAATTAAACTGGTTTAATATTTGAAACGCGTAAAAAGTGCATTATTTGAAAACATTAAAATAGAGCATGCACCAATGGCCTTAAGCAGAAAACTCGGAGAATGTCCTGCAAAGAAATGTAGGCGTATTGTTTTTAAAGAACTGGAATGTAAGAATATTCTTTAATGTTCTGAAGCGTAAACTTTCTGAAGACTGTTTTTCGTATTCTTACAATGTTTCTGCCTGTTCCACCCATTATCCATCCATGATTATCACGTGGGTCACCAGAAACTTCTACGATGCTAGGAGGTTAAATATGGTAGTTATCCGATTTCCATGCTTATTTAGTTACCGTCTATACACAACACTATGATTATCTTTCATTTGGCTCTCCCTGTAACGTGGGTTTGTCAGTACATTGGAACGAAGCAAATTTGCTGACAACCACGTGGCAGGGGATATTAAAGTTCCTGAAATAATATCTTATACAGTTTCACTGTAAGTGATGTCTACACTAAGAATTTGTATTTGATTATAATCAGCAACTTTGGATTTTTTACATTTAAACTAAAGGAGCATGACGATTTCTTATGTGTGTTTAGAAGAACTAAACTAAGAGATTTATGTGGTTTACAACAATTTATAAAGAAAAAAAAACNGATTTCTTATGTGTGTTTAGAAGAACTAAACTAAGAGATTTATGTGGTTTACAACAATTTATAAAGAAAAAAAAACTACAACCAAACGTGATGAACTATAAGCGATATAAACCTATTGTTTCAGTGTTTGCGAATGATTTAANAAAAAAAAACTACAACCAAACGTGATGAACTATAAGCGATATAAACCTATTGTTTCAGTGTTTGCGAATGATTTAAGTTTCCTTTAACCCAGATGCCAAGAGTTTCGGCAATCACTAGCACGAACTTCTAGGTTACACTCACGGCTAAGCCTCAAGTAGATGTATAAAAGAAAAAACTTTGATGAAGCAGTTTTTATTATAAGCGACGGAAATTAANACGGCTAAGCCTCAAGTAGATGTATAAAAGAAAAAACTTTGATGAAGCAGTTTTTATTATAAGCGACGGAAATTAGTAAGAGAGGGACAGGGTGACACTAAAGTTTAAAGTTGTAGTGTGTAAGTGGACGTAGATTGCTAGATCACCACATGGAAATCGACAGTTTTAAGGTTTAATGGCTTGGAAAATATACATTTTAATTACAGTATACGTATATTTCTACCATGTAAATATGCTACAGCATCCNGTTTAATGGCTTGGAAAATATACATTTTAATTACAGTATACGTATATTTCTACCATGTAAATATGCTACAGCATCCTACGGTATCAGATAAGGTACGTTGTGAGTCATCCTTGAAGAGCAGCTCACAAATGTACCTAATAACAGAGAACATCCGACTTCTAGTGTAAATTGTATATGTATGTTTAGATACACACATGTATAAGTATAACCAGTTTGTCTCTATAAAATTTCATAACGGCACTTTAAATGTGATTTTTATGTACCGCTATTAAATAATATTAGGGTAAAATTAATATATTTTGAGTCAATGCGATTGTGCGAAATGTGTATAGATGTAAAGAACAGACCAAGGAAATTTAATGTATTGCTGATCTGTTACCTTTTCTAAGCTTTAGTCTATTTGTAAAGTTTTCTTGTGAATGAAGCCTTAGTCACCTAATTTGTCTGACGATTGTTGTAATATGTAACTTACGTCGTACTTTCGGTAAAGCCGCTCATCGAGGGAATTTCAAGGACAATATCATAAGCGTTTATTAGCACGAAATTTTATATTACTGTAAAAATAATAGAAATTTTTATATATCTACTTGAACAAAATCAATTAATTCGCTTCGTTGCATAAGTTTATCATCACATATTACACGCTACTGTAGTAACGATAAAAGTGGTTTTATAAATGTTTTCCATGTAGAAACTGAATCTTTGTCAGTTCATTTCGGTCTGTAAGCTGAAAATAAATATAATAAAGAGTGCTTGATAGTCGCACCTTGAACTTTATTTCTGTATTTTCCTTGCATGTAGTAAACTTTTCTGAGTGTTTTCCAAATATTCCAATGGAAACCAGTTGTCAAAAACATTTCTTGTATCATCACAAGTCAAATATAGAACCTTTACAGTTCATTTCATTATTCAAGTGGAGGTAAGAGAACTTGCTTTATAAAGTTCTCTTTAAGATATACACATTACACAGCAAGGTATTATAAAAATTGTTCTAATTCACTTGTTTTGCTACAAGAATATTTTCCACAAAATTAGTTGTAAAATTACCAAATTGTTTAAGTTAATGAGACAAAAAATGTTTGTGTATTTTAATAAAATTGCTTTCCTTTAACAGGGGAAATGGCGAAATGCTGAACAACATTACTCAGCGTACATTCGTTTTTGAAAATCATCGTAGAGGATACTTCAAACCAGAACAGAGCTTTAAAATGCAGAAAAAGGCGTTAAAAATTTGAGTTTATGCTGTACGTAGAGGTCTGCAAAGAAAATGTGTATTTTAAATGTCAAACACAAATTATAACTTGATANTTGAGTTTATGCTGTACGTAGAGGTCTGCAAAGAAAATGTGTATTTTAAATGTCAAACACAAATTATAACTTGATTACATTCAAGAATGTACATTTGTGGGACCACAATTTAAAAAAAAGTGTCGCACACATGTATACTGCTTAGAGAGATTCCTAAGAAGAAAAGTAGTAGTGTTGATATTTATGCTAAGCATTAGTTCACTTTGTAAATAAGCATTATAAATTGACCGCTTTGTTTCTGAATGATGTGTACCACAAGATATGGCAGCCATTGCGTAACATTTATATTTTATTTTATTATTTTAATGGAGTAACTTGGGTGGCGAACATAATTTGGCTTAAGAGTTTTCGGCCCAGAATCTTCATTAATTAATTAATCAGGAAGTCAAAATTGAGAGGATATGTTTACTTTGTGTCATTATAAGCATAATTATTGAGGAATAGACGGACAGATTTTGACTAGTGATACATTGGATAACATTCTTTTCGCTGATTGAGAAAGCGTAAATCAAAGGCATTTGCAGTACGNTTGAGTTTATGCTGTACGTAGAGGTCTGCAAAGAAAATGTGTATTTTAAATGTCAAACACAAATTATAACTTGATAACATTCAAGAATGTACATTTGTGGGACCACAATTAAAAAAAAAGTGTCGCACACATGTATACTGCTTAGAGAGATTCCTAAGAAGAAAAGTAGTAGTGTTGATATTTATGCTAAGCATTAGTTCACTTTGTAAATAAGCATTATAAATTGACCGCTTTGTTTCTGAATGATGTGTACCACAAGATATGGCAGCCATTGCGTAACATTTATATTTTATTTTATTATTTTAATGGAGTAACTTGGGTGGCGAACATAATTTGGCTTAAGAGTTTTCGGCCCAGAATCTTCATTAATTAATTAATCAGGAAGTCAAAATTGAGAGGATATGTTTACTTTGTGTCATTATAAGCATAATTATTGAGGAATAGACGGACAGATTTTGACTAGTGATACATTGGATAACATTCTTTTCGCTGATTGAGAAAGCGTAAATCAAAGGCATTTGCAGTACGCGTCATTAAAAATGCAATTTTCGAAAACGGAAATTTTTAGAACATAACACAATAAGAAATATGTCGTTTGATTAGAACATGCTTGTTGATAATCCACAACGAAAAACCTGTCCTTTTATTAAAGGTTTATTACTGAAAATAATGGGCAGCGGTCTGAGATATTTTCATTAAATTATATAAAAAAAACCGTAGGAGCTTTTGAAGTGGTTGCAGATAATGTTATTTTTACCCAATAACCTTATGGTGCATGTTCAATCTTAATTGCGTTAGAAATATTTCCATTAAAAGCGTGTTTTAAGTTCCAGTTTAAAGATATTTCATCCCGAGCTTTGTTGCAGTCTTTTTACTAATACAATTATAGGGTAACCGCTTAAAGTTCCATATGTTCAGTGTCACAGCGGCAACGCTACGTGCAATTTCAGAACATTGCGTGTATATGCGTTAGTGCAACACAATCTAAGAAGTTATTCGCAAATTCACCACATCGGTGTATACATATGGTAAGAAACCATGAATGGTAAGGTCGTTTCCCAAACATGGAAGGTAGCGTTTCTCCATTTGCTTAAGCAGTCAAATGTGTAGGGAAGTTGCCAACTTTGTAGAGCTTGACGCTTAACATTCCTATATTTGCAGCGTTGTGTGTGGTTTTNGCTTAAGCAGTCAAATGTGTAGGGAAGTTGCCAACTTTGTAGAGCTTGACGCTTAACATTCCTATATTTGCAGCGTGGTGTGTGGTTGTATTTCCATAACATGTATAGGTTAAAATTTTCCATTACTGTTTAGGAAGTTAACGAGACAATTTTTTGCAATTTTGGTACCTCTTTATCGCACCCTCGCTTCTGTCCCACGGAGTGGCCAAAAAGAGATCCAGGCATATCGGACTCGTAAGAACGATGTTATATGAATTTTAACAAGGCAGATGGTTCAAAGTTGCCGTGGCTGGTACAGTGTTATCCCAAACGAGTTTTTGGTTGTCGGCGAGCCACAGCTTCGTCGCCCGGAGGCGGCGCACGTGGTCGGCGTTGAACTAGGCGCAACGTCGGGTTCGATTCCTGACGGGGCCGCCCGCGGATTTTTGCAAGTGCGAATCACGTCGGATGGTGTTGCTGGTCTGCGGATTTCCTCGGGGATCTCCCGTTTCCCCCGCCCTTGCATTCTGACGCTGCTCCATACTCGCCTCGCTTCACCCTCATCAGCTCTCAAAACCTCGATGTTGAGCAAATGTCTTCACTCACTCAGCGCGACGTTATTGAGAGTCGCAGCATCGCGCCTCTCTGGGAAATTCGCTAGCCCGTTGCCGCCCCGTAGGGACGCGTTCCCCGCGTCAAAGTGTAAAGAGTTCCACCACTTCTCTGTCGGTAAGGTAAATGTAACATAAAGTTGACTTTCCCCGTTCCCGGTCGCGCAGTTTATTGCCTTTCCCCTCCTTTGGGAACGCTGGTTCGGCTACGAGACGACTAACACCAGTCTACACACAGACGACTCCCTGCTCTCTGCTGCCTACAGCGTCTCCCTCCCACGTTCTGAGCTCGCCTACCACACTCTCCTCCACCCCACGCCCCCGCCACCCTTACGATAAGACTGGTTTTATGTATGCACATTACCATACCGTGTTTACCGAACGAGGAAGAATGAAACGCTGTCTTGGATAAACTGCGCCGCGACTGTTGGCTGCGGCATGCAAGATGCTCTACCAGCCACTGACTTTGCACGAACTTGTTCTCTCGTATCAGCACACAGTAAATGAAATTAATCCGCTCCCCGCAGTGCAGAGGGTAGTCAGACCGCAACGATTTTATAAAAGGCTAGTTTTACGACGATTAGGTCCGTGATCAAAGAAGTTGCAACATTTCAATTGAACAATTTTTGCATTTCTATCTTTTTTTTTTTATGTTTTAAATTAATTTTCCAAATATTTCCTAGAATTTTATATGTGAACTCTTTATCAATCGTAAAAAAAATAACGCAAGTAAAATAACAAAAGTTTAAATACTTATTTTTCGCCACTAAATCTAAATAATGCAATGCTCAAATCAGAGGTACTGCTTATGGTAGGTTTACACCCTGATTTTTCCCAAAAACTAATCTTTATTGGTACCAGGCTACAGATTCCAGAGGAGATTTTCTCGTTAGCATGAAAGATTATATTGTTCATACATTGCACGTTGTGGAATTGAATGTCTTATGCATTTCTAACACTTCCGGCACTGTAAAAGATGTATATTTCACGGCTACATATAAAAGTGAATGAATAACAGGCGAAGAGTTAATATAAGCCCTTGAAAACGGCGGCCTTTCATGCTATTTCCATTACAAAATTTTTCATTAAAATTCTTAAGTTATGCTAATATTTTATCACTTCAAAATTATTTGTTATAAATATAGTGCATTGAATTTGTTTCCAAGAATGTAAGTTTTACTCGGATTACCTTCATTCTTAAAGTGATGACTGTGAAATAAACATGTTTTGAATACTTTTTGTGATAAATTGTTTTCTTGGACCAGCAATTGTCTCTTAAATGGTTTATTATTATTTACAATTATTAAAAGGAACACGCTTTTGTTAGGGACAACATTGTACTACTTGAGTGATCTGTAGGCGTGAGCCAACTATCTTCCACAGACTCAGTCCTAAGAAATCTAGCCAGTATTACTCAGGGAGAGATGGCAGCAGAGGATTCTGCCCTTTCTTCTTGCATGCTTGTTATTGGTTCAGAGTAACCGAAAACTTCTTATAAACCCTCACCCAACTATAAAAATTACTCGAAAGTGTTTGAACTCCCGCTAGTCCTCGAATAAATACGCGAAATATTTATGTTCCCAACTATTATTATTTAAAATGGTTACACATAAATACAGGCTGTTCGAAAAGTAGCCCGAAATATTTTGGGAGGTGATTCCTTGTGGGAAATGGTGTAGTCATATGCAATGCAATTCAATTCCTAAGGGAAATATACGCCCTTGAAAATCAATTTTTAGAAATAGTAATTTTGTTAAAAATATGGGAATGACGTGCGATTAAACTACGATTCTGTTAATAATTTCTAGTGTAAAGAGTCCTTTAACCTATGAACAAAATTAGTGTTAAGACGTTACAATTTAAGAAAAATAATAGGGGTAGCCACCCTCCAATCCCATACAATTATTTTGCCTTCAAATTTTATGGGATTTCGATACTATGTTATTAAGCAGTACGTCATATCTAATTAATTATTTCTCAGTTTGTGAAAACAAATAAGTTACTTGTATGTATTATTTTATAAATGCAAGCAATTAAGATTGTAAAGGGGTTATTAACGTCCCCCGGTGTTATACCTGAAGGCTTATCAGGAAACGGTTTACAAACTATCTAATGACCCCTAACTTAAACTAACAGCAATGCCTTACTTTGGATTCGAATCCAGAACCTACCGCACCCCAGACTGGCAACGCACCAACCGACTGCGCCATGGGAGGTCAGCTAAATGTACGTAAGTTTGTATGTAGGTATCCAAACTATCATTGAAATTTCATATTTTCAACATAAAAAACAGTGCCACACATGAAAACTGCCTACTCTGGATAGCAGTAAGGCGAAGTTCATAAACAAACTTCTCATAAGACTCTCCGAAATACGAGAAACAACAGGATTGATTATTTATCTACACACTCTAAATAAAAATGATGGTTTGTATTATTATTGTGATTATGTTAAATTGCATTGTTTGCAGTCTTTTGGTGCAGCTCTTATCATTGAAATTGTAACACGTACACAATTGTTGCAAGTGCCTGTGACACACCATTTCATTTTAAAACGCAGACGAAATATTCAGCGAAGATGAATCCCTTGGAAATTGAGCGAAGCTACAATTTGCGTTATCTACGTATAACTCATTTTCCATAAGGAGTCACATCCTGCAATATTTCCTGTGAGTTTCCGAACAGCGTGTATGCCTAATAATTAGGCCTACCTGTTAACTACAAGTTTTTAAAAACAATTTCGAATGTTGCTATAATTTTGTTTTTAAAACGAGTTCCAATACGTTTACGGAATAGTTGTTAGACCACGACTGCACCTTGAAAATTTCCCCTAAAGACGTGATGTCGCCCACTATCGTTCATACAGTGTGATTTGAGTCATTATTTCATAGAATTTACGTATAAAAATTTTTTAACTGAGCCTATACGTTCCTGATAAAGTGCCATTTACTTTACCTTTAAATAATATTGGTTAGTTTAATTGCAGACGTTTTAAATGTATTCGCGCGAAAAAAATTCACGGTAATAAAACTATTATGCCAAAGAGTGGAGAAAATGCGATCATGTGTCTCTTAGCAAAAATGGCCTACTTATGATATTTACAGCTCTCCGTTCAGCTGCTAAGGCTGGCAGGAACTTGCAATAGTTGACTGTCTATGGTTCTTAAGGTTTTATTTAAAGCTGCTTGGCTGCCACTGTTTAAATTTTCTAGGAACCCATTTGCAGTCGAAGCAGTCACAGTACTTTCTCATACACCTAAAATGATAGACGCAATAAAATAGTTTATTTGAAAATTTCGAATAATTATTCTATTTGCGTGTAAATTATTATCATTATCTTCAATAATTTAATGAACACAATGTCAATACTGATGACATAAAAGCACCAAGAATCAATTTTTCAAGACATTAGATTCCGATAATTTATTGCCATTGTTTTAAACGAGTAAACAAGTTTTTGGGGTCAGTCCAACCAGTTTTGCCGAAATGCTTTTGTTGGTTACGTGCGAACGACGAATTACTAATGTAGGAATACCGATAAAATAAAGCCCATCTATCCCAGCCTGGTGGGACTACGAAATTGTTAACAAACTTTTCCTTGAATTTATTTTGGTTAGATAATTTCACATGTTATAGTGGGTGATATAGATATAAGCCCTTGAGATGACATGATGGATTCTCGCATGTTTACACATTTCTTACCACTCAACTAGTTGATTTAATTCTCATCAATGTGGCTGCAGTAACAGCCGCCTCTAAGTATTAATTTTTCGGTACGTAACATTAACACTTATTACGTTTCCCACTCAATTGCGTAAGCACTGAAGGATTGAGGATAAAATAGAGTAACTAGCCAAAATTGTAATCATTTTCTGAAAATACCGAGTGGAGTAAAAAAAAAGTGCATAATTTGTTATTCTTGGGCTGGAAACGGCTGCTTGGAGAAGATAAAACAGCCAGAAATATTGAGATATTACCATGGCATTTACTAGACAGGTTCCTCAAGTTACATCTTTTAATAAAACACGATGGTTAACCGGGGGAAAAGTTGACTGTTTCCTAAGTTTAAACGTACTGAGAACATAACCGACTGTTTACTTCCGTTAAAGGCTGTCATGCATGTATGAAACTACTCTCCCATTTCGTTCTTCCAGTAAGAATTATTATTCTATATAGCAGAATATTTGTGATTTGATTGCAAATAACTTAGTAAAAAACTTGATCATCCGATTATATAATAATGAACTATCTGGAGTGTTATCAAAGCTATGTTGGTTTTTTTTTTTTGCGATTTTCTAGTGTTATTAAATATTTATGGCCATGCCATAATGTTTTGATGTAAGAATTATAAGCTAGTGATGCAACCGTGCAGAATAACAAGGGCACATCGCGGCATTGAAACGAAGAAGCTGTGAATATCCGCGTGGGAAAGTGACTGCCGGCTGCTTCAATGCGGGGGCCAAAGGGTGTCGCTTGTGATTGGCGGAGGAGCTTCGTGGACCAGCCTCATGGCAAGTATTTCCCAACCATGCTCACCAGAGGTCATAGCTGCCAAGGAAGTAGTGCTATCTGCCATTTCGAATCACAGCTCGAACAGTCCGAGCGATTTGAAGTCGGATGTAGCATGCTGGAATGTCACACAAGAATCACGTTGAAGGAATGGTTTAACCTCTGAAGCCTCTCTGACAGATATTGAAAATTTGTAATTGTTAATTTATTGTAAAAAAACGTCAAGGGAAATAAAGAATTTTTAGGACGGAAAAAGGTTTTTGTAATGAAATGCTTAATGTCATTGTGGTATTATTTATAAACAGAAAGTCGCTTGTTAAAATGTTTAGAATTTTGGAATTTGGAAAGCAAAATATTAGGCTACATGTTTTTAAAGAAAAATAATAATTTATTGATAATTCTTAACCTAACTTAGCAAAACCTAACTTAATTTAACACATCCCAACTAACTTAATTTTCATTATTTTAAAGTTTAATACAATTTCGTGAATTAACAATTAATTTTCCTTGGTTCCTGTTTGAGTGTCCTAGATTAACCTTTCCTTTATTCTCAACCAGAGTTATTTATTGCTGTTTTAAAAATGTATATAATGTAGAGATACGATGGAAGAATCAGACGCCGTATAATTTATAAATGTTTTCTAGTATAAATGGAAATAACTTGAAAAATATATTAATTTACCACGTCTATTAACTATGATTTCCAGTTATGAATAAAACAGGAATTTTAAAACGCTCATGTATTGTATGGCATGTTTACAGTTTCTGTGATCTCAGGAAAATAATTTACTTTCAGCAAATTTTTTAAGAAAATGTCGTGGTTGTTCCGGAAGTCAGTTGGTTTGTGACTCAAAGCAAAATTTCGGATTTAATCTTAAGTATATTGAATCTTTTTTTTTTTAGTAACGGTTGCGGTTGAGGAGATTTCTCAACGCACTACTTACCACGCAGTTTAAAATACGTAGCTTACTGGGTAACGTCATCATTTCATTACATCGCATCAAGTGTTGTAATTTTTCTTACTGTATCATTCAAAACTAGCGTAAAATTGCCATTTTTGATGTTTTTATGTTTTGAACGTGGCCTATGTAACCTACTTTCATTTCGAAATAAAGGCTTACGAAACACTTTATTGCCTTGCGTGAGTTGGTTTTTGTGACAGTAATAATAATTTTTAACCCTTTCTCCAAATCACATCAAACTCTGGAGACATAAAGTGCTTAGTAATGACGCCTATTTTTAATTTTAGTGTGAAGATATTTAAAAAAAAATGCCGCACACATGAATGTTTAGGATGTTGGGCTATATCTCAGGAGCTGTAAATGAGGTAAACCAAAATTGATATGCTGATATGACACAATGTGTATATTCATTTCAGTAGTTGACAGTTTTATTCTTCTGCCTATTAGGAAGGTAACAAATCCAGAATAATTAAGCTTGTATACTGAATACTGCTGGCCATTAAAATTTCAACACCGATAATAACGAACCTGAAGGACTCCGCAAAGAGAGAATGCAAAGAACCGGGTAGGATATAGACGTGGTAAGTTTTTCAGCTGAGTGGCGCAGCACGCACGCCAATGGCTACACTAATAAGCGATGTATAAGTGGAGGTAGTGGAGCAGCTGAGAGCGTGTAGAATTGTGTTTCTCTACTGTTCGTGTACACAGACGGAGTGAGCATGCCGCATTGATGAGCACGACAAACAAACGAACATGTTCACACCTTTGACCGCAGGAGAATCGTGGCCTATCGGGATTGTGGTTTAGCCTACCGAGAAACTTGTTCTAGAGTTGGAATAAATGCAACCACAGTGAAACGGATATTAAATCAGAGGGTCGAGGAGGGACGGGCTGAGCGATGTGCAGCAAGCCCACAGCCCCGTCGCACCAAAGAGAGCGAATGCAGACATCTGGCGAACATGGTGATTACGGACCGAACAGCTATGTCAAACGTCCTCGCTCAGGAGTTCAGGCATGCGGCACATCAATCTGTGTCCTCACGCACGGTTCGTTGCCGTCTGTGGCATCAAAGCCTCTTGTCCAGGTGTCCATTACTGCAGCACCCGCTGTCTGCTCACCACAGCCGTCTACGGCTGCATTGGTACGTGGAATGTCATGCCTGGAGGGACGAGTGGCATACCATGTCTTCACCGAAGAATCCCTCCTCTACTTGTTTTGATGGTCGGATCCGTGTCTGGTGACACCGTGGCACATACCTGGCCGAGTCCTGCATTATGTAACGTCATACCGGCCCAGCACCTGAAGGTATGGTATGGGGTGCCATCGAATTCCAATCGCTCTTGTGTCTAGTCCGCATTACTGGTGTGCTGAGCAGCAACAGTTACATCGTGGAAGTATTGTAGCCTGTTGTCCCTTACCTTCAGGGCTATTCTGATGTCCTATACCAACATGACCATGCGTGACTGCATGTGGCACATATTATCCTTCGGTTCCTGGATGACCACAATATCACACTGCTTCCTTGGCTTGCGCGTTCGACAGATCTCTGGCCCATCGGAAACGTGTGGTCCATGGTCGGACGATAACTGGCCTGCCACAGGACACCTGCGGCCACAAGTGACGAAGCAGCATTGGCGGATATACCCTAGCAGGACATCCAAAATTTTTTCCTCTTAATGCAGCGTCGTTTAGCAGCAGTTATTGCCACCCTTGGTGGGGCCACGTAGTAATAATTTCCCCATGTTCTATATGTCATACCGAGTTTCAAGAGTAATCATGTTACCTGTGTATGGTGAGTATTATGTGCAATATGTATGGTTCAAGTAGCTCACGTTCTTCTCGGTGATGCAATTTTAATGGCCAGCATGGTATAAATAACTACTGTACCGATTTGCACAAAATTGGATAGAAGACAGCGCTACAGAAAATTATACTTATTTAGTCCTAACGCAGTTCTATTAGAAATTGGGGCATTAACGTAATTTTATTCAGAGAAGGCATATCTACAGAAACATTACACAAAGTTGAACAAAAAATTTTGTATGGTAAGTTAACCTTAGCAATGAATCAATTTGCAGCTGCGGTTTTTTCACAACTGTTTTGTTGGATAGCTCCAACTGAAATATTAAACGTATTATCATATCCCAGGGAGATATGATAAAATGTGACTAAATTTTACTTACAAGTATAATGTTATGGCAGGCAACTCTTGGTTACAGAATTAAAGTTTTGTAGAAACCTTTTTAAAAAGAAAGGCTTATAAAAAATGTACAGTAATAAACCAGATAGTTATAACTGTTATTCATACTGGGAACGCAGATTTTATGATTGTAGCAACTAGTGAGGACCTTAAGTTCGCACATAAACAAATTTCTTTATTCATGTTGAAGATAATTACTTCCGCAAATTGACATCCACCCCCTCCCCCCCACACATATATTATATCAATTCTGCATCAAATTCACAGCTTACCATCAAATTTCGATCACATTTGGTAAGCATTTCCCGTCTTAGCATTCTGACCAAGACAATATATTTTTCATTTTTTGCTTAATTTAATTATGTACCTAGAGAAATTTACTTTATTTCAATTAAAATATATTTAGATAATACTTTCACAGTGTCAGGAGTTTTGAACGTACATTTATTTTGAGTAACTTTCTTATTATATTAATTTCCTTTGTGCCTCTGTCTACAAACACATCTAGTTTTTCATTCAATTTTCTGTCATTTATATAGATAAAATTTCATACACCAGAGTTAAAAAATATTTTATTTTGATTGTACGCTAAATGTGTTGATACTTTCCAGCAATTTACTTAATGCATAAAAATGCACATAATCGTGCTATACTTGAGAATGTACATCAAATCATGCTCAACAACAGTTAAGTTTTTGAAACTCTACAATAATAATATAAAACATTATTAGTAACTTTTAATATTAGTCATGTTATAATGAAGTGTATATATTAAAACAATTTCCCATTAACTGTTAGTTTGTAAAATATAACATTAAGGAATTTTGCCCAATTTTGGCAATAAAAACTATTTTTGTGTGAATTGAGAAAGAAACACAATTTTATTGTGCCGAAAATGATTTAATCCGCATAATTTCAAAAACACTACATTGGATAACTATTCTGTACAAAGGTCCTATTAATTGTATTTATTCTTGGCTAGATAGAACTGTGTTCACGATTTTGTGGATATTACCTTTCGGATTATAAGTTTTTTTAACATTTTGTAAATGCTAAAATTTTATCATTTCTCTCTCCTTATAATTTATAACGTTAAAAAATTACGCCAAATTTGTTTAATTAATTTTATCATTAATATTTTAGTTGTATATAACATAATTACAATGTGCGACATTTAATTGTGCTTTCTGGCATTCATATTTGTTAATAGTGTAATGTTATTGTCGCAATAAATTCGTAGTTGAAGCGATTGCGTTTTTTTTATTTTATCAAGATCAAGTATGAAAACATTATTTTATTATAAAGGATAATATGTGAATTTAAATGTTTTACTACATTACAAAAACACCAACGTCTGTGAAAAATGCTACACCAAGAAGGAAACACGTGATTGAAATTAACTTTATACCTCAGATTAGGTACATGACAATACACATTTCATTAAGATTACAGTACTGTACATGATCTCTGTCCTTGAGAATTCAGTATGGCGTGAAGCCCCCACATGCTGCAATTAAGAGAGACTACACTTCGTGGCATGAAATCAGAGAGGACCTAGATATGTTCCTGGGGAATCTCCCTCCACGGGGTTTGTATACGAGTCCACAAAAAATCAACAGTGGTTGCAAGAGGACCGTGATGAACAAGTTGCCGACCAATCATATCCCAGACATGTTCGATGGACGACATTTCAGGTGAAAGTGCAGGCCAGGGAAGCAGTAGTACCTGTCGTTCATTGAAGAAGGCTTTCACATTCCTCGCCGCATGTGGCCGGGCATCGTCCTGCTGAAATGTGGCATGTGGAGTTGCCTGAAGAAGAGGAAGTACCTCAGGCTCTAAGACCTCCCTGATGTAGCGGTTGCTGTTCAGATTGCCCTAAATGCGAAGGAGTGACCGCATGTTCTATCCAATGGTGCCCCAAACCATCACATTTGGCTTTTGTCCGCTATGCCGCTCCACAATGCAGGCTGCCAGATTGCGGTCACCACGGTAGCGTCTAAAACGTAAGCGGTCATCTCTGTAGGACAGGTTGAAGCGGGACTTATCCAAAATCACTACATTTTGCAACTCACCACGACGACGGCGTTCACGTGCCCATTGCAGTCTGAGGCGTTTGTGGTTTCTGGACAATGGTAGCCGACGCAATGGAATGCGTGCCACCGGTCCAGCCCGCAGCAGACGGCGTCGAACCATCGACGCAGACAGGTCCACACCCGTTGCAGTGTTCCCTCCAGTGTCGTGCCAACACTGAGGACGAGACTTTATGGTCCATTACGGCCATGCGGACAAGATGGCGGTCTTCCCGTGCTGTGGTCACATTGCATTGTCCAGTACCCGCTCTTCGCTGCGTACGAACGTCTTCTTTCTACTGGTTCCACACACGCATCAGTGTCGTAGCAGCATGCCCTGTACGAGCCGAAATGTTACGGTATGACTAACCCGTTTCCCGGAGATTGATCAATCCGCCGCGTTCGAACTCACTCACATGCTGATATGGCGCTCCTTGCCGTCGACGAGGCATACTGACACTTGCTGTCACTTCGTTTGATGACTCTTCTCTCACTGAGACTGGCGTAACACTGACCTTTCCTGTAACACACAAGAGGACACTGCTGGGTCTACGTGTGTGCCATATCTCTGCAATAGTAATTAGTTATTACTGGTACACTGTTCTGTACATCATTCGAGTTTAAATTTATTTGGGTCATTTTTTCTGTGTGTTGAAATTTTCACAAACAATAGTGTATGTATCACAATTTTGCCTCCTCTATAACAAATCCGTTTATTCAAAATATATTACAACATTATAAAAAATGACGTAAATTAAGATTTAATAATGAGGGAGGGGGGGGGGAACCATCAGCATTCTGACGAATTACTTTTTTTTTTGTCACGTTTTCGATTATAATGGATCAATTTCATGCGTTTGGTTTTCTGTGACATAAAATACACCTGTATTGAGAGGAAGCCTTTCTGGCTTTTTATCCCAATTAAAATACACAGGGTCGGAATCCACAAACTTAACTGGAAACAATGTCAGCGCACTCTTGCGCACAACGACGCAAACAACTGACGTCATTGCACTCTAGCGCCTAATGTTGGAAACAAAGATGGCAGTAGAGCACAAGCGAGTAAATGCACAAAGTGGGCAGATGGACACAAAATGTAAACCTTGAAAAAAATGCATTTATATTAAAAATAAAGTTTCAGTTCATTTACTACTTAAAAATTTAATATTTTACATTTATAGAAAATATAAACTTCTTGATTTTTTCTATCTTTGCCGTATTTTAAAGTTCGGCGTCATATATATTCATCTTGAAGACGTTAGAGAACTTTTACCCACCCCTTAGCACCGGACCGTGTTACTAGTATGGGCCATGGAGTGGTGCTATTTAAAATGCACAGATCGTTTCACGTTTGTCTTTGTGATCCGACCGGTAATATATATCAACTTTTCTGACAAGCTTTTCAAGTTTAGCAGAAATTTGTTAAGATTTTCATTATTTTGCCTTACGTGAGAGAAGATTTCTCGAGAATAACCCATCAATGCGTGAACGTGCTAGTCAATACAACTTTATTTATTTTATAAATGGCTTAACATATTGTTACATTTTCTCAAAGTCAGTGGGCTTAGCAAGATATTAATTTAATCAAATACTTACTAATAATTTCCTAATTTATTTACGAGCACTGGAGAGAAAATACTCTCGACTTAATTATTCACAATCAAATTCTATCACTTCCTTTTTTTAAATAACATTTACGAAATTTTCCATCACTTCTCACAAATTAATGAAATCAAATAACTCATATCAGTTCTGATAAAGAGTGTATCAACACATTTAGAATTAGTTTATAGTATATATGTCCATATTTGAGAGTTCCAGTATTTAAAATAAAGTCCGTTTCGCATGTTCATACAGTCCCACCTTAATTTAGTCAAGATTACACCAGTACATAATGTTATAGCGCCCCGTGCACTCCCATGCACAATAGCCCTCTACTCCTCGGGTACCACGCCGTACCATCAGTCAAAACTACGAACAACCACTCGTCCGCCGTCATACCGTACCCTCCGCTGTCGTCCGTCCACTCTGCTGATGTCTCTCACTACATCAGATTTTTCCAAATTACCGCACTTGAGCCAGATAGCTACCACGACAAACTGCCAATCCTCCTACTGCAGCGGTTTCTTCACATTCCACATTGCGCAGTGGAAAGTTATTAACAGAAAATTCTTGCTCATCCTCCACACTCCATGACTCCTCCATAGGGCTGTGGGGAGGGGGGATACTGTGACGTCAGCCAGGTCGGCTGTCAATCACTCACCCGGCCGCTGGGCGACGTGACGTAGTGTTGAGCGTTCTGTCTGGGGGAGGGAAGAGTCGAGGTGGGTCAACCCCTACAGCGCCGGGACCGCTCATAACCAAGTAACACGGCCCCCGCGTCCAGTGTGGGAGTCCGCGTGTAACAATATGGCCAACAGCTTTGTTATAAGAGACTGTAAGATTTGCTCGGGGAGTCAGCAGCAGGGAAGGAATCCACCTTGCTATTTATTAATGAAACATTATTGCAATTAAATGGAATGCCTGCGAGAGTCAACGGAATACCAATATAAGGATGGGCGGACCGGGAATCGAAACCAGCTCCTCGCGAAAACGAGTTGAGTGGTTGTTACCATTGTGACACCATGCTACTTTCAGTCCATACATATAATCTGCAGTAGCATTTTAAAAGATTGTTACGTGTAATTTCATTCCGAACAGCGTGAGAGAAGGCAGTTAAGATACAATATTATTTTATACAGTTTGTCTACAAGTCTACTAGTAGAAATGGCAATATATACACCATGTTTTGGTAAGACAGTGGAAAATATGACAGCAGAAGTGGCGTGAATTCAATTAGGAACGGAAGCTTCTATAGAGCTTCGATGATTTTTATGACGGAGATTTTTCAAATAAGAGTACTGATTATCACAATGAACGTTCTTTAAATTATTCCTCACTATTTCGTTGTACGACACTGTATACACGACTTCCTGCTCAAACATGTAGTCTACGTGCCCGATTTCCTTTTTCTTGGTGACCATAGGTTTTTTAAACCGCGAATTCTTTTCAAATGCGCCTGGTACAGATTATTTTGCAGGTCTTTCGAGACCTTTGTAACTAGTTTGTCTTGAGCGATTTGTTTTAACGTATATTGTGACGCAACTATGGAAGAAATTAAATAGGCTATAAATAGGTTTTTATATTCTTATTTAATTCCTTCTCAAAAACATTGTAATTATAAAGGTCTTTTAAATAGAACTGCTTGTCTTTCTTGCGTTCTGAGCAAATTAAGTTTCCTAATTTTGGTTTTACAAAAATTTTAAATTT
This sequence comes from Clitarchus hookeri, assembly GCA_002778355.1. Lineage (NCBI taxonomy): Eukaryota > Metazoa > Arthropoda > Insecta > Phasmatodea > Phasmatidae > Clitarchus > Clitarchus hookeri. Next base: position 921,846 of record NQII01000343.1, read on the forward strand.
TTTATTTCTTCTCCATATTTTTTTGGCTTGGTACACCCGAAAAATTTATTAATTGATTACTTTAGCAACATATTTGCAAACAAAATAAAGTGATTTATAAACAAAATCAAATATTGAATAAAATAAAATTTTTTGGCATATAGGCCTACTTTATGACCGGAAATTTGTTCCTTTCAGTACATTTTGTATCTCTCTAAGACCATACTAAAAGTGCTGTATTATTTCCTGAAACGCGTGTTGCGATAAGGTAAACGTTAAAAGTATACCTTAAACTGTAAAACGGCAAATTAAACTTAGTCAACTGTAACCATTGATAATTACGAGAAGTTAATTTCACTGTATTAAAAAATGACTGAGGCACTGGATGTTGTTGCAGATACATGCGTGCCGGGTGATTAATTTATTAAAAAGTAATAAGACATAGGCTATGTCAAAATGTTCTTCTTGAACAGTAGATACTAACAGTATTTCTAAATTAAATGTGCTTTTTATTTTGGCAGTAAGTACTACCTGAAACAACATCCTGCAACACCGTGAATTGAAGAAGAATGAACGTTTGTTATCCAGACTATTTAAAGGCGTATTTTTTTCTGAAATCAAACGAGTTTATTGCGGACTTTATGTAAGAAAGCGTGATAATAATTGAGTTTACAACATTTTCACGTCCCTATTGGCAAGCACTCCAACATACCAAAATAAAGGAATTAAAAAAGAAAATGGTATCGCAGATAACGTGTATACGTCTATTCTGTGAACAGTTGGTTGACTGCAGCTTAAGTATTTCAACAGTCTAGACTAAATTTACTGACGTATTTTATCTCAACTTAATTAAGCTAGCGCAAGGAAATTAAGTTTTAATAAAAGTTAAGTTTTAAGGAATGTTTTTAATGTTTAAGATTTTAATATTTAATTTTTAGTTTATTGAAAGTTTAGTTTAAATGAAATAATATAAACATGTATACATTTCAACCTCTCCTAGCTGTTTTTTATTTGCTTCCTACACTTCTTTGCTCATTTCGTTTACCAAAATATTCGTTACTTATGGGCACTTATCTCGTTTCATAGCTTATTTTTTCAATTGTAAAACCTTTTACAAAAGTACCGATAACTTTTTAACCCCCAGAATAATCAATTTACTCTCAGAGACATCAATGCGTAAAAACCAATTCAGAATTACGTAAACACGATTTGTTGGAACGCTAACTGGTTTTTAATAAAGTGAAATACAAGTAAAAATANTAGCTTATTTTTTCAATTGTAAAACCTTTTACAAAAGTACCGATAACTTTTTAACCCCCAGAATAATCAATTTACTATCAGAGACATCAATGCGTAAAAACCAATTCAGAATTACGTAAACACGATTTGTTGGAACGCTAACTGGTTTTTAATAAAGTGAAATACAAGTAAAATAAAAAAAACCATTAAATATGCGTGTTTATCATAGCGCGAAAGCAAATAATTTTACTTGAAACGACAATGGGTATGTCCGGTATACAACCCAGGTAAAACACAGTATCGAAACCATTTATACATATATGTTTGTTAAAAACAGATATATAATTCCAGATAGCTGACATGTCACAGTTTCTACCCCTTAGAGTATATAAATAAAGTATATCTCTCGTATTTTTTTTAACATAATCTATCATAAATTAAATACTATGCAATGCACAGCATCTCGGAGATACAGTCAAAAAATCTTCTTGTTACTGTGTTTTAAACAATAGAAAAAAAATTCGTTAAAGTTATTATAATAGATCAAATAACTTCAATTACAGTAATGGAACATGAGTAAAAGGCTTAAAGAGACAATTGTAATTAAGTAAAACTGTATGCTCCTAATTATGTCTGAAGAAATAAGATTTATGTTTCAAACGTTAATATCGAAACATTAAAATTGAATGCTAAGTAGATATTTTACACATAACGTGAACAGAAACAATACTTTTAAAATAACTTAATATGCAGACATTTTATATAAATGTTATAATGAAACCGTAATTGCTGGGTTTTTTTTCGTAATAGTAGGGCGACTTTTATCCTCATGTAAACTGTAGGTCCCTGACCCTGAGACGAGGGGAAAAACGCATCAAGCCGTAAAAACGGGGGTAGAATAAAATGGCCGGACTTGAAAAGTTTCTGGCATTCCGCCAGTGTAAATATTCCCACGCTTCCCTTTTTTTTTTTGCCCGTTTTCAACAACACTTTTTCAGGCGCTCTTTTAGCTTAAATGAGTCGTGTGATTCAGAAAAAAGGGACGAAGCGGAAGAGCGAAGGGTCTCGGCTTATTAGCCGACACCGTCTGTCTATTTAGGCCCGGGGAAAAGCAGTCCCGTGCCACTTTTTCTCTCACTGATTTAACCGTGTTAAGCCAACACACGCGCTTTGAAGTTTATTACACGGAAAAAAGAGCAGCAATTTGATGAAATATATACGAATACCATTTTTTATCTAGAAAAAAAAATGTGTGGATTTATACTCTGTGCAGTTTTATTTCTAACTTTTTTTTTCGTTGCGGTACATATATGAATATCACAACATGTCAGTAAATTATTACGTTTTCAATTCAAATGTGAGCTACATTCGTTTGGCCAGCATTAATATTATTTTTAATTTCTGTACATTACTTCATGTATTAATTAAAAAACAAACTACGAAATAAAAGAAAACTTAGAAAGGAATAATGTAAAAATATGTAAATTTAAAAAATAATGTTATACTAACGCTTAATATTTTACATTCCGGCTTTTGGATGAAAATACAAACATCAAAAACGTTTTGAACCACCGGTATTTCGAGCTACTAGATTGCTCACGGCCCAAGAGAAATTATAGAATGAAAATAGATTTTGTCAGTACATAATACCATGCCAGACTTGACGATTGTCTCTTTGTAACGCACCTTTTTGTCGCAGGGAACGTTCTTCATGTGCAACCAATTACATGCAGCGCAAAACATGTTTCCAAGCGTGTATAGTTTCCCTAATTTATAACAAGGTCATCAGAAATTAATAAACTCCAAAATAGAACAACCATATAGTTTTTATTTCGTGGAACGATAAGAGATTTGCGGAAATAGTTTTGTAATAACGTATGTGAACCAAAGTGAATATTTGATTTTATACATGTTTTCAATAACAGTCGTGGTAATATGAGGGAAGCTGGAAATGTTTTTTTAGAAACAGAAGAGATTACAAATGTCTCAGATTGATTTCTGTTTGATCAAATAATTAGCGAACACTCGAGCATGATTAGTTGCATTTATCCAGAATTTTAAGGATAGAAAATATCAGTTTTTAAAAAAAAATTATTTATAATTTTTTAAGTCAGCTATTAAAACTGAGCAATAAAATGTGCAATTTCTATGCATCCAGAGCAAGAAGCCGGTTTCCCTCCGTTATAAATAATTTGGAGAAAAATTATATTTATATTTTTAAGAATGTTTCTTACAATGCTATATCATAAGGCTTTGTCGAAAATAACTATTTTGTTCAGTGGTGGAATAACAAGTAACTGCAGTTAGCTGCTCTGTTAAGCTGTTCTTTTGAAACCCTCTAATATATTACATAAACAAGAAAACCCTTTAATATACTATACTTACAAGGAAACCCTTTAATAGGTTATACTGACAAGGAGACCCTTTAATAGATTATAATAACAAGGAAACCCTTTAATAGATTATACTAAAAAAAAACCTTTAAGTATATTATACAAACAAGGAAAAGCTTTAATAGATCATACTTAAAAGGAAACCCTCAAATAGATTATACTAACGAGGAAACGGGAATGTGTAGCTATTTTGTCTTTCGGAACCACCTCAGTTAATATTCCACTATAGATTTAACTTTTTAACTCAGTAAAACATCTTCTTATAAAAGGAAATGTAAAAGATAATCAGGTGAAAAATAAATTGTTCACAATATACCACAATACGTTGTGACTACATAACGTAAAGTTAACACGTAGAACCTACTACATTTGCAGAGAAAATTTTATTGAATAATTTAATTCAATGTTGCACTATAGTGGTCGTAGTGGTTTTAACTTAATAGGCGGTCTTAAAACCTATTTAAACCTATTTCATGACAGATTTTGTGAAAATATCAAACTGTGCTCGTACATTAAAGAGCAAAAGTAGTTGTTCATTCTTGGTAACTATTAATTGAAACCAATTTAGCATGCTGGTGATAAACCTGTGAAAATGCTGTAAAAATTACTTCATGTTTTATATAAACAGACATATTATATAAGTTAAAAATTATGTGAATTTTTTTTTTTGACACGTGTGTACAGGGATTTTAATGGGTGGCATTCAAACTACATTCAATTCGTTGAAAGTTGAGTTTACTGAAGCTGTTGTTCATGTATTAATAATATACGTCTTGGAAAATCTATATTAATAATACACATCTCGCAATTATCTCTTCCTGTTAATTCCATTATTCATTGAACATTCTGTTTGTCCTTCACTAAAATAAATGCACTTTCGTCCCCGTAAAATTTTGAGCGGTTACCCTGAAGGTAGTTTATGTTCATCAATGTGCAATGCTCAGATGGCATCTCCTTATAACACCTCTGCGTTACTCAGCTGGTAACGATGCTTTTGAGGTGTTTTACTGATTCAATTCCTCTCTATCAACACGATACAGTATGTCAAGAAATGCAATACGTGCATATTTAGTAGGTCACAGTGTTTTGACAGAATAAATTATTATTATTTATTTTAAACAGTATGTTCCTCACACATGCCAGACTGTCAGGAAATACATGACAGTTTTCTTACCTCACAGAACTACTAAAATGAATGAAAAATTGTGGTGTGGCGGTGTTAGGTACATGGCTGTGGATTTTACGTGAATACGTTTCCGTTATCAGGTAATATTTGCTTTGACATATGAGAATGAAATGAATGTACAAGTTATTAAACAGGCGAAGAACCAGACAGAATATTTAGATATAATAAAGTACATCTTCGAAACACGACAATAAATCAAAAGGAAAACACTGGCTAGTATCAGACATATATATATATATATATAATTAGACGCACAACAAAGTCAGAGCGGTAGGTTTTCTACGACAAAAGGGTAACGACGTATCAGAAACTGCTATAGGCTATTCACGGTTAAGCGAGCACTTTTTAAATCCCCCTTCATTTGGAATAATAGTAAATAAATATATTTTATTTTAGCCTTAGATGTTAGCTTACGAAAGCCATGAAATAAACACACGCTGCTTATTTCTTAAATGGCAATAATGATTTAAAAAGGCGGTTAAAGGATAAAAAAAGGTGGAAAGGAAAATTTAACTATGGCCTCAATAATGCTCACTTTACCGTGAACAGCCTATGTACTGTCANCGTATCAGAAACTGCTATAGGCTATTCACGGTTAAGCGAGCACTTTTTAAATCCCCCTTCATTTGGAATAATAGTCAATAAATATATTTTATTTTAGCCTTAGATGTTAGCTTACGAAAGCCATGAAATAAACACACGCTGCTTATTTCTTAAATGGCAATAATGATTTAAAAAGGCGGTTAAAGGATAAAAAAAAGGTGGAAAGGAAAATTTAACTATGGCCTCAATAATGCTCACTTTACCGTGAACAGCCTATGTACTGTCANAAAAAAAGGTGGAAAGGAAAATTTAACTATGGCCTCAATAATGCTCACTTTACCGTGAACAGCCTATGTACTGTCACATCATCATGCCCACGCGCATGCAGTTCATACATGTAGCGTAATTTTGAGCATCTGAAAACAAGTGTATTTTATGGAGCAGTGGACACACAGGGTTAAAATTTATTTCCTAAGGAAATAAACTAAAATCTCCTTGCCGTAATTTGAAAAAATTTAGATTGTTTTGATTTACTGAAATATAATAACTACACCATAATTTAAATTGTTTTCTGTTAATTAACCACGTTGCAATTAGTGTCCCATGTTAATAGTGTCTAAATAAGATAAAGAGACTATTTAAAATGGCTCCTGAGGAACGGTCTACAAGTACGCCAAATATTCGTTAAATTGGCTAATTAGGTTTCAAAAAATTAATACAAGTATATAATGATAATAATATCATAACCTGCTAAATAACATCTGAACGAGGTTATTAAATGATAATGTTTATCATTACAATATGTTAACGGTGCATAAAACATTCCAAATTTATATATGATTTCACCATAAAAGATTTGTACAGCTGTAATTTTTAAATTAGTGTTTTCCGTTTAAGATCCATTAGCATTTAGGCGTTCTTAAATAACACGAATTTTTTATCAATTTTGCGGGAATTGGTTGAATATTTTCTCAATTTAATAAGGAAAGTACTTACTTTAGGGAGATATCTTTCTTAATATGTTGAATAAAAAAATGTATTGATCAAAATTTATAATCATCATACATTGTACTGCAAGTAACAGATATTTAATTAAAATCTGTAGTATATATTTCAAAATCTGGAATTACACTCAATTTCAGAATAATCTGATCACTGTTCAAATGTGTTGTGTATTTTTTTTTTGTGTTAAGATGTATTAGTAGGTAGTGGAAAAATTTTAAATAACGATTGGAAATACTTGTTGTTTGCAGATGACACACTGCCCTGCCCTTCATTAATTCTAAAAGGGGGGATGTGTAGGTGTTGATCCAAGTGTGTGCATGTGTGAGGGAACAAAGGTGGGAGTGTGATAAAGATGAGATTTACCAGTTAATTAGCCGAGGGAGCCAGAAAACGAAGAGTGCTCTAGTGTAAGAACAGTATAACTTTCGTCTTTCTACGAATCGATCACTTGGTGCCGAGAAAATGTTGGGACAGAGTGGTTTTTCGCATGCCGGCTTAAACGACGTATTTTAATTTCAAGGACACATAAACTTCAGATATAGATGTAGAAAAATAACCATGTTTGTTAAAATAGACGGCCTTTACCCATTTAGAAATTTTAAATTTTCAGAAAATTAAGCTATTTTACACAAAATATCGGATATAGTAAGTGACCAAGTGTCAAAAAGTGTATTATAAATTTCCCTGGACACTCAATTTCATAAAACTTATATACGGCTATATCTGTGCTAAATACATTTGTGTTAACTAGCTTAAACTTATTTCTAAAATGTATGACATTCCTAACCTACCCGATATTCTAAATCTGAACCTAGTTGTTTGAGGGTAACAATTTAGCGAATACAGTCATAGAGGTTTGACTACATTTGTAAATTTAAATTTTTTAAAGTGAAAACGCTTATGTAATTTATATGTGTACTATTACGCACATACAAGTGGAGTCAGAGAGTAGAACAAATGTGTTCCATTGGGTAGACATATCATTATACATTTAAATAGGTTGACAGATGACTTTACATTAACGTCTTTTACTATTTACGTGGCAAATTAAATCATTCCGCATTCGAAGCACATGCTTAAAATAAAATCGCTCTAAAGCATTGAAATTAAATAAATAAACGCATTATAATAATTTTTTTACGGTGAGATTCCAAATTCGCGTTCACTGGTAAACTCTTTTCTCTCGAATCGTTATAATGCAGTAGTTTTCTTTACCGGATGTTCGGTAGTCACCCTGGAAATGAAAATTTTTATCAAAACAATGTATTATTGAAAACCTTTTTTTCTATTTACCATACAGTCAACAAAGGCACAAAACCTTACAGGTTAATGAATGTTTTAGAACTCTGCATCGCTTTCCACGTCCTACCGGTAACTGCGTGATAACTATATTGAACTACTTCTTTTCCTGAGCTGTCAGAAAGGCTGTGAATGCTGGTCACTTTGTTGAAGTTTTTGACATGAAGAATATAACGCTTCTTAAATTGGTAGTACAGAGAGCAGAAGAAACTGCAATTCATCAGTCTAAACAGTGTGCCAGTCACAATTTCGTTTAAATTATTAATATCAGTTAATTATTTATATAAGGAGAAATAAAATGTTAAAGAAATTGTACCAGGTCATTTTGTTGCAAGTGTGTACGCACCTGTTCTACTTTTAAGGATTACAGAAGAAAAAAATTGCTCTACAATAAAAAAAATTAAATCCAGGTGCTCAGTTCGAAAACATTTAATTTGCAGAAAACCCACTGCAAATTATTTTAAAAGAGGTAGAGAGATTAGTTTCAGAGATGGGGTGTGTACGTCCCATAAACTCAATTCCACGTCTGATTTACCGCACTATGTACTTGCGAATGTTATTGTGGCTCACAGTTTCTATTTAATAGACTTCACGATTGGCAAAATATATTTTGTTTTAATCGTTGAAATTAACTCACACAAGTGTAAAATAACTATAGCCTTACGCTCTTTACGCTTATAATAAAAATGTTGTTCAAACATGCTTATATTTATAACTATTTTAGCTATAAAAAAAGCTAATAGATAGTCAGTGGTCAGTAATGAAGCAAGTGGAGGCAGCAAGACAAATTTGGCGCAATCCGTATTCTCAGCGCCACCTTTACCATTAAAGTTTTTTCAACCCACCTCTTTCATATATATATATTTATGTATAAAGTGAAGGAGAAAGAATGAATTTCGTTAACTGAAATTTGGAAAAAAGTAAATGAGGTTAATATGGCAACACATTGAATTTTTTATTGCAATATTACAACCGGAATTGTACCAAAACACTTGGTTATGGTAAAATGTACCAATNAACACATTGAATTTTTTATTGCAATATTACAACCGGAATTGTACCAAAACACTTGGTTATGGTAAAATGTACCAATTTCCTTAAACTGTGTGTACATTATAATCAATAGTTTTTATAACAAATTAACAATCAGACCTGCACTGAGTACATAGGACACGCCTGCAACTAGAATATTGAAAGTTTCTATAACTTATAGAAGGCGTGCAGTTTACAGTCAAACACTCTACGTTCACAGTTTTGACAGGCCCATTAAAATTTTTTTTATTTTCAGGTCCATTTGATCTTTTTTTATAAAATATTTCTGTTAGATATAGTAGGATAGCAAATTTTCTGCATGCCTTGTCCTCAGCAAATAAAAACTAATATAAATAGTTCATAACACATCACACGATAATATCAAGCTTATTAGTAGTAGAAATAAAAAATAAACTTAACAAAGAACGGTAAATGGCAGTCCACGAAACCAGAAAAACCTGTAGACTATAGGAGACAAAAATACTGTAAAATTTTATTCAAACACCTTCCCAAACACTGAAATACGGCATGGGTTGCAACAAAACTCTCAAAAGATTTCTGTGTCACAATAAGTAGAAGTAATAATTTAAGCACTTCTAGGAAGAGTTCTATGATTTACTTGTGAGTTGACTTTACACCGTTAGAAATTTAACTCATGAAACTCTTTGTAGGTTTACGCTGAGCCATGAAAGATACATGTGACTTAAATAGCGGAACTTTTCGTTTGAACATAGNAAACTCTTTGTAGGTTTACGCTGAGCCATGAAAGATACATGTGACTTAAATAGCGGAACTTTTCGTTTGAACATAGGTTGAACATCTTCTGTGGCAGAACTCAAGTCCTCAATATTCAATAATATAACTTCCTCAATCACTTTAACTCACCCAAATCCAGCCTACATGGAGTTTTTATCGATTTCTCCGACAAGTATGTCAATTTCGTCAATCTCAGAGGAGCTTTTGTAGGTACAAATATGTATATAGGTATAGTGTGAAATATTTAATTAACTACGTACATTATTCAACTCTGTGAGCAGAATTCGGAAACGGAAATGTTCTGTATAATACATCGTGGCGCCCTTAAAAGTGTACAAAAATAAATATAAATATGAAATGTATTACAAAGAGAAATAGGCCACGTAGGATAACCATTTAACAAAAGAAGGTAAACTAAAATTTATTTTAAGATGTTNAAACTCTTTGTAGGTTTACGCTGAGCCATGAAAGATACATGTGACTTAAATAGCGGAACTTTTCGTTTGAACATACGATGAACATCTTCTGTGGCAGAACTCAAGTCCTCAATATTCAATAATATAACTTCCTCAATCACTTTAACTCACCCAAATCCAGCCTACGTNAATAATATAACTTCCTCAATCACTTTAACTCACCCAAATCCAGCCTACATGGAGTTTTTATCGATTTCTCCGACAAGTATGTCAATTTCGTCAATCTCAGAGGAGCTTTTGTAGGTACAAATATGTATATAGGTATAGTGTGAAATATTTAATTAACTACGTACATTATTCAACTCTGTGAGCAGAATTCGGAAACGGAAATGTTCTGTATAATACATCGCGGCGCCCTTAAAAGTGTACAAAAATAAATATAAATATGAAATATATTACAAAGAGAAATAGGCCACGTAGGATAACCATTTAACAAAAGAAGGTAAACTAAAATTTATTTTAAGATGTTTATGTTTTCTGAAGGTGCCCTTCATGTAATTTGGTTTTGGGGGTAAAGGTGTACCTGCCACCCTCTCTTTCACGAGCGAGTTTGCTCCTGAATGTGGATTTTGTTTACAGAAAATTGCTTTCTGGAAGAGTCACAGGGTTCATATTACTCAAAAAGTTACCAAACAAAAGAAGTTTGGAAATTATCCGATAGACAAAAATAAAATATAAAATATTTTGGGGTTATAAACACAACTGTAGACACTAAAAAATAATTGAATAAAATTCGTAGCACATTGAAATTACTCTAAAGTAGAGTAATTATATTGCAGCGTTTAGTTTGTACTCCACCGTTTACATACTTCAGAAAATTTGNAAATTACTCTAAAGTAGAGTAATTATATTGCAGCGTTTAGTTTGTACTCCACCGTTTACATACTTCAGAAAATTTGATATTAAAATAACAAACAAACCAGCGCGGTGGTAATTTGAGCTTCTAGCCAAATACCGTAACTGTAACGTAGAAAATGTGCTTAAACGTGAACAACCACAGGTTGTGTGTTCTCTCCGATCTGTCTGTTTGGCGTAATCGGCGTAAATGTGAACCAAGCTTAAGTCCTATTCTGGACAGCACTGACGTACACATGCACGCGTAGCCCCGTCGCATCGTACAAGCAATCACACAGGATCACATCTACCGCCAGAACAGATTTCAACTGCGACCATCCACAACAGTTCGCCTGACGCCGTGTTCGAACGGGCGCCTTCGAAGGTCACGTGACCCCAATTGCTCGCCCAAACTTAAGTCGTATTTCGTACTTTAGTATCAATTTTTTTTAGAACTTAACAAAACAAATTTTACTCAATTAGCAAATCGCAAACAAAGCTAAATAAAAGTGACTGTTGACGGCTTCCTAATTGTACGCTACCGAGCACTAAAACATTATTGCGCTAAATTTTAAATTCGAGCTCATCCTGAATCTGGGCAACGATCAAGGGTTTCACTAGGTAGGCTTCCACTCACACCTCACTACCGGACATTCTTCCTCAAATAGTGTCAACAAAATAGCGCCTGGAGCGAAAAATAACAGAGCGCAGATGTTACCACTGCGCAAACGATGGTAGTCTGTGCGTGCGGCCTCGGCCTGATCAATGTCATTTGTATTGTTTACGGCAGAAACAAACATTTCCCACGCCCAGAAGCATGCTGAGGGGTGACATAGTCTTCGTTACCAGTTTAACACATTATTGATCATTAGTAAACGCTTTCAGGTGATAAAATAATCTTAATTATTTTCGTTTCCTATTATCATTTATGATATAGTCAATTTAGATTTTTTTAACTCTGATTTAAGAAGCTGCTGGAAGCGAATTTTGTCTATGCATCTCCAATTCGTTTATCCACCTGACCATCTCCTAATTTGTAAATNCTCTGATTTAAGAAGCTGCTGGAAGCGAATTTTGTCTATGCATCTCCAATTCGTTTATCCACCTGACCATCTCCTAGTTTGCANCACTAAAACATTATTGCGCTAAATTTTAAATTCGAGCTCATCCTGAATCTGGGCAACGATCAAGGGTTTCACTAGGTAGGCTTCCACTCACACCTCACTACCGGACATTCTTCCTCAAATAGTGTCAACAAAATAGCGCCTGGAGCGAAAAATAACAGAGCGCAGATGTTACCACTGCGCAAACGATGGTAGTCTGTGCGTGCGGCCTCGGCCTGATCAATGTCATTTGTATTGTTTACGGCAGAAACAAACATTTCCCACGCCCAGAAGCATGCTGAGGGGTGACATAGTCTTCGTTACCAGTTTAACACATTATTGATCATTAGTAAACGCTTTCAGGTGATAAAATAATCTTAATTATTTTCGTTTCCTATTATTATTTATGATATAGTCAATTTAGATTTTTTTAACTCTGATTTAAGAAGCTGCTGGAAGCGAATTTTGTCTATGCATCTCCAATTCGTTTATCCACCTGACCATCTCCTAATTTGTAAATTTTTTTTCAAAAAGTGACCTTTCATCATTTGAAAAAAATACCGTTTGTTCAGGGGGCATTAATAGTGCTCAGTACATGCATTACTTTGTCTTACTGGCTCTGGTGCCATTTGCGTCGCATTTTTAAATGAAAGTTGATTTAATTCCTTTGGTGTTACAAATTGTGTTTCAATACCTTTCTCTTCAGAAGAGATTCATTTTCAATTTCTCTGTAGTCATCTAGTATTACAAGCTTTTTTGGACGACGTACTGATGTTTTATCAACTATTTTCTCTGCTGAAATGAAAGCTGTAAGTACCGTTTGTCGATAAAAAGCAAGAGTGGAAGCACAGTAAAACGCCGTCAATTAATGTTGCTTTGTAACGACAGGAGACTCCTCACTTTTGTCGGGTTCTTCTGCATCGCTCAGCAGTCACACGCACTGTCATATAGCGAGTCTTGGAGGTGCTGTGGCTGACTTGAGCGCGAAGCCTCTGACTAAACGTAGACGATACGGAACGGGGGACGCAGAGTTCCATTGCTTGCCAGCCCCCCTTCCCCTCCTCCCCAGGAGGCGGTTGCATAAAAGGGTCAAACGCGCTCAGGGGCGCGAGTCTCAATTAACTTTCCCGCGTATGTGGNCCCCAGGAGGCGGTTGCATAAAAGGGTCAAACGCGCTCAGGGGCGCGAGTCTCAATTAACTTTCCCGCGTATGTGGAGGCTATTTACGTCGTGGAAGCAACAAGTGGGGTGGACGTTGCCATGGCACAACGTGTAGTGGCCACGTGCATTTCACAATATCGTTAAATCCGCTTCGTCCCGCTAGCGATACTCGCGTTATTGACAGTCGGTATGAGGGAAAATGTATGATAATCGCGCCACACGTTGCAGCGAGCGTGGACGTGCGTGGAACCGCAACGCGCATCGCTAGTTCGTATGCAAGTATCACTGCTCAAAATTCCCCGTATATTTACGGGAATGAATAATAAATGTACTGGAACGAAGTCCGTAACGAAAAAAGGAGCTGAGCTCTGTAAAATAAAAAAATACTGAAAGTATTCGTATTTCATATAGCTTCGGGTTTCCGGAACGAACAATGTTGAGTCCACACGAAACTTTCTTCGCCGCTTTAACAAGGAAATGATCGTTTCTGCGACATTAAGGATAACGACACTTACAACTANACACGAAACTTTCTTCGCCGCTTTAACAAGGAAATGATCGTTTCTGCGACATTAAGGATAACGACACTTACAACTACTCATTAAAACACAATAAACTAGCATCTGGCGTCTGTTACAGTTGGCAGTACTTAAAACACCCATACATAAATAACAACTGAAAACGTTGCTTATATGACTAGCATAGAAATATTAAAATTACAACTGAAGGTTGTATAGAGTATGAAGGTCTCACGTGAGTGGTTACAGTCAGGGACTCATTAGTTACTGACTCGGATTACAATCTCGCTCAGGTATAAAATAATTAGTTTCTTTTAAAATGTCTCTTTTTTACGCCGTAAAACACCCACATGATAAAACTAATACTATTTTCGTTGTCTCCCTCTTTTAAACCTGAAAAATCGACATGCAATTTTACCGAGGGGTTTCGTAAATTCACGGAAAGTTCAGTGAAGTTTACGGAGAGTCCGTTTTTGAAAAGAAGTGTGTGTCAGTAATTTTACGGAGAGTTTACGGAGACTTCTGGATACAATTTGCCAGCACTTTCGCGCAAAATGAAGGAAAATTGTTTTAACAGTGTAGTGGACATGGAGTGGAGATAAAAGATAAGCTACTAATGACTGAATTGTATACAGCCAGAGAACTGTTGCGAAATCCAAAAAAAACACAGGTATTTCAACAAAATGTTAAGGAAAAATTATTAGGATGAATTGGGGATTGCAGCCTACTCCATTAATCACCGGCCACCAAGAAACGCGCTGTCACTGCCAGAATTTTTTTGAACGAGTTATCTTTTCCATACGTGATGTTATTTGTTGCTACTTTAAGACCCCTAATTTAATCAAATAATTGAAGCCTATAGGCGACATTCTGGTAATATTTTTGTATTGTCATCAAACTCTTTGAAACTGAATTTTATCCAGCAAAGTTGAAGCATCAAACTCATACTGCGTGTGTGTAATTGGGTTCGGCACCACCGTATTCTGTGTTTCAGTTTCATGTTTTATTGAATAATGCAGATAAGTAAGGGCGGCTGCAGCTACTTCCATGTTTCATGTGTACCGCAGTCTTAGCTGGTGGAACGCCGGCAGGTTGCAGGTTACGAACTCCGGCGTAGGCTGAGAAGTTTATTTAGTAACCGCGTGGCGTAACTTTGCAGCGAGTTCACATTAGTACGCAACACAGTAACGGGACGTACCTCGGCACGCATGAGTACACGCATCATTAGGGAGCCACACGGAAATTTCAGCCAACTTCGTCGCCTCACAGCGACCAAACCACGCATTTCTGGACACCAGTTCCCTATCTCACAACGTTTACTTCGTTGTCCTGTATCACATGCTGCGCGTTCTCCAATTTGGTTTGAAACTTTCTGTATATAGAAAAAAATGAAACAATTCCCCTAGCTCTTTACGTCTTACTTTCCCTACCCTCGTTGTCTGGGAGGTTCCTGTTCTGCATGCGAAACTGGACGTTCCTCCCAGACAAGAATACGGCCTGCGGTGGCCTCAACAATTTCACGCATGCGGTGAAGAAGCCAGACTGGTGATTGTTACCGCCCAACCTCTGGCATCAATCAGCGCATGTGTTCCGAGCACGCAAGCCATATGGTTTGGAGGTCGCTGTATTCTAAACCGGAAACAGGGTCAAATGAGCGAAATAATTGAGTACCAGTGGAAATTGAGAGACTGGTAATCAGTGACAAATTACTTATTAACATTATGGCTGAATTGCGCTGATTTATTTGTGATACCCACTGAATGTCGAGAGTTCCACCGCCATAAGTCACTTGTTCCCAGTTCATTTGCTTGATTTGCCAGTCGGCAGTAGCCTATAAACTGACTTTCAGTGTTATTTCACTGATTCATATAACTGATTCGAGCTTAGAGTGTGTCATTTGATGTATAATATTTTTGACGTAAAGGCCAAACTTAATCACTTTTCCATACATCGCGCATGCACTGTAAAGAAAAAAGTTCTGTGAAAGCAAGTATCTGTAAAAATTTATCGGAAAATCTTTCTTACCAACGTGTTTTCCAAATATCGATTTTTTTATTTGTTTACTTAACCACATGTAGNATTTATCGGAAAATCTTTCTTACCAACGTGTTTTCCAAATATCGATTTTTTTATTTGTTTACTTAACCACATGTAGCAATCGCAGAAATGACATTCTTACATTAGTTGACTGCTTTTAAGCGCCATATTTGCTAATAGTAGAAGCAGGACTTGAACCCATGATATCCCGACTGGAAGCAAATTCTCGTGCCCGTATACANCATATTTGCTAATAGTAGAAGCAGGACTTGAACCCATGATATCCCGACTGGAAGCAAATTCTCGTGCCCGTATACAATCAGATTTTCGCATCGATGCTGCAGAAATATTTACTTGCCCCTTAGCTGTGGATAATGTTTTGTGAATGTTATATCTTATGTGACCATGCGTCAATGATTTATTTCTGTTACGTTTCATGGGAACTGTAAATTATGATTAGTGTAATGGTTTACATATTAAACGAAACTATTTTATTCATAAAGCGCATATGGTCCATAATAGCAAATTAAATTGAATAAAAGCGTTTTTGACTAAGCTTTAACACCAAACACAGAATAAATGCCAGTTATTATTTAGGNCAAATTAAATTGAATAAAAGCGTTTTTGACTAAGCTTTAACACCAAACACAGAATAAATGCCAGTTATTATTTAGGTTTTTTTAATTAATTATTTAAAAATACAACGTGTTAATTGATGTAAAATGATATTTGGGAACATCCGAAAGCCACTTTTCTTTATATAGAGACCCAATATCGAGGAGTAGTCCAAGCGAAACACTTCGCAGNTGGGAACATCCGAAAGCCACTTTTCTTTATATAGAGACCCAATATCGAGGAGTAGTCCAAGCGAAACACTTCGCAGTGCTTTCAGAAAATGGAAACTTGAGCCGATTTTGCTCCGAATGGCGCATTTGATAGCGGCAAATTCCGATGTCCTGGTGCAGTAGTGGCGTCCTTAATGAAAACGACGCTTTTAGACGCCCCATCAAACTTCTCAATATAGGTGGAATTTTATTTGCGCCGATACCTAATGGTTCAAGTAATTACTAACATTCCAGCGGCAGTTTTCTTTAGTTCTGGTGTCCNTTTTATTTGCGCCGATACCTAATGGTTCAAGTAATTACTAACATTCCAGCGGCAGTTTTCTTTAGTTCTGGTGTCTCTCGCACCGAGTTTAGCTGCGATTCACGCGAGAATCGCTTCTTCGCGGATGGTTCTTCTTCGTTCGTTTATCGCAGATCCATCAATCGGAGATTGTTGTTTAGTTAAATTTGTGCATTAGAGATTGGCTCTACACNTTTTATTTGCGCCGATACCTAATGGTTCAAGTAATTACTAACATTCCAGCGGCAGTTTTCTTTAGTTCTGGTGTCCCTCGCACCGAGTTTAGCTGCGATTCACGCGAGAATCGCTTCTTCGCGGATGGTTCTTCATCGTTCGTTTATCGCAGATCCATCAATCGGAGATTGTTGTTTAGTTAAATTTGTGCATTAGAGATTGGCTCTACACTGTTGGCGGGGCTGCTGACGTAACAGTTTGCTTTTAAAGTATAATTATAATGGTTTGAATTATTTCTTAACGTAAACTACGCTTCAAAACCAATTTAAGGGTTTACATAGGATACGTGGTTTTACAGAAACCAATTGAAAGCAAAATTTACAACGTCCTAATGTGTTGTGCCATATTGCCATTTCAACCAAAATAAAATGTGTATATTTTGGTTTAGAATGTACTTTATTTTTACTAAGTTATCTTAAAAAACGTTGTATTAGCCCAAAAGAGTTGTGTTTCTTGGTAACCTAGTTGTTATATATTACTATGTAATTTAAATTAATCTTTTTTGTGTTTGTGAACATATTTATAATCTCAATTAGTACAAATTTCTCAATAAAAGTTAAAATATTTATTATATACATGATAAGAATATTCAATAGCACGTAGAAGCTGAAAAGTGTATTTTAGTGCCCCACGGGCAACTTATCTTATTCATAGAAGACTGTGACCTAATTCGTTAAAACCAGAAATTAACATAGTTTTAATAAGTTTTGGATTACTACTAACAAGAAATAATGCGATTAAAATAAAAAAGTAAATTGCCAGAGGAAAATACTTAACGGATCGAAGAAATAAGACCGTAATATTACTTTACATATTTTAGAAAATTTTAAAGCGTGATATTAGATTTTTAATAGGATCAAACATATAACATTATCAGTTATCTATCCCGGTTTTAAATATATAAGGATTATTTCTTCTTGTGGTTGGCCAACAACACCATTGCGCTGCAACCGTCTAAATGTTTTCAACAACTGCAGCTGTCTGCAATTTCATAGAACATACATGGACCATAAACCTGTAAATAATACGGTTTTTTACCAACAATACTAATAGCGTAAACAGTGCACTAGAACAAAACCAAATAAAACTCATACACAAATAAATTCGNTTTTTACCAACAATACTAATAGCGTAAACAGTGCACTAGAACAAAACCAAATAAAACTCATACACAAATAAATTCGCAATCATTCACTTTTAAGAACAATCATATCGGAAATATAAAGGAAAGAGCTACTCAACAAAGCTGTATAGTACATAAATGAATTATATTTAAGATGTCTCCAAATGGCTCCATAAAAGTGAATTCATGCCAAATATGCATAATTCTGCTTCCCAGAGCGATTAACCTGGTTCGTATATTTTTACATGCTTTTTAGCCGGGATTCAATAAGAAAGAGATAAAAATCTGTGAAGCAGGAAAAAAAACGCGCGAAGTAGGTAAAAACCTGTGAAGCAGGTAAAAACGCGTGAAGCTGGTAAAAACGCCCGAAGCAGGTAAACACGGATGAAGCAGGTAAACCAGAGCGTCCATCCACACTCACTATTGCTCGCACTATGGGAAGCAAAGTGGTGCAGATTGTGCAGGAATTCATATTTATGGATCCATTTGGGGGCATATTGCTTGTGCTTTTCTACATTTACCATAATGTTATTTTCCTAACTTTTATGACTTTTAACATACAATTTATTTGCTTTTCAGAGTCCTGCTCGCTACCGCGATTCAAGGTTATGTACTGTGAATATAACAATGCACACTTTTGATTTTTTGTTATTTAATGGTTCCTGTGCTGTTTCTCTTCGGCGTTGTTAAATCCAGCATAAGTTATAAGTTGTGCAATAGATTACCATGCAGTTATACAGTTCTTCACATATTGTTTAACGCACTTTACTACTGAAGTTTTGTATTCCCCTCCATCATACCCACACACCGTAACGGACCAAATAAATACTATTTTATTTATTGCACCTCGAACTCACATCTGAAATAGAAGTTTCAGCTATAAACCGGTTGGCCCTTTGTTCGGAATTGGGAAGTTGGGCAACAGTAGCCAAGTTTGGCAATTTTACTGTTGTCCAACACTGAGACAGGGCTTTCTTTGTAATTCAGCACCAGAATTTAATGAAGCAAAACTTTCTGTTATATGAACAACCGACTCACTAGGTACAATCTTCATAAGTTCCATGTTTGTTAAATGCCATGTTCTGTTTTTTTTTTGTCCAGTTGTAATTAAAAGTCAAATTATCTGTGAATAGTCTTTCTAGTGTATGGCACAGTACATGATCCGGTTTTCTTCCTCCAACTGCAGCAAGTGTTGTTTCCTGTGTACGAAAATGGATACCTCTGTCAATTCAATACAATACACATCACAGTAATGTCACATNGTCCAGTTGTAATTAAAAGTCAAATTATCTGTGAATAGTCTTTCTAGTGTATGGCACAGTACATGATCCGGTTTTCTTCCTCCAACTGAAGCAAGTGTTGTTTCCTGTGTACGAAAATGGATACCTCTGTCAATTCAATACAATACACATCACAGTAATGTCACATGCTATTGTCAGTTTTGGTAAAATTAATATTTCTGGAAGCCTTGCTTTTATGCAAACCATGTGTGACCTTAAAATGCATGTAATAAAAAATACTACCATATGATTATGTGTGTCAAATACAATGCTGGTGTTCAAAAAAAGGCAAATATATCTAATATTTATTTAGTACAAGGTAACAAAGGTAAATTAAAATAATTCATTTTACAGAGANAATTTATTTAGTACATGGTATCAAAGGTAAATTAAAATAATTCATTTTACAGAGAGTACACTATATACACAGACCATTGGTCGCTTTGTTAGAAAACCNTATTTATTTAGTACAAGGTAACAAAGGTAAATTAAAATAATTCATTTTACAGAGAGTACACTATATACACAGACCATTGGTCGCTTTGTTAGAAAACCGAGAACAGGCCTAGACAATAAGTAGGCCTAATGTCCCGAAGAGCAAATATTTATTTAGTAACAAATGCATGGGAAATATATCTGACCAAGGAGACTTGACAGGTATATAAAGTATTATGGATGTATACAAAATCACAAATATTTAACAGTGTTTATTGATTATTCTGATTTATTACCATTGATTTTTTAAGGTTGGTTTATTTGGTTACACAAATATTTTAATGCAGCTTTATGTTTACTTGCTAGGCAATAGTTGCAGGCTTATTGTGTAGGCGAGCACCAAGTTTGAGAAACAGGAAAGGAACTGCACAACTACGAGAAACATTCCATCCCCTTGTTTCTCGTAAATGGTTATATATAAGTATGCTATCACCAATCCTTTGAGTAAAAACACTTATTCAAAATCCAAGTTGTTTAAGAGATAATTTGTGGCAAAAATGTTAAGTAGACCTGTTCTTTTTACTAAATTGGGTGATCAGACATTAATTGCATAAATACTTATTTCTTTGAATGAGATGTTTTGATTATAAACCATACATTTTGAACAGTCTAATTTAATTATTTAATGATTTGGCTTTATTATTAAAATCAGTATTAACGATGTCGCACTTTAACCTCAACAATGATTGCTGCCCAAATTTTTGTGGTAAGAACGAAAAAAAGTTAGATTTATTGTGTTCTCACAGTGTTTGATGTCAGTTTAGTCCCAAAGCTAGGTGTCGTTGTTATTGTACATAGTACAATTTACAACTCCCATTAAAATTATGGGTATAAATTGGTATTCTTTAATAATGAGACAAGAATAAGTAAATCCCTTTTTGTAAAACACGACTGAAAAACTATTTGTAGAAACTACTTGTCAACGTGAAAACTTCTAAAAATTTATATTTATACAAGAATAACCGAAAAATTAACCTAACTTGTATTACAGCTAAGGGACATCCGAAAATTTTCCAAACTTAACATTAATGTTCTGAATATTCCGACTGAACCTACACGTTCAATAAACATAATCAATGAATTCCATACAATAATTGCACAAGAAAACATAATGCAATCACCATTCTATAAAATCAATTTGAAACAAAACCCAATCACATGCACTTGATGTAAAAATATTATATATCATTAGAGCCCCGAGAAGAAATAACTTAAATAAGTAAAAGCTAAATAATTAAGGCAAATACACTTGTCCACGTCCATTTTTATTACAATAAATAAGGAATAACCAACTCAAAGGGTTGTTTTAAAAAACCAATAAATTGTCACATTAATGAATAAATAATCATAGCACCATACACTACAAAACTAATACTGTTATATAACATACTTTGGCGTAGTTTATCATAATATCATTAATTTACCCTAACAGATATACTTCAAAACCTCGTAGTTAAGGTAATGTAATGATCATATATTTTATATCAGCAGTTAACGTGCAGAAAAATTCATCAAAATATTACATACACTATATTAATATATATAAGTTACCTAAAACTTATGCAATCCTACTTTTGAGCAATAACACCTATTATGCATTGCAATAATATAACTTAAAACCATTAATTTTCTAGCATATCCTCGTGAATCATGATAATAAACAAAATAACTCATTCAAAACATTATGGGTATATTTCAAAGAAACGTAAAAAAATATAGTAGAGAAATTCGGAAAGTTATCTTGCGATTTGGAAATACTGATACATTTAAGAAACACAACACACAGAGATAAAATTGTAACAACACAACGAAAAATTCCTGAAACAACTCTGAGCTATTAATCATGAAATTTTAGAAACATTGTGATATATCTGAAATATAATTGCAAAATTTTGTGCTGTAAATGCATTACTCCAAACATTGTAAACAATCGGTATGAACATGCCTAATAGCGAATTCTGGTAATCACGTGCGCCAGTTGAGCAGAATCAGCAAACACTAGTAGTCAGAGCAAATGGCATTCAACCATTTACAAAAAGACAGAGGTAAATGTTAAGTGTTCTAAAAATGCGTATATTAATATATAATTTTTACTCAAATTTTGAAATATGTATTTTTTAAATTTTATACTCAATTACTCATTTTCCCATTATTTTTTCAGATTTTTCCGATGTTTAATATTACCATCACTTAGGCTAAGGTCAACAAGCGACAACCTACAGGTTTAGACCAAAGCCACGCATGTTTAAGGTCGCCAGCAACACCCTAAAACGCAACTACTCATTATATATATCTCTAAGTGAGAGATGACGTTTGTTTTAAATATAACTTCAATTCTGGACCTGTCCTCGTTGCCAATCTTCCTTTAGTCAACAATGGGAAAATACCTGAGCATTTCATTATTTATTATATTTTTGTCTTTAAAAACAAATCTCACTTATAACCTGTGGAATAACTTATAATAAAAGTTTCTTGAATAACCCATATACGACAGGATTCGTTTTTTGTTATGTTATTTCATTGGCTTGGAATTATTTTAACTGTATTCCATTTTTATTTTGAATCAGTCTATATTTACTTTTAAAACACATTTAATTCCTTCAATTTCACGATTTATAAAAAAAAATATTTTTTACAGTGTGTGTATTTTTGTGGTGTATGCCTAATTGAAACCACATTAAAGTTATTTACGCCTATATCAGTATGTAAAATTGTACATTATACAAGATAAAAAATATATATGAAGACTGCCCTAAGAAGATTACTTTTCTCGGCTATCTTTGTTCCTAGCCAGTTGTGACTTTTGACATAATTGCTATTAAAACGGAAGAACTATATAGATTATCGTGACACTCTTATATCTTAGGTAAACATTTTTATAGTCCACGTATTATGTTAATTTACTGCCATAAAACTGTGAAAAACGAACATAATATTCAGAAAATAACAGAAAACGTATAATTTAACCTAATATATAAACTTTTTTAATTTTGATATATTAATAGTCCTAAGGCGTTCTAACATCAAAATATTCACAATTTATACGAAAGACAGATGAAATATCAGAGTAAATACGGAGGAAGCCCGTTAAAAGTCAAAAAAATCAAAACATTTAAGTAATATTATTTTCCGAAAATATAAGTAATTCTGGGTTTTATAAATGTGATTGTAAAGAATTTGTCACCCGTACCTAAATAGCTATAAAAAACCATCTTCCCTTTCGCATGCTTGAATTAGATTTCATGTTATCTTTTTTTCAGAAACTCTCCCCTTTGTAGTAAAAATAAATCTCTACTATATTCGTCTGTGAAATATCATCACTCCGGATATTACAACGGGGGAGAAAAAAAAGAGCCTGCTCTGAGAAGCAAAAAAGAAATGTTCTGGAGGGTATAAAGCCACCATTAAATTAACTAGAGGATATATGGGCCGAAAGAAGGGAAAAAAGGCGAAGGGTTNGGATATATGGGCCGAAAGAAGGGAAAAAAGGCGAAGGGTTAGTGTTGTGGGCTTGCCGGCGGGGAATGAATTAAGGAGGTGGGGAGAGGGCGGCACGAGGATGCGACTGTGGACAGAAAGCCGCGGCTCGGGGCCAAACCGCACTGGGACGCCACACAGACCAAACACGAGAGAAGGCAAAAAAAACCGGTAATAGCACTTGTCCGCACGGATCCAGGCAAAATTGCCACCTATATTGAGACGGGATATGATATAGAGGATGGAAACGGCATACGCGCCAACATTTTTAACGCCAGCGCTTTGCAGCGAATAAAACCGTGCAAAGGATCACGGTTATTTGGGCGCTTTTTAAATCGGCCTGTGAAATACGTCACTGTGCCTAGTTGCTACGTGTACCGGAGCGCTGACTGGGACGACACCCAGTTAAGTTGGCAATGACGGAGGGAAAGTAGTTCCACGTTCTAACGTGGAATTAGAAGTGTTAGGTTAACATTTGTGAATGTTGAAATTATTTATATCACTTTCCGTATTTTTTTATGCATATAAGTATAAAAAATAGCAAATGTGTAAAATATTTACTTTTTTAACAACTACACAGATTCACTTGACCTACTTATGGGTAAAGTGAGCGGAGCCACGGCAATGTTTATTTTACATACGGAGTAAGTATACAAAATGTACATGCAAGTAGATTTTAATCAGAGCTTTCAAAAGTACCGCGAAGAACCTATATTCAAAAAGTAACAATTAATATTTTTTTTTTTAATATATCTCACAGACGTTCTTACTATAGAACTAAATTTATTATATAATAACGTTTTATATATGGTTATTGACCAAAAATTTGCAGAATTCACTTCCCTAATTAATGAAAAGTAGTTTGGAATTTAAAAAAAAATATTAGGAGAACAGATAAAAGAAAAAAAGAAAACGTAACAAGTTCAATCCTTTCCTACTTCTAACAAAATTTGTAAACGTAATCATTTTGCAAAATGGGGAAGAATATGACATAACATTTCTTATTTGCTTTCAGCTAACCTTGTTTTCAGCCAAATCCCGGCACTGCTCCACTCTTAGGAATTGCTCGAAAATTTGTCAGACCAGTGTATACATAAGAAAGGGCGAACTGTGAAGATTTGTACCACACGTCCATGGTAGCTTTCTTACATTTGCTCAGGAAAGAGTCAAACGCGCGTGGAACGTCCCAAATTGGTATAGTAGAAAGGCTCAACGTTACTATTTTTACAGTCAGATATGTGGAATTTTTTTCATGCTATGAACAGTATAGGTTAGAAAATTCCATTAATCGCATTACTTCTATTACTCGCATCATCCAGCCATATAGTTTGAGGCCGGCAAAGTTGTCGCTACTGTCCTATAATTATAACATCTGCCTTTGTTTTTCTGGCGTCCCCCAGTTTAGGTTCATGCCTTGTAAAATGTACAACTCTCTAGATCAGGCGTTCTCAACGNGGGGAGGAGAATTTCAGGGGAGGCGCGGTAAGCTGTGGAAATTGGAATTTTAAAACAGTCAAATCTAAACATTATACAATTGAGGTTTTCTGTTAGCTTTTCTAAATTTTTTCTAAATTTAAATCTATGTAAAATTTTAAAAAGGGAAATTTCGATTGTTGAGTTGGAAATAGTGGCCACTGCCGCACAGTGAGGCGAAAAGTGTGGCTGTGTTGGCCGCCGTGCACCTGCCCCCTTTGAATTTATGCTGTGGTCCCAAACGGTGGAAGACGGGAACGATACTTGCAGGCCAATTACTTTAGTATAAAAGGTCTGAGAAGAAAGTTGTATTAGACCCGTAGCAAGGTGTAGCTTTTTTTGTAAGCTACTAAGTACTTGGTAAGGTGTAGGGGGTTTTTCCATCTCTGTCTTACTGTGCGCCGGTGCGTGGCCACCTAACATAACCTCCCACCAAACGTAACCGCTAGTTGTTTACTGGCTGCAGGCTAGGCTAGGTTATAATTTGTTAATCGTAGTTAATATAGTGTATGTGAGTGGCAGTGCTCGTGTGTAGTACCGTATGGCTAAATATGGCAAAATCATTGCCTAAGAAGAGTCTGTACGGTGATGACTATATTAAGTATGGATTTTCATACGTAGAGAAAAATGGAAGCCATTTACCTAAGTGCGTTATTTGTCACATTTTTCTGAGTAACGATGCAATGCGGCCAGGTCGTTTGGAACGTCATTTGACAACCAACCACGCCTCCCTGATAGACAAACCAGCTGAGTTTTTGTTTCCAAGAAAAGTTCATTGACACGGATGAAACTGGATTCACAACTGGAAGTTTTCCTACGGAAAATGAAAAGGCCATTGAAGCTTCTTTTAAGATCGCCTTGCTAATCGCAAAAGACAAGAAACCACATACTATTGGTGAGTCCCTTATAAAACCATGTTTACTAACAGCTTGTAGTACTGTTCTTGGTGAAGAAAGTTATAATAAATTTGCAAAAATATATTTGTCAAATTACACAGTAAAACGCAGAATTGATGAAATGGCTGAAGATTTGGAAAATAAAGTAATAAAAAAGCTGAATGAATCCCCGTTTTTTTCATTGCAATGTGATGAAACAACTGACATTTCTAAGCACTCTCAGTTGTTATTTCACTGCAGGTTTATTGACGGGAGACAGTTCATGGAGGAAATATTGTTTTCTCAAACTCTACAAAGTACAACAAAGGCTGTTGATGTATTTTCTGCCTTATGTGGCTTTTTGGCAGTAAATAATCTTCCTTGGGAGAACGTCATTGGGATATGTACTGATGGGGCCCAAGCTATGACAGGATGCCGATCTGGATTCATTAAACTGGCAAAACAAAACAACCCAAACATAATTGGTTCTCACTGCATCATTCACAGGTAGGCTCTGGCTCGTAAGACTCTGCCGGAATCACTTAATACTGCGTTGAACTTGGCAACTAAAATAGTCAACTATGTTAAATCTAGAGCTCTCAACACTAGACTTTTTGAGGTTTTGTGCCAAGAGTTGAACAGCGACCAACAAACTCTTCTGTACCACACAGNACTAGACTTTTTGAGGTTTTGTGCCAAGAGTTGAACAGCGACCAACAAACTCTTCTGTACCACACAGAAGTACGTCGTCTTCAGAGTTTAGAACCTAACTATTCATCGTTTCCAAGGCTCAATTAACGATCTTCTCAATGATACTCAAAGTGTTCAATTATATTTCAAAGATAATTTGAAGGACTCGATTTTAACATATTTGGCTTCTTTGAAAATCGAAATAGGAGACTATTTCCCAGATATTTGTTCAGAAGTCTGGTATTTTAAATTGGTGAGAGACCCTTTCAACGTTGATGTGAACATACTTCCTGCTTTTCTTCAGGAACAGACAATCAACCTAAAATGTTATTCTCAAGCAAAGACTGAATTTCCAAACATGACTGTTGAAGACTTTTGGCTGAGCTATTTGCCTGTGTACTTACAAGTGTGTTTGGTAGTTGCAAATTTATTGGTGCAGTTTTCATCAACCTATCTGTGTGAGGCNTGCCTGTGTACTTACAAGTGTGTTTGGTAGTTGCAAATTTATTGGTGCAGTTTTCATCAACCTATCTGTGTGAGGTATGATTTTGTACACTAGCGGTTATAAAATCTAAATATCGAGCACGATTAGACGTGCAAAATTATTTGAGATGTGCATTGTCACAATTGCAACCAAACATAAACAAACTTGTGAAAGATAAACAGTGCCAGCCGTCTCATAAAATGTGCCGGGGTAACAAATTATTAAAATTCCAAACATATGTATAATGAAAACTAATTAATAAATTAGTGAATACACCCTTTTGACATTATATATGTATTTAAATANCCAAACATATGTATAATGAAAACTAATTAATAAATTAGTGAATACACCCTTTTGACATTATATATGTATTTAAATACAAAATGTTACATTCAAACAGTTTTTTTTAATTTATGTATAATAAAGCTAATGTTAAAGTACTTGAATTTTAATGTAACCTATAGCAGCACTATAGGGATAAGTTCAAATTTTAGTTTTAACTGTTGCAAAACAAAATAATTTCCAAAAGGGGAGGAGGGGGGGGGGGGCGTGACCACATATATTAGTTAAAAGGGGGACATGTTCTTTAAAAGGTTGGGAACCCTTGCTCTAGATGTTTTTTTGCCATTCTGTTGAATGGCTCGCCTTTAGAATTATTTGCTCTTTTGTTTACAGATGTACTTATGATTATTCTATCTCAGCATATTATACTTTATCAACCTTTATGACGCTAGTCTTACGTTTCTTTCATATTCTTATTGTTTATTGTGAAAACTCTACTACTAAGCATCATATTTTATTATAGGCCTATTGTTCTGTTTTATTCACGCAATCACTGCATCTGGAACAAACAATTTTTCTGACATTTATTCTGTTATTTTTTTTTAAGTGTTTGCTATTTGTCTATAAACCATTATGCCATATATTATAATTACTTTGAATCATTCCTCCCCTCCCCCTTCCTCTAGAGATTTTACAAATGATCTTCAATGAAGTTTTAATATAAACTTGTTTGGACTGCATACAATTTCCATCTAGTTTTCTTTTACTTTCCCTGATTGTGTCTCCGACAGTATTGATGATCCATCCGCGCGTGGTTGCTTCCGTTGGTTTACAACATTTATCTGTGATACCGTCAAAAGGAGCGAGAAAAGAGATAGCGTATTCACACATTCACTANCCGTTGGTTTACAACATTTATCTGTGATACCGTCAAAAGGAGCGAGAAAAGAGATAGCGTATTCACACATTCACTACGTGTCTTTGGCCTAGCTCACAAAATAATACTCGTTTGTACTTGATTTTCACTTCGGCGATCTTCAGAATGATTAGAGAGTGTTTGAATATTACTACAAGACGTATGTTGAACGCTTCTTAGTTTATTTTATGATCCTTAAAAAAAATTGTTATCTATTTACTTTATTTTCAGAATTTCTTTGTAATTATGTCATATAATTTTTTTCCCTTGTTTTCATAACTCTGGCCAATTACTTAATTCAAATTGTTATTTTTTTTATTTATGATATACCACCCAACTTTAAATGTAAGGGAACAAAAGGCAACAAAGCTTTCTTAGTAGCAAAGAATATATTTCAATTCCGTATTACCTAGGTTTGCTTATCGAACTATCGCTTGAAATATAATAAAATCGTGTATTAGCGCGCTTGTGGCCACACTTATTAGGGTGCAAAATTGCGGCCGTACTGTAAATCCAATAAAGCCAAAATTTATACTGCGCAGAGTGATTTCACCTACGGCGGATTCGATTGATTAATGCCGTTTCTGGAATACCCGGCTTTATATCAGTGTCTCATTTGCAGTACTTAGAATCCCCTTACCCTCATGGGATATAGCTAACAACTTATGCAAAAAATGTTCTGCAATTTGTCTCATGACACTGCTAGGATATCCTTCTTCAAAAGTGAAATCTAAAATTTTCCTTTAATTTTCTTCAAACCCCTGTTTATTTCTCTCGCTTCCAAACACTCATTATACTACGTATTTTTCAAAGTTCCTCATACAAAAATAAGATAAGTTTCCTCCCTCTTGCAAGTTGTTAGTTACAGATACGTAGTTTAGCTGAAACATAACGTGTCACGAACTGAATTAACATAACAGGGACAAATTGTGTTGTGATTCAAAATCAGTGATGACATATTTTAAAATTGAAGGGCTGAGATAAAAATTAGACAAATAGATACATATTATGAAAATAAAGTAGATCTTGATAGGTGGCATTTTATTATTTAAACTGATGTTATTATGTCTCATGCAGAAACGGAATTTGGCAGAGACCACGACGTGTTACTGGATCTAACGTCAGAAAACCACTTGAAGATAGATTTATGTAGAGACGTATAAGTGAGAAATATCAATAATATTTTTCGATATATATTTTACTGGGTTATGTCTGTTTTTAAGTTCCTTTGTTATTTTTTATTAATTTTTTAACAAGCATTGGAATGCGTCTGGGTATAAATGCCACTCTGGTTGTAGTAATCGAATTATATATGTTTATATACATATATATAGTGTGAAACGTGTATTTTGTTTTTTAACGTACTTTCTGACAGGCTTAGAATAAACTCAATCATGTTGATAACATGGCGAGTATTCGAATTTCATTTCTGTTACAACTATAAGCATTGCTGTATTTAAGAATAAATAGGGTTATTAACATTTAATTAAACAAGATCATCATCACGTCCAAATATTAAATTACACGTAAGTCGAGACAGTGAACAATTACACTGAAAACTCTTTGTATTAGCAGTACCAAACATTAAAGTGTAATTTGAAAAACCTGTGTACTATTATTTTATATTTGTATTAATACTATTCTACGGTGTTTTGACAGCAACTGAAATAAATCCTTTTAACTATTGAGTTTCGCATAATTTTGGCTGCAATATACTTGTTTCGGCTAATAGTGGAATATATCAATATTTTTTTACTGCTCTAACACAGATTAAATGTATGAAATTATGTAATTGTCTGGTAGAATATTACACGCTTCCAACGATTTACAATAGCATTGGTACGAATAACATTGTAAATATTTGAGTTTTTTTAAATGAATACAGAACTACATCAAAGCTGACTTGTCTCATTTTTAAGATGAAAGTTTTGTTTAAGAGCTACTTTATTTTTTATTTTTTAGGTTGGTGTTTTAATGGGGCCTGCTCCTAGACTCTGGGTGCTCAGAAGTCCGACAACGTGAACGTCGCTGCTACAAGGTGACGCGATGTCGGGACATCATTTCCAGTGAGGCCTTTGTCCGACGCGGACAGACNGTGAACGTCGCTGCTACAAGGTGACGCGATGTCGGGACATCATTTCCAGTGAGGCCTTTGTCCGACGCGGACAGACTCGTTCTCCGGTTCCAGCACAAGCGCGCTGTAGGACAGTGCTCGCTTACCCGGCTGCAGCCATACTTCGTCTACTGCTGCTCTTCAGGATCAAGTTGAATGCAACTTCCTTCGTTCGCCTAACAGACACATCCCAGTTCGAATCACCTAAACAACTTGGTGGATTTCGCACAAATACAATATGACCAAGTTTTAAATGGTGGTGTGGTACATAAATAATCACTAAACACCATTACAAAAATATGAAAGTTTTCGAAACAAATATAGAATAACCAAGAAGCGACAAACCTAGAAAATAATTTTCTCTAACTTGGTGAGCAAATATTTGGCCAGTGTGGTGCGTAAATTTTTATGTTTTAGTGCGACATAAGATATCACGCTTAAGGAATGCACCATTCTATAAAATGATTTGCTCACAAATTAGACAGAAACTGTTATTTACGATTGTCCTATCTTGGTTTTTCTATATTGGCTTCTAGAGACATGTAAACTCCAGTTAAATTGTCCAGCGTTTATTCATTTACTACGCCTTCCATATTTAGCTCAGTGTAATAGACTGGGGTTCTACATTCTTTCTCCGAGTCTCCAAGTGCAATTGCGATGTGATCACACAAAGAACGACATTTCATCGAATATATTAAAACAAATACATTCACAAATATGCTCAGTGTTAGTAAAGATCTCTAGAATAATGGTTTTTTTTCTTCGTGTTTTTCAATGTTGCATTAACTCGTATTATAGACTAGCGATCCGGCCCGGCTTCGCCCGGGTATAACTGAGTTTTACATTGATACACTAATAAATAGATTAGTAAAATAAAATTCATTTATAAGAAAAAAATGATAAAATTATACTATGTTGGCCTATGCTTTAAACTGATTACGGCAACCCAAAAGGAAGGAAATGTTTTTTACCCGATAGCCAAGAAGTGAGTTAATTATTTTGGAGTGTATCTGTGCAACTATCGTGTAGTAACCACATTTCCGCTTTCCAGCGTCGATGAATGAAAATCAAAATGTGAGTTTCATCAAGATGCAGATTTAGATATATAAGTACACAGGTACATCTTTTTGCGCTTGGTTGAGACCTGAGGAATCTTACTCGATCATAGAAGTAAAGCAACGTTCCCAGCGGCACACATTTGGATGGGTGACCATTTAGTGGCATAACATCTGAGCGCTTCCTTGCTTCGGAGGGCACGTTAAATATTCGGTTCTGATTGTTATCGATTTATAACGTAGTTAAGACATTTCAGAGGTCCTTGGGCGGCCTGATAAACTCTGACACCAGAGGAAAAATATATTTCGGTCACGTTCCCAGCCATTGCGGTGTTGGCCCGTGCCGGAAGTTCTTATCAGTTGGGCCGGAAGTTCTTATCTGTTTGTCGGCTGCGCGCTAGGCACACTAGTTCTACTGTGCCAGCGCGCGTTCAAAACTTTTAACATGGGAGATAAGGCTACTGCCGTGCGTCAGTCTAGCTTAGAGCGTGGTACGGTGCAGGTCGTTGTATCATATTGCTGTGCATCACTCTTTAGGGAGCCATGGGGCGGGCACGCTATTACAGAAGGAGACGACACATCGCAAGACCTGTTGTTCGGAACATTGGATCATTCGATTGTGACATTATGAAAGATGATCAACATTTCGTGAAGCAAGTTACTACAGCTGAAGAGAGTTTTGTACTTTCAAGTTTCATGTACAGATTTGCTTTACAAGGAATGACTGCACACAATGGGTCTGGCATACTCGAAGTATGCTTTTACAGACATCCACACAACAGCACTGTATCAGGTGTCAACTTTTTGAGTCAACTAGATTCAAGAGATATAATATGTTGGAAGACTTTCGCTATCAATGAACTAGTTGCTACATCTAATTCTGTATTAATGCCTAAAATTATATGCAACATTTGCATTTTTTTAAATAATTATTTTTCTGTCATGAGGGATTCAGGCTCTTTTATTATTTAGAAAAATCACATAGTTTTATATCTACCATTTTTCACTCTAGCCACAGAAGGATATGCTGATTTATTATTGTTTAATTTTAATTTATAATTAATTTTTCTTTCACCCTTTTAAATCAATATTTAGTTTTTTTTTTAACCTTCACTTCAAAACCGCTCACTTGCCTTCTTATTCCTATAAGTTCTTATGTGTTCTTATATGTTCCTATCTGTCAAATATTCACTTTACTTATTCTTTGTATTTTTAGTAAATATGTATAATATCTTGAATTGGAGCTCATAACAAATCTTTTAATAGTTATTTTACTAAATTAATGCATTTTTTGTTTTTATTTCATATAAGAACCTTATCTTGAAACTTATTCAATATTTTGTACCCATAATACTGTAATGAATATCAAACATCTGTTATTTGCATAGATCTGGATTTACTTACGGCACAGGTTAATTAAATTTCATTTTATTTTTAATCATTCTTATAAGAAATATATTGTCATTAAATATATACAGGAATCAAAATTTTTTATGCTTTAAATTATTTACATATATACATTATTAATCAATGTTGTTTAATTTATTTTTAAATATTTTATGTATTGTTAGTAATACCGAATTATTCGTTAGTTTTAAAAAGTTTCTTTCCTATATCATTTTTTCTCTGTTCTCATTGTCTGTATCTAAACAAATTTATAATTGAATTATATAATTTCTGAAATCCCAATATTCTAAGTAGTTTTGAATGTTTAATTCCAATCAGAAATGTTGTATTTAATTTCAATAATGTAAATTTTTTTTACTTGTAGAATTTTAAAACTTTTAATTGATTTGTTAGGGGTATTATTTAATTTTCTGGAGTTTAAAAAAATCTGAATGCATATAATGTATTTCTTTCTTTATTATAAATCAATTTCAAATATATATCAAAGATTTAAATTGCCTCTTAAATAAAAAATATAATTTTGACAAAATTATATATTATACTTTAAGATTTTACTGCTAAGATTTACCACATGTTAAATACTGAGATATTGCCAACCATATAGGTTATTTGCGTCTAGATAAAAACAACTTTTAACAACTTAAGTAATTATTTATTACTTGTTTTAACTTACGTATCATAGCATTTTGAAAAGAACACCTTTCTTTTAGTCTATGAATAAAATAACTGCACGGTAAATCAACATAATTATTTGAAAAGATTATTTTTAACATTACATTTCTTGGTAAACCAAGTGCTGCAAAGCATGAAATTGGATCTAAATAACATGAATGTATATCAAAAATGTTTGAAAACTGTAAGCAAACAGTAAAGTTCACTATTTAAATAAAAACTGTTATAGTCGCCTACATCTTCATATAATGTTTATTGCACAAATAATACTGCATCTTGTAAACATAATAAGATATAACATATTCAAATAATTTGATACGTAATTATTTATTTCGTACTATTGTTAATATTTTTCTCGTTTAATTTTATGAATATCATGGTTTTTGATAGTTTCTGTAAAACTCAAGAAGATATGATATTGCCTATAAGTTCAAATATATTGATTAAATGTATAAAAACAGGAATCAAGGATAGTAAATGATTCGAAATAACTGCTGTAAACATAAAAAATTGCACCATAGATAAACTTTACAAATTATTTCACGATACAAGGTATTGTGAGATGCAACTGAATTTTTTACGTCTTACTCTCTTCAAAATAAGTGAAATGACTTATCAGTCGTGACTAGAGTTTCGATAAGCCTTCAACACATATCAGTATCATGTGTCTTGACAGCTGTGTATGAGTTTGTTTTAATGCATAAGAAACCGCTAATGTTGGCAAAGTGATTCGAATAAGAAAACTAAGTTACAAAGAAGAGCAGCAGCGGCACATGTAAAACACAACTTCAGGACAAATTTTCTTTAATCTTTCAAGTCGTTTCTTGAGGGTTTGTGTAAGAGAAGAGGAATTATATAATGTTTGTTCTATCTTATTTAATAGCACGCTAATGAACTAAAAGGACTTCTGTTTTTAGTTATACAGGTTATATAGGTTATAGTAAACAGGCACACAGGCAGGGTACATCAGAATTCTCCATGATTGCAAATATATATTGGTTAACTGTTATAATAAATTCAACAAAACCTGGAATACAAGGGATTAACACGCATTAAAAAATTAAGATGAATCGATAATTTCCTAGTCTTTAATCCAACACACCGACCACCATTCCGTGAACTGGAAGAATTTCAATAGACTTATTACGAAATAAAAGTTTGTGTTGTATTAAATGGCTTTGTAGCATTCATCTAAATTAACATAAAGTTACTTATACACCTAATGAGCCTATTTTCATCTACATGGGTCAAATTATTTTTAATGCATTTTTATAAAGATTATATAAGAAGTAGGCCTTAACGTCTCATTAACATCAATATTATTAGAGCTGAAACCAGAAAAATATGCAATAGTAATAAGACAATTACAATTACAAACATGCCTTACCCGGGATTCGAACTCCGAAAACCTCGTACCATAAGCTGGTGAGCAATCAACTTCATTACGGAGGTTGAATTTGGAGCACCAACTTCGGATACAATCGGTCTAAAGTTTTGAATGATTGGGTTTACTAACCTGAAATATTTACATTTTTGAAAAAAAAAAAAAAAAAAAGTGTCTGAGCAATTTAAAACACGTGAGCTTACATGACCATCCATAGCGCCACTAGTGTGAATAATTGGAG
Source organism: Clitarchus hookeri (assembly GCA_002778355.1). Taxonomy (NCBI): domain Eukaryota; kingdom Metazoa; phylum Arthropoda; class Insecta; order Phasmatodea; family Phasmatidae; genus Clitarchus; species Clitarchus hookeri. The sequence continues at coordinate 956,736 of NQII01000343.1, forward strand.
AAAATCAATTGATTGGTTCCTAAGATATATCATTAATTTTTTTTTTTCGAATTTTATGCTATTTTACAAAATTGCCTAAAAAGGTTATGCTTACGATCCTTCTAAAAATATACTGTCAACATAAAAAGTTCAGTTTAATTTAGTTAAAATATGTAATAGATATGATACTTATCAAAATACATGCCCCACATTAGGAAAAAACAGTGTCTGATCCTACTTTAAACGTGTAAGTATACATGGCCATCAGNGAATAATTGGAGAAAATCAATTGATTGGTTCCTAAGATATATCATTATTTTTTTTTTCGAATTTTATGCTATTTTACAAAATTGCCTAAAAAGGTTATGCCTACGATCCTTCTAAAAGATACTGTGAACATAAAAAGTTCAGTTTAATTTAGTTAAAATATGTAATAGATATGATACTTATCAAAATACATGCCCCACATTAGGAAAAAACAGTGTCTGATCCCACTTTAAACGTGTAAGTATACATGGCCATCAGTAGCAATATGGGTGTGCATAATTTGGTGGAAATTATTTGAACTGTTCCGGAAATATGACGAAATTTCCCGTTTTCTCACCTGGCAATATTTAAAAAAAGGCTGGCAAAGGAGGATCTCTGTATGCATAATTAATTTTCTACTGAATAATCTTACTGTACGAAATGAGATTAAATTATGTTGAATTGTTAAATACATAAAGCATATTAGCTTACATTATTTGTTTAAAAACCATTAAATTGGTCCGTTGCTTCTAAAACATGTTAATTTACTTAAACTTCTATAGCACTACCCACGTGTAAAATTAGGTGGGAATCAGTTGATTGGACATTGAGATATGGCATAAAACCTCAATATTTTCATGTGACGATCTTCATAAAAGGAGGATAAAATGATTATGTATTAGTACATTCCATGATTATCATATACACAGTTTACAAACTTAAAACTGGTCACATAGAGTAGAACTTATTGCACACTAAGCTAAAGTGTTATTATAGTCATCATTCTGAAAATAAGTGTCTAGCAAACTTAAAACATAACAATTAATTTGGCCTACCACAATACAATTTTTGGCCAAATTTGGTGTTTTTTGTTTCAAAATATATTTTTAACTTCTCCTGGTGTTATGCCTGAAGAGTTATCAGAGTACGGCTTCTAAACTAACATATACCCTAACTTAAACTTACATCTGTGCCTTACCTAAGATTCGAACCCAGAAATCCCTACATCCCAGATCAGCGGCGCACCAACCGACTGCGCCAATCACATAGTTTTATATCTACCATTTTTCACTCTAGCCACAGAAGGATATGCTGATTTATTATTGTTTAATTTTAATTTATAATTAATTTTTCTTTCACCCTTTTAAATCAATATTTAGTTTTTTTTTTAACCTTCACTTCAAAACCGCTCACTTGCCTTCTTATTCCTATAAGTTCTTATGTGTTCTTATATGTTCCTATCTGTCAAATATTCACTTTACTTATTCTTTGTATTTTTAGTAAATATGTATAATATCTTGAATTGGAGCTCATAACAAATCTTTTAATAGTTATTTTACTAAATTAATGCATTTTTTGTTTTTATTTCATATAAGAACCTTATCTTGAAACTTATTCAATATTTTGTACCCATAATACTGTAATGAATATCAAACATCTGTTATTTGCATAGATCTGGATTTACTTACGGCAGAGGTTAATTAAATTTAATTTTATTTTTAATCATTCTTATAAGAAATATATTGTCATTAAATATATACAGGAATCAAAATTTTTTATGCTTTAAATTATTTACATATATACATTATTAATCAATGTTGTTTAATTTATTTTTTTATATTTTATGTATTGTTAGTAATACCGAATTATTCGTTAGTTTTAAAAAGTTTCTTTCCTATATCATTATTTTCTCTGTTCTCATTGTCTGTATCTAAACAAATTTATAATTGAATTATATAATTTCTGAAATCCCAATATTCTAAGTAGTTTTGAATGTTTAATTCCAATCAGAAATGTTGTATTTAATTTCAATAATGTAAATTTTTTTTACTTGTAGAATTTTAAAACTTTTAATTGATTTGTTAGGGGTATTATTTAATTTTCTGGAGTTTAAAAAAATCTGAATGCATATAATGTATTTCTTTCTTTATTATAAATCAATTTCAAATATATATCAAAGATTTAAATTGCCTCTTAAATAAAAAATATAATTTTGACAAAATTATATATTATACTTTAAGATTTTACTGCTAAGATTTACCACATGTTAAATACTGAGATATTGCCAACCATATAGGTTATTTGCGTCTAGATAAAAACAACTTTTAACAACTTAAGTAATTATTTATTACTTGTTTTAACTTACGTATCATAGCATTTTGAAAAGAACACCTTTCTTTTAGTCTATGAATAAAATAACTGCACGGTAAATCAACATAATTATTTGAAAAGATTATTTTTAACATTACATTTCTTGGTAAACCAAGTGCTGCAAAGCATGAAATTGGATCTAAATAACATGAATGTATATCAAAAATGTTTGAAAACTGTAAGCAAACAGTAAAGTTCACTATTTAAATAAAAACTGTTATAGTCTCCTACATCTTCATATAATGTTTATTGCACAAATAATACTGCATCTTGTAAACATAATAAGATATAACATATTCAAATAATTTGATACGTAATTATTTATTTCGTACTATTGTTAATATTTTTCTCGTTTAATTTTATGAATATCATGGTTTTTGATAGTTTCTGTAAAACTCAAGAAGATATGATATTGCCTATAAGTTCAAATATATTGATTAAATGTATAAAAACAGGAATCAAGGATAGTAAATGATTCGAAATAACTGCTGTAAACATAAAAAATTGCACCATAGATAAACTTTACAAATTATTTCACGATACAAGGTATTGTGAGATGCAACTGAATTTTTTACGTCTTACTCTCTTCAAAATAAGTGAAATGACTTATCAGTCGTGACTAGAGTTTCGATAAGCCTTCAACACATATCAGTATCATGTGTCTTGACAGCTGTGTATGAGTTTGTTTTAATGCATAAGAAACCGCTAATGTTGGCAAAGTGATTCGAATAAGAAAACTAAGTTACAAAGAAGAGCAGCAGCGGCACATGTAAAACACAACTTCAGGACAAATTTTCTTTAATCTTTCAAGTCGTTTCTTGAGGGTTTGTGTAAGAGAAGAGGAATTATATAATGTTTGTTCTATCTTATTTAATAGCACGCTAATGAACTAAAAGGACTTCTGTTTTTAGTTATACAGGTTATATAGGTTATAGTAAACAGGCACACAGGCAGGGTACATCAGAATTCTCCATGATTGCAAATATATATTGGTTAACTGTTATAATAAATTCAACAAAACCTGGAATACAAGGGATTAACACGCATTAAAAAATTAAGATGAATCGATAATTTCCTAGTCTTTAATCCAACACACCGACCACCATTCCGTGAACTGGAAGAATTTCAATAGACTTATTACGAAATAAAAGTTTGTGTTGTATTAAATGGCTTTGTAGCATTCATCTAAATTAACATAAAGTTACTTATACACCTAATGAGCCTATTTTCATCTACATGGGTCAAATTATTTTTAATGCATTTTTATAAAGATTATATAAGAAGTAGGCCTTAACGTCTCGTTAACATCAATATTATTAGAGCTGAAACCAGAAAAATATGCAATAGTAATAAGACAATTACAATTACAAACATGCCTTACCCGGGATTCGAACTCCGAAAACCTCGTACCATAAGCTGGTGAGCAATCAACTTCATTACGGAGGTTGAATTTGGAGCACCAACTTCGGATACAATCGGTCTAAAGTTTTGAATGATAGGGTTTACTAACCTGAAATATTTACATTTTTGAAAAAAAAAAAAAAAAAAAAGTGTCTGAGCAATTTAAAACACGTGAACTTACATGACCATCCATAGCGCCACTAGTGTGAATAATTGGAGAAAATCAATTGATTGGTTCCTAAGATATATCATTATTTTTTTTTTCTCGAATTTTATGCTATTTTACAAAATTGCCTAAAAAGGTTATGCTTACGATCCTTCTAAAAATATACTGTCAACATAAAAAGTTCAGTTTAATTTAGTTAAAATATGTAATAGATATGATACTTATCAAAATACATGCCCCACATTAGGAAAAAACAGTGTCTGATCCTACTTTAAACGTGTAAGTATACATGGCCATCAGTAGCAATATGGGTGTGCATAATTTGGTGGAAATTATTTGAACTGTTCCGGAAATATGACGAAATTTCCCGTTTTCTCACCTGGCAATATTTAAAAAAAGGCTGGCAAAGGAGGATCTCTGTATGCATAATTAATTTTCTACTGAATAATCTTACTGTACGAAATGAGATTAAATTATGTTGAATTGTTAAATACATAAAGCATATTAGCTTACATTATTTGTTTAAAAACCATTAAATTGGTNGATTAAATTATGTTGAATTGTTAAATACATAAAGCATATTAGCTTACATTATTTGTTTAAAAACCATTAAATTGGTCCGTTGCTTCTAAAACATGTTAATTTACTTAAACTTCTATAGCACTACCCACGTGTAAAATTAGGTGGGAATCAGTTGATTGGACCTTGAGATATGGCATAAAACCTCAATATTTTCATGTGACGATCTTCATAAATGGAGGATAAAATGATTATGTATTAGTACATTCCATGATTATCATATACACAATTTACAAACTTAAAACTGGTCACATAGAGTAGAACTTATTGCACACTAAGCTAAAGTGTTATTATAGTCATCATTCTGAAAATAAGTGTCTAGCAAACTTAAAACATAACAATTAATTTGGCCTACCACAATACAATTTTTGGCCAAATTTGGTGTTTTTTGTTTCAAAATATATTATTAACTTCTCCTGGTGTTATGCCTGAAGAGTTATCAGAGTACGGCTTCTAAACTTACATATACCCTAACTTAAACTTTCATCTGTGCCTTACCTAAGATTCGAACCCAGAAATCCCTACATCCCAGATCAGCGGCGCACCAACCGACTGCGCCACGGAAGGTACACCAGCACTTGATGGAAATCAGTAGATTGTTTCTCGAGATATCCCATAAAAACCTAATGTTTTAATGTGGGGCAAACTTACAAAATTGCGGACAAAACAGAGTCCGTGTAGACACGTTTGATAGTTGTAATATACTGTATACTGCCATTGTACAAAGAAATGCTAGGATTTATTTCATGGTTTCGACAATATAGCATAGTAAACTAAAATAGCTACATGGCCGCAATTTTTAAAAAGAGTGCGTGGCCTGCTTAAAACATANGACAATATAGCATAGTAAACTAAAATAGCTACATGGCCGCAATTTTTAAAAAGAGTGCGTGGCCTGCTTAAAACATACCAGTTTACATCATCTGCAGCAGTTCTAATTGTCTGCCAAATTTGGTAGGATTAGGCCAGTTGTTTCCCGGGATGTGACATAAAAACGTTATTTATTCGGGTGGCACTATCCTACAAAATGGCGGGAAAAATGAGGCTATGTGTTAACATGTATAATGCATCTATTAGATACTTTCAGCAGACAATATTTGGTCGAAATTCGTTGAACAGTATGGTAGATATACCTAAAAAACATTAAATATTTGCATGGCCACGATTTTGAAAATATGCGCTAAATCAATTTAAATCACGTAAATTTGCATAGCCTACCACTGTTTTACTTATTTACTACATTTTGACAAGAGTTGGTTGAGAAGTTTTCGAGACATTACCTAAAGGTTTTATTTTTTCATGCAGTGCTTCCAAAATGCGGAACGAAAACCAATACCCACCTACAATGCTTACACGATGCACAGCCAACAAACAAAATTTGGTTTAAATCTGTTGAATTGTTTCTTAGACATGACACATCTCCGTACATTTAAAAATGGTCGCCATTTTAAAAGTAAGTGCCTGGCGTGGTAGAAAACTATAAAAGTAAGATTTACTTAATAATACGTGTCCCGATCTTTGTAAAATTCTGTTCACGCGTCCAAAAGGCACTCATACACACAGACAGGAGAGTGATCTCACGAGCCTTTCTTTTCTCTTGAAAAAATGCCGAAATATTGTGTTGGCAACGCATAGCATTAAATAGCTGCTTGTTATTTAAGGATTTATACAATATGGAAAACTGTTAAGGTTTTGGTTGCAGTTAATATATTTAATTTTAGTTAAAGCTGGTCTTGGAATATTTCTCAAAATGTATTTTAATTTATTTAATGGGACCGCTTACACAGTAATGACGAATTTGTTTCCAATTTTTATTTTTATCTTACATAATGACGACTGGTATTATAGTCGCCATCATTACGTTAACAAATGTAATCCAAATTAAGCTATAAGGAAATGTGCTAAATACATTTATACAGAATGTATCTAAATTCAAAAGACAAAATGTAGCCGAAGGGATAATGAAGTCAAAAACCTATATACGACCTATGGTCTAAAATGAATCCCTTAGGCGGTACACGTCTTTGAAGTTGGATCTCAAGCACTAGAGTACTACACGGTGAGGGTTTGGGTATTTATACAAGGCAACCTTCTTTGTATATGTTGACATAATAATTCATGATCCGTCAATAAAATCCAAAATATGCTACCGCGTCATGGCGAATGGTTCGCAAAACGGGTAGTAACCGTGATTATTTCCATGAATTAATTTGATTACATAGACAGATTTTGTGGTTGTTTCTAGATCATGTTTCACGTACACGTTATCCAGAAACTCAGTGCTCCATCTTACGTATTTTCACCGATATTTGTAATAATCTAGTGCCTGAGATCCAAATTCGAAGATGTGTACCGCCCTTGGGATTCATTTAAGATCAAATGTTTTCGACTTCTTTTTTCGTGATTAATCTGCCGCCAAAGTTTGTCGGACGAATTTAAATAAGTTCTGTAGAAACCAGTCGCATTTGTTGAGAAATGTTACCCGTGAAAACATAATCAAACTTCGATGTATGGTCAATGAAATGTGAATTACTAAGGAACTACACTCATTTTGCAAAACAAATGATTACCGTGAACGAATCGCGCTAGTATAACGAAGATTTCCACACAATATTTTATAGCCCTACGTGCGTTTAATGGAGATTAATTGCGCTGAAGTGCCACTAGAGTGCATTCATGTCCCTTCATCATTCTTTGCTGTAAGACACCAAATAAGGCCATAGTAGCAGTGTGAGCCACGGAGCCAGGTTCATTGAATATGCAACATATCCCGACAGCGCAATCGACAAAGTCTTCGCCCAGCCGGAGGAGATTGTGAGATGGATCTTTGTCGGCCTCCGAGAGGAAAATTGGACGTTTCGGTGCATTGCTCGCCGCTTGAACCGTTCTGCCTACACTGTGACTCAGTGTTGAAGCAGTGGGAACAAGAGAATACACATATCAATTTATTAATCTCAGGTAGAGCCCGCTGAATCTCCAGCGGGAAGGATCGATTCATCGTGCGACAGTCTGTAAGCAATCCATGGACATCGCTGCACACCATCCAGGGACATGTCACGGCAGCTGGGGATACACCTGAGTCTACCACTACCATATCAGGCCGGCAAGCAGAGCGGCATCTGTCGTCACGTCTTCCCTTATGACGTCTACCATTACGACCTGAGCATTGTCAAGCACACGTGACCTTCTGACGGGAACGGGCATCATGCAAGATTGCGGTTTGGTGACGAGTGGTGTTCAGCGACGAATCGCTGTTCTGTCAGGATACAAACGACAGCCTATTTCGAGTCTGGAGCCGTCGTGGTCAGGGATGTGATTCACGCTTTATTGTACCGGATGTTCACGAACAAATGATAATTAACACCATAATAGGACAGATAAGTACAAATGGAGCATATTTCATCGAGGAACCAATAGTCTAACGTCCATAGTTAACCCGCTAATGGCACCGCTTGTCTCCATGCTACGGGTGGTCCAACACCATACTAAGTGCATTCTGCAGGTGTTGGTTCTCTGTAATACATACTTGGTGTGGCACAATATTTTGATGTTTTCTGTATACATGTTACCGGCAAAGTACGAAATCAGGCAGATTACAGAGTTCTGAGGCATTCCATACAATGCCTTAAATCGCACGGCANGTTACCGGCAAAGTACGAAATCAGGCAGATTACAGAGTTCTGAGGCATTCCATACAATGCCTTAAATCGCACGGCGAAGTATAACATATTTAACCCTTCACACTTTACCATGGCATTGCATAGAAAGTCAAACATCTTGTAGGTAAAGGATTATGTGACGTGTTCACTTCAGTTTCATGTTACAACATGTTTCGCCTTCTCTCACCCTGTGCTACTCTACGCTCCTATCTCCCGCTACCCTACAGTATTGTAAAGTTTGAGACTTCGGATCCACAAGTTGAGTCTAGTGCTAATGACCGCGTTTCTGTAATGAGCGTGCGTTTTGGCCCTAATATAACACGACTTCCAACTTCAAGTGCCAAAAACAGTGTATTTATCAGTGATGGTGACTATCATAAGCTGGTGATGGACGTTTATTTTGCTAGAAGAAGGAAAGGAAGGACCCGGATGATTACCGGCCACTGAATAGGTACGATGTTATGCCTGTTGAATATAAAATGAAACGAATTCATCTCTCAGACTAGGTGATAGTGTTATACACTCTTATGTAAGTGATGGGGAGCCATTTTATGTACTATGTGAAGCCCACTAAGCGATAAAGCATGGAGGTAGAGACAAAATGTTGAAAGAGCTTGCTATTAAGTACAAAAATATTGCAAGCAATGATGACGAACTGTACCTTCATTTGTGAGAGCATGTAAAAAAAAAACAAAAAGGTGTAAACAAAGTTTGTTGTAAAACCAATTCCTTTTTTCCGAATTTAATTCTCGCTTTCAGGTTGACATCATTGATTTCCAGTCAAAGTCAGATATACGTATTAAGTTGGTCATGGTTTATAAGGACTGTCTGATAATATTTGTCGTCCTTCGGGTCCTCAAAACAAAGACTGCTGATTAATTTGCGTACAACCTCGTTGATATATTTACACTATTTGGAGATCCGTATAAATTGCAATATGATAACGGAAGAGAATTTGCAAATAATATTGTCAATAGTTTGAAAGAATATTGGCTTTTATTAAAAATGGTTAGTCTTATCCAGGTCATTCCAGTGGCAGGACACTATCCAACGGGCAAATCAAGACATTGAAAATATGATTGCCACTTGTATGCAAGAGGAGAAATTCAATCAATGGGTTGAGGGCCTGTGGTTGTCCCAGGTAATGAAAAATATAGCCCTAGATACCTGGCATCAAAATACCATCATATGAAGCTATTTTTGAATTCAAGGTTAATGGAGGGTTTACCGCCTTTTCACTTCTCAATGAGGTATTCAAAAATACTGAGAGCGAAGAAGATTTAGGAAGTCATCGACAATGCACAGAACACATAAAGTACCGACATTGGCATGNAAAAATACTGAGAGCGAAGAAGATTTAGGAAGTCATCGACAATGCACAGAACACATAAAGTACCGACATTGGCATGACTGAATTAATCGACCCTATAAGATCTATCGTAATACGGTAAACAAAAAATAATCCAAGCATCACTGTAAACATTGATCCTATAGAACCTTCCAGCTCAGTCGAAATCTGCAACCCAAATCACAGTTTCGACACAATAAAAGAATCCTGCAAAAATCCGAAAACCACATGCTGTGTATGTTCAAACGAAACTTCGGGCCCTTACAAATGCGCAGAGTGCTGCAATGATATGCATTGAAAGTGTGAACATTTAATGAACACTAATGAAAATAGTGAAAATAAGTGTGGCGATGACATAAAACTGTGAAGGCTACTATGTGCTTAAAAAAAANGAACACTAATGAAAATAGTGAAAATAAGTGTGGCGATGACATAAAACTGTGAAGGCTACTATGTGCTTAAAAAAACGATTGAAGTAAGAAAAAGGTTAAAATCATTTCTCTAACTCCAGGAAAAGAAAATTAAATCAGATACTGNAAAAAAACGATTGAAGTAAGAAAAAGGTTAAAATCATTTCTCTAACTCCAGGAAAAGAAAATTAAATCAGATACTGCAAAAAGATATCGTACAGTTCCTGAAGTAGACCAAGGACGAGGAGGCCTGCTTAACATTCTAGCATTCGTCATGAATGATATAGAAGACGGATTTTACATATTGGGAATCACTAACGGATTGCTAGAGCAGCTGTACACAAGAACGCTGTTTACTTGATGTCCAAAACCACTCATTGGTGTTGAATATGCTCTTGACCAAGAAACAGCACTTCGTTCTGCTGCTACTTCTGAATCATCAGGTTCCGAACAAGGGTTCTTAAAATGCACGTGCAAAAGTAGATACCAAACAAAGTACTGTAATTGTGTAGAAAATGAAAGAAACTGTAATTCAAAACGTAATACCTCTCTCTCTTGTAATAAATAGTGTATTTGATATTTTCAGAAACACTAAATGGTTGGAACAACTAAATAATATATTAAACATAATTTGTTTATAAATGTTTTACAAATGTTTTCTTTATAGTTTTCCTGTAATAGTAACAAAAAATATCTGAAGAGACAATAGATTGTCTCTTAATGTCATACTAAGAACTCTTCTATGTCAAAGTTTCAAGTCAAACAATTCGGCATTATCTTGTATTACATTGTTTTCATGCCATTTCAAAGAGTTCAGTGTAATTTTATAATAAAATCTTTTCATGTAGATCANTCTTGTATTACATTGTTTTCATGCCATTTCAAAGAGTTCAGTGTAATTTTATAATAAAATCTTTTCATGTAGATCGGCGTAAGCATATTTAACACTTAACTAAAAGATTCGCTGGTATTCTACACAGTATCTACGCAATGTTCAGTATTCCTAGGTAAAGTATCAAGATCGTTCGATACCTAATGCTATTTCATACTTTTCCATAAAGTGCCAGGCATTATATGAAATGCCTTTATATTGCACGCAATGTCTGAATTTCCTACTTTGCCGGTAAAGCNTCTTGTATTACATTGTTTTCATGCCATTTCAAAGAGTTCAGTGTAATTTTATAATAAAATCTTTTCATGTAGATCAGCGTAAGCATATTTAACACTTAACTAAAAGATTCGCTGGTATTCTACACAGTATCTACGCAATGTTCAGTATTCCTAGGTAAAGTATCAAGATCGTTCGATAACTAATGCTATTTCATACTTTTTCATAAAGTGCCAGGCATTATATGAAATGCCTTTATATTGCACGCAATGTCTGAATTTCCTACTTTGCCGGTAAAGCTGGACTCACAACTATCCGTTGCACCCGTCAGTCTTCCGTCCGTCAGTCAGTCACCCGTCTGTATTTTCGCCAGTCAGTTGTAAGAGATTCACAACAATCCGTCGTCCGTCAATCCTTCTGAACCGTAAAATTTCAGTGTGACAATTTATCACCATGATCTTTCTTTAGTTGGAAGTATATTTTGGTAGGAAATAAATTTTCAAGAGTGAAATATTTTGGGGAAATAATTTTTTCGCCCGACAACAATTTATACTGAATTATTGTTTACATTTTAAATTCCTGAATTTACCACCGAAGATAAATAAACACATATCCACCACCTTGCATTTTAATTCAAAGTGCGTATTCACATCTACGGAATGTCATCAGAAAGCTGCCGCCCATCCGACCATGCGTCAAAAGTCAAAATTTTGGGAAATATTTTACGTATGGACAGATAGAAAAAAAAAGTTACCGTGCGATTGGTTGAAGATGATATGACTGCCGGACGGACGGGCGACTGGCCGATGGCTGCGAGTTTATCTTACCACACATAATACCATGTCCTGTGTCTGTACCCACTTACGTGTGCCTGCGATCACATCTACAGTGAGATAATTTTTTTTGCAAATGAGTGTATTTTCTATCGATACGTTTATCAGGTTGTAGTTATTTCACTAAATTTTACTTTTTTTTCTACTTTCATTACTCCATTCAGGATTTCATTAAACTTTCCAGAGTTTTGGAGAGCTGGCATTCATATTCGCTTCACAAGCTATAACATTTTTTTAGCCTGCTTTCCAGCAGGAAAGAGAGGCTTATGAGGTCACTTCCCTGTCTGTGTGTCCGTGTGTGGGTGAATGTGTGTGTATGTGTGTCTGCGAGTATGTCCCTCCTATCAATTTTTGAACGCGTGTACCGAATTTCACCAAACTTTGCACACTTATAGTACTTAGTAATGACACCTTACTTTTATAGTTTTCGAGCACTTAGGGAACTTACTTTCAAAATGGCAGCCATTTTAAAGTTTGTGGTGATATGTCTTAGTATATCGGGAACCATACAACCGATTTAAACAAAATTTTTATAAGCATTGTTTAAGTATTAGATTTTGAAATGGATAGTGATGTTATTCCGCTATTTTAGAAAATACCAACAACTAAAGAAATAAAGAGATTTCATGATATCTCGAAAACTATTTCACCAATTCTCACCCAGTTTGGCAGGTAACTGATATTATTATAGGCCAAGCAAACAACATTATTTGAACTTGATTATATGCTAATTTTTTAAATAGCGGCCTTTTTGTAAAGGTTTATTTGGTATATCTGCCATACCATATTAACAATTTCGACCAAATTTTGTATACTGAAAGTTTTTGTTTGGAGCATAATATATAACAACAAATAATCACTTTGGTAGGCCATTTTGTAAGATATAAGCATACGAATAAATTAAGTTATTATGTCATATCTCGGTAAAAATTACACCTATTCCTACAAAATTTGGCAAACAAGTAGTACTGATGCGGATTATATTAAGTGGTATGTTTTTAGCATGCCATTCACTTATTTTAAAAATGGCGGCTACATAGCTATTTAAGCGATTTAAGCATATTGTAATCAATTACAACAAAACTTTGTATTTTGGCAGCAGATATAACATCTATCAACTGTATCTACAAGGAGCATATTTTCTCCACCATTTTGTAAGATAGCACAATGCGAATAAATAAAGTTTTTATGTAATATCTCGGGAAACCATTCCGCAAATTCTATCAATTTTGGCAAACAAGGTGTACTAGGGCAGATTATGTAAAATTACTTTTTTTTTAAATTGCGGACATTTAGTTATTTTAGCTTTAAATGCTATATCGTGGAAACCATGTAATCATTTCCAACTTAGCTCTATATGCTGGCAGTATATATTACTATTATCAACTGTATCNACTTAGCTCTATATGCTGGCAGTATATATTACTATTATCAACTGTATCCACACCTATCATATTTGTCCGCCATTTTGTAAGATAGGGCCACGCGAGTAAATAAATCTTTTGTCATATCTCAGGAAACAATCTACCGATTCCCTTCAAATTGGGCAAACAAGTAGTACTGGGGCGTTAGAGGTTAAGCGGTGTGTTTTAAGCATGTCAGACACTTTTTTTTTTTAATGTGTGGCCATAGAATCATTTTTATCTTAGAATACTATATCGTCAAAAAGATGTAATCAATTCCAACTTAACTTTGTATGCCGGCAATACGTATTAAAGCTATTCACTGTATTTACACAAAGCATATTTTGTCCTCCCTGGTAATAAATAAATGTTTATATCATACTTCGGGAATCATTTGACAGATTCCTACCAAATTTGGGTAACAAATAGTTCTGCACCAGTTGGTGTAAACTGGCATGTTTTAAGTAGGTCAGGCACGTATTATCAAAATGGTGGCTTTATAAATATTTTAACTCACTATATTTTACGAACGAAACTAATTCCAATTTAAGTTTGTATGCTGGCAGTGCCTATTACAGTCATCAAATATGTCTATGCAGAGNACGAACGAAACTAATTCCAATTTAAGTTTGTATGCTGGCAGTGCCTATTACAGTCATCAAATATGTCTATGCAGAGTCTCATTTCTCTGCCATTTTCTATGATAGCCCCGCCAATGAAATAGAGTTTTTATCTCATGTCTTGGGAAACAATTGACACATTCTTACAATATTTGGCGAATATGTACTGTGGTAGGCCATAATAATCGATATATTTCTTAAGTATGACACATTTCTTTTTAGAATGGCAACTATAAAATAATTTTTGTTTTATGTGCTATATCTACGAAGTGATGCTAAATATTTTAACATGACTTTGTATATTANACGAACGAAACTAATTCCAATTTAAGTTTGTATGCTGGCAGTGCCTATTACAGTCATCAAATATGTCTATGCAGATTCTCATTTCTCTGCCATTTTCTATGATAGCCCCGCCAATGAAATAGAGTTTTTATCTCATGTCTTGGGAAACAATTGACCCATTCTTACAATATTTGGCGAATATGTACTGTGGTAGGCCATAATAATCGATATATTTCTTAAGTATGACACATTTCTTTTTAGAATGGCGANTTCTTAAGTATGACACATTTCTTTTTAGAATGGCGACTATAAAATAATTTTTGTTTTATGTGCTATATCTACGAAGTGATGCTAAATATTTTAACATGACTTTGTATATTAGCAGTATACAATCATCGAATCTGCTACTGCATTAATTTTTGTCCTCCATGCATGAAAATCGCCATATGAAAATTATGGAGGTTTTATACCATATCTCGAGGACCAATTAACCTATTCACACCAAATGTTGCACTGGAACATTTCAACTAATTTGTGCTAAATTTTGCGCACCATAATGCTACAGAAGTCCATGTAAACTTTCATGATTTAAATGGGTTAGACAACGATGTTCAAAATTGCGGCATCATAAATAATTTAGGTAAGTTTGTCACATGTATTAAACAATTTAAACCAATTCAACCAAATTTTGTATTTAGACATTATACATTAGAAATTTTCGAAATTTTGTACGATAGCATCACATAAGAAAATTAAGATTTTTATGTCATATCTCAGGGACCAAACAACTGATTTCTTCAAAATTCTTCACGCAAGTAGCACTATGGTAGTTCATGTAAACCTACATGTTTTAGTTGGCTAAGTCACTTATTTTCAAAATGACGGCCCTCTAAATACTTTAGTTTATTAAAACCTATAATTAGAAAAAATAGACTGATGCTCCGAATCCGACCTCCATAACGCAGCGCATTGCAAGCTAGCTTATTGTACGAGGTGTTCTGGGTTTATATCCCGGGTAAGGCACGTATGTATTTTTAATTGTCTCACTAAAGTTGCAAACGTTTCTGGTTTCATTTCTAATGTTATTGCTTTCAAAGAGAAGTCAAATCCTACCTACCAACTCAACTTTTAATAAATTATTTCAAAATTAATTGCACCCATCTTGAGAAAAATAGGCTTATTAGTTATATCAGTTGGTTCTTGTTTTATTTTTTCCACCTCTTTTATATGATTATAATTTCAGGAAAAAAGTAAATTGAGCTAAAATGATTTTATTATCGCAAATAACATATCATTTTGTAGTGAAACGATATTCTACCTCTTGTTACCAACAACATAAATTGTTAATCGCTTAATTTACTGTGTGTATTTTGTAGTTTCTTTTCACACTCTGAATAATTAATTTTTTTACGACACAGCCTTACATGGGTTTCGTAAGCAAATCGATAATAATTCGTTGCTATTAAATTCAGAACCTCGTTGGAAAAATATGCCAGTTCATTATAATTGCTCGCAGTTGTAGTAGCAAATTAACGTTGCCTTCCCTGCCATTAGTTTGGCCTTCCTCTTTATTGTTATGCAATTTTTTTTTGCAGAGGGAATAAAGGAAAATAACTACAGAGGCGCAAAGCGANGGGAATAAAGGAACATAACTACAGAGGCGCAAAGCGAGTTTTGCCGAATAATGAGCACGATTAGTCACGACTTTGGCCTCTTTAACACAAAAGCGTCCTTTTTAGTGAGCCAACGATAGACTGCAAAAAACTGTTAGGTTTGAAATGTCACACTTTGTCAGTTTTGAGATCTTGGATACACTGAAACATCTTTTTTTCATTTGTGGTGGAATATTATTTGTATTCTTTCGAGACCTAATTTTTATTATTATTAATTTTTACTTATAAGTTATATACATTTAGAGCACTATTTGAAATAGTGTTTGAATATTCAACTAGAAATATTGAAATAGTGCACGATAATATCGATATCCACCAAAATATAATAAAATCAAGAAAGTTAACTTAGTGACACTTTGGTTATTATTTATGGGCACCAACAATTTCAACGGTCTGCCAAAATATGTGCACCGTTTCTACGGTTACTGTCATTGCTCGTCTATATCAACTGAACTATATATACACATGAGTACAAATGTTCTTAGCACTAACGAGTTTAAAAGTTTCTGCCCAGTTTTTAAGAATTTTAGTTACTACGTGACTGGTTTTCCATGAAGTTGAGTTTATTTCCGAGTAAATTACGTATATTCCGGTTGAAATAATCTTCGAACGTCGATATTCCAATCACGCATATTTGCGATTTTACTGCTTGAATAGTTTTTGACGTCTCCAAGCCCACAGATGCGAACATTAGAACCAGCGTAATTAAAGGTAGCAGTTAATTAAAACAGCGCCGAGATTTAATGAGAAATGGAGTGCGAACGAGGAAGATAGAGGAAGAAAATAATTAGTTTACATTCTAAGATGGCGGTCGTTTGCGGAAGAAATCAAATTTTGCTTGTAATTGAATATGTAAGTTTGTTCAATTTATCCTAACACGTGAAGTAAAACATGTATTTTTTTCATGCTAGCAAATATGTATTTTCAGTAATTTCAACCGAAATAAAGACATCTGTTCCACGTACCGGCAAATAATATTCATGTTTTTTTTTTTTTTTAACTCGAGCTCCTTACACCAAAAGAAAAACTGTTTCCTCTTAAATAATTTTCTTTGCGATTCATAAAAAGGTATTTTGGAATTCACGCAAATAACAAAATCGTAAAAAAAAGTTTTGATAGTAGCTCAGAAAAAAAAAAAAGTAACTCTTTCCTGGACATGAAAGTTTTAACGATCCATTCAATAATATCTCAAATACAGAGTATTCTGGCCGATTTTTGTTATGAAATATTTAACTTCTGTTATGAAACTTTTTGATAAATGTGTCACTTCCAGAAGTTGCTAGACTGCTTTATAAACTTATAAAATTTTAAAAACATTTTTATCAAATGTTTTCCACAACATTTCAAACTATATTTGCCTCGAGCTTGACTTACATAATTTTGCCAGAATTTTGCTATACATGGAACTGTTGAAACTATTTCAGTAATTTTCAGTGGCCTGTGCCTTTCCATTAAGGGTAAATTTTAGGAGTTTTGTTGCAATATTCATGTCCATCACAGGTCAAAATCAAAGTGTTAAATTTTTCAAATGTTTTCAGAGCTGAATTGAACTACGATTCACAGATTCTGCAAATCTTAAAATATCGGAGGTTTTTTTTGTTCAAAAATTTTATGTCCACATAGTTTTTTCCTGAAATGTCGGGTTTAGCTAAATAAACGTATGGGATATACTCTAGTAAATGTGCGTAATCTCGGGTTGTGTAAGGGTCTATATTTNTATATATATATATATATATATATACATATATATTATTCTGGTGTGTCAAATTTCCAGAGGAAATGTAATCACGATAAGAATTTTCAAGTACAAGAGTAATAATTACAGACATTAATTCTTGCTAGGTAACACTTTTAAGTGTGTAAACATATATACAACTGATTTTATCATTATATTAATTAAACAACGTATGTAACAATTTGATACACGAGTTTCTTTACATATTTAATTAAAATATTATTTACAATGGCAAAATATAAGTGATACTGCAGAATCGTCAAAATGAATACGTGAATTAATTAAATACATCATTTTATAATATTTTATTATCTAAACCCAACATGTTCACAATATGATTAAAGAAAATGAAGATAATTTCAGAAATATGTTTTTATCTCCTCAAAACCAGTCATGTCTATATCTGTATTTTATATGACTGCTAAATTGCACTTTTTTCTGAATATAATGTCTACTTCTATTATAGATTAAAATATAACTGGCTGTGAGCTACAGGTTTGTCGCCTTTATCGCCAAATGATTTAATGTGGACAAGCTGGAGTTTGCATGAAAGCTCTTCAATTGTGGGTAATTCTTAAACTTAAATATACACAATGGCTAAATTAAATCGTTATTGACACTGGAATATATATTTAATGTCAGATTATTTAAGCTTTCAATGATATCTGTTAACACNAAATTAAATCGTTATTGACACTGGAATATATATTTAATGTCAGATTATTTAAGCTTTCAATGATATCTGTTAACAGTAGTTCATGTTAAGTCTTAAGATTATTAAGAAAAATGGCTATTTACTAGCGAAGTAAGAAAAGGTTTACACGCGCATATTTATTACAAAAATGTCGTAAAAAAATATCGTGTTTTGCGTAACATAATTATTTTCAAATTTTTTTTAAACAAATAAAATATTTTTTCCTATTNGTAAAAAAATATCGTGTTTTGCGTAACATAATTATTTTCAAATTTTTTTTAAACAAATAAAATATTTTTTCCTATTTTGAACAACATTTTCAAAGTGTGAAAAAAATTGTGTATTTCATTCTGAAAAAAAAAATTATTTGCTACATTTTTTTTACAATATTACTATGTTATATACTTAACACGACCAAAAATTTTCAGTACTGAAATTATTTATTTCGTGAAAATAAGTATACTGGCTTATGTGAACAGTATATGCTTTTCGAGGATCTAGGATCAGGTTGATATGAATTCGGCGAGGTGCTTATGTTCTACTATTCTAGTTGACATTAAAATAATTAGTTTCAGGTGGCCTTCATTTCGGCTTTATAGAAAATATTGTTAAACAATTTAAATATTAATNACATTAAAATAATTAGTTTCAGGTGGCCTTCATTTCGGCTTTATAGAAAATATTGTTAAACAATTTAAATATTAATATTCCAATATTAAAAAAAATCTTTAGTTACAGCTCAACATTTTTGAAGATTTGTTTTAGATTTAACGTACCGGCCGNATTCCAATATTAAAAAAAATCTTTAGTTACAGCTCAACATTTTTGAAGATTTGTTTTAGATTTAACGTACCGGCCGATGGCAGGCCTCTTGAATTGTTTTCTATGTACATTGTCAAATTATTTAATACGATTAATAAATCAAATCTTCCNCCGATGGCAGGCCTCTTGAATTGTTTTCTATGTACATTGTCAAATTATTTAATACGATTAATAAATCAAATCTTCCTCGTGCAAGTTATTTTTACTCTGAAAAATTAAAAACAGAAATATTTTTCAAAATATTAAGTATACTGTTTCTAATAAATAAAATAAAAAACATGGGTGCGTGTACTTACGTACGCGCGTTAGAAGTTATACTTCTTTGGCGTGACTAAAATAAAAATTGTATAACGTATGAAAATAATTTATGTAAGTAGGAAAACGATAAAATGCCCGAAGAAAGACATTAAATACGTTTAATAAAGGTTTGATTAAATNTAATTTATGTAAGTAGGAAAACGATAAAATGCCCGAAGAAAGACATTAAATACGTTTAATAAAGGTTTGATTAAATAACATAATTAAATACTTACAAAAATTAACCTCAAATACTTGAAAACACTTTGAAAATGTTATTATACATTTTTTGTCACTAACAAATTTTTCACGGCACAATGTAAGTAAAGGGAATTAATAAGATACATATATATATATATTCACACTTGATAACTAATATAAATGAAATGTTTATCAATTTTCTTATTACATGGACTGATTTTCTGTCTGTTTTAAATATAACCACGTGCTATGTTGTGTACCTTGCGTTTGTATATAGCTATAGGATACGCGCATGCGCGTTGGGTCATACCCCTTCCACGTTTACTGTCGAATTTCGTTACACTGTGCGCGCGCAGCTTCCGTTGCACACTAAACTTTAACCCTAAACGCGCAAAAGAAAAGTATAAATTGTTGGTTAAATATTGTAGTGAGATATTATTGAATTATTAAAAAATTACATATATTCTATTTGGTAATGTGATCGATTAATGTCGAGTGCAAACTACTANATATTATTGAATTATTAAAAAATTACATATATTCTATTTGGTAATGTGATCGATTAATGTCGAGTGCAAACTACTAGCGAGAAACATCGATGTTGACAGCACCTGATTAGGGACACCAATACCAAAAATTATCCTCTCCGCTATACATGAGATGTATTTCATTATAATTGTATATTCATTACCTATACATATACACTGAAGAGCCAAAGAACTCCTAGAAGCGTGCGTATGCAAACAACAAGGTATGGAACCAATCAGAGTAACGCGATGCGTCGGCAGCTAAATCGGTTACTGCTGCTACAATGACAGGTTACCAAGATTAAAGTGAATTTGAACGTGGTGTTATAGTCGACGCACGAGAGATGGGACATAGCATCATCGAGGTAGCGATAACATTTGGATGTTCGCGTACAACCATTTCACGAGTGTACTGTGAATATCGNGACATAGCATCATCGAGGTAGCGATAACATTTGGATGTTCGCGTACAACCATTTCACGAGTGTACTGTGAATATCAAGAATCCGGTAAAACATCACATCTTCGACATCGCTGTGGCCGGAAAAAGATCGCGAAAGAACGGAACAAACGACGACTGACGAGAATCATTAAACGTGACAGACGTGCAACCCTTTCTGAAATTGGCGCAGATTTGATTTGTGGACTGCCCTGCAGGATTCATGGTATGAATTGCCTCCTCCATACCTTCAGACATTAGTCGAGTCCATGCCACGTCGTCTTGCGGCACTTCTGCGTGCTCGGGGGGCCCTACACTATATAAGGCAGGTGTACCAGTTTTTTTTGGCTCTTCAGTGTATATANACCTTATGTCCTAATTTGTATGTTAACAACAAATAAACTATTTAAATCAATATGATTGGACTTCGTGTATTTCTCTCTTTAAGGACAACATTGGGGGTATAATGTTGTCAGTTCCGTTAGAAGTAATGAGCGGCAGTACTGGAATTGTAGAGNCTTTAAGGACAACATTGGGGGTATAATGTTGTCAGTTCCGTTAGAAGTAATGAGCGGCAGTACTGGAATTGTAGAGGAAAATGGCGAAGGTGAGAAGATTTTATTTAGAGCAACGTTAGAGGATTTTAAAGTGTTACTGACAATGTGGGAACATGACTAAGGCGCAGAGACGTTTAAGAGTGGATTTTGAATCTGCAACACAATCACTTGTAACAATGACACGATTACGAGACAAGTTAAAAATGTACTAAACTGTGTGTGATGTGATGAAAGGACGGTGTGGTAGGAAGAGAACGACATTGAACGAAGGAACTGTGAGGGCTGTATTGCACACAATCATATGATCCTCCGGGAAGTCGCAGTCCGTACGGCAAGCTGTGCATGAGTATGGCGTCAGTAAATCAAGTGCCCATCACATTTTAAAGCAGGCAGTAAAGTGGAGGCCCTGCATTTCCTAGTTACTTCCGCTTTTAATGAAGTCAACCAAGACAGGAACGTCAAACTTTTTGAGAGGGTTTTGAACACGTGCAACCACAACGAACATTTTACAAATTTAATTGTTTGACCTTATGAGGCAACATTGGATTGAAAAAAACATTGAATGGAACTTTCGACCTATTCGATTGTGTGTACTGGACCGATTAAATNGAGGCAACATTGGATTGAAAAAAACATTGAATGGAACTTTCGACCTATTCGATTGTGTGTACTGGACCGATTAAAACCCCACATTGTGCAGAGCAAGCAGTTAATCTTCCGGGGCTAATAGTGTGATGCGGTTTGTCTGCCATAGGACTTGCAGTGCCATTATTCTTAGACAGAGCAATAACGGGTGAAAGTTACTGTACCACGTTGAAAGAAAACACTGCGTCAGCTGTTCACCACCTCTACTCAGACAATAATTGATTTTTCCAACAGGAAGGTGTACCGTCACTTTATCATCGAGACATAGGTCGCTCCTGGATGTAACATTTGTTGTGAGGTGGATANGAGGCAACATTGGATTGAAAAAAACATTGAATGGAACTTTCGACCTATTCGATTGTGTGTACTGGACCGATTAAATCCCCACATTGTGCAGAGCAAGCAGTTAATCTTCCGGGGCTAATAGTGTGATGCGGTTTGTCTGCCATAGGACTTGCAGTGCCATTATTCTTAGACAGAGCAATAACGGGTGAAAGTTACTGCACCACGTTGAAAGAAAACACTGCGTCAGCTGTTCACCACCTCTACTCAGACAATAATTGATTTTTCGAACAGGAAGGTGTACCGTCACTTTATCATCGAGACATAGGTCGCTCCTGGATGTAACATTTGTTGTGAGGTGGATANAACAGGAAGGTGTACCGTCACTTTATCATCGAGACATAGGTCGCTCCTGGATGTAACATTTGTTGTGAGGTGGATAGGCCGACGATAAGGTGTCAAATATTTACCCAGAGGGTGAAACAAAGTGAGTATGGAGCAGCACCGGAATGCAATGGCGGGGGAAACATGATATCCCTCAGAAACCCGTCGACCAGTGTCCGGCACGATTCCCACTTTCTAAAATCCGGGAGCGACACCGTCGGGAATCGAATCCGGTGCGCCTTGGTGGGAGAAGAGCTTCTGTATGTCGTTCTGTTATACAGCACTAAAGACGATGTCTTCCTGCTGCTTGCAGACATTTAAAAAATTTACTAATGTTTTTTACATTCACATTCACCGAACATTGTCCTTAAACCATAAAATGTAAGCCATCACATTAAATTGTCTTCAATAGTTTCTCTGTTATGCATATTCAAATAGTGTAAACATTATTTTGGGACCACTGATATATGGCTATGTCTCAGGAAACCTTATTTATCGCACACCTGTGTCAGCGACAATTGGCTCGGGGTTGCCAAACAAAGAAACACTAGTTAGAATGCATAAATCTGCTGTCATAGTTGTTTTATAGTTCCTAGGGGGTGATAAAAATTAACTTTATAATTTCTACCGGAAAACAAAATTAATTTTTAATTAGCTGTGAAATTTGTAGAACGTAACAAAATCGTCTCTCTATAATTACTCAGCATTACAATCATGTTATTTTACATTATGTAAATTCAACAGTTTCAAACTTTATATTTATGTTTGTGTTTGAATTACGAGATTGATAGGCTTATCCATGCCCCTGATAGTCTATTCAACAACATTTTGATTAGTGGTATAATTGTAAATATAGTTGATCAGGTCATGATACGATTCTTTAATTTTCAATCTGTGGCTTGAAATAATTTAATCGTTTTTTATAAACTTCTATGATTTTCAATACTCTTTATATCATAGTTGTTTTATTTCTCCGTTTAACACAATCATTTATTACCGTTTATTTGACGTGGCTGAAAATTTTTGTTTATTATTAATTTACAAAATTATTATATAAACTTTCTTTTTTTCACGTATTTATTTGCGAAAAACAGCAAAACTGACATTTAGTCGTAGTGCCAGGTACCTTCAACATGACTAAGTGGGAGTTAATGTTGATCTAGTCTATTATTTCGCGCTACGTAAATATTAATTTACAGAATACGAGCACTCATTAATTATAAACTCGTAAAACGCGAGGTTTCTCCTTAAAATGTTATAAGTTGCCGTTGGCCAGAGAAACAACAGAAAGGACTCCAGGAACACACCCAATTTCCTCTTATCTTTCAACTTTACACTTGGTCACTTCGTTGACTTAATTTTTCAAGCATTCCACACTCGCCAAGTAGTCTGCGGACTTCGAGTGAGTTGACAGCCATCGTGGCAGTTAATAGTTGTCTGTGCAGTTTACGGTCTTACAGGTAGTACGCAGTCTTACGGGCAGCCACGTAGTCTTTGTAAAGTTCGCATTCTTCGGGGGTAGTCTGCAGTCTTTGAGGAATTCCTCAACGGCTATTCGTGTTCTCCGAGGCAGTCTGTACTCGCCGGTGCTGCCTAAAGTCTTTGAGGAAGTCTGCAGTTTCCACGGTAGTCCATAGTCTTCGAATTGTCTACACAATGTCATATTTTCAACGTGCAGTATGTGATTCCAACAACGAGCTGAACATTTCACGAGAAAGAAACCACGTCCAACAATGCATGATTTGGCCACTATTGGGCATAAAAATGTTACAGCACTTCGAAAATAGAAAGTAATGTTTGCTATAAATTGAAAAGTCAGCTCCAATAATATCACAATATCATGACAGCATGAATTAAAACGTGGTCCGAATTGTTGACCTCTATCTTCACTACAAAGCATGCAGCGATAATGTAGAGATCGACTGCAACACGACGGAGTTTCAGCGTACGTTGATAGAAATGTGGGGGACTCTCTAAAAGTTACTTATGGATATTGATGAATTTGTAGAGGGGGCCCTGTTCTATGGCCACCACGGTCACCAGAACCTACACCACTCGACATATTTTTTATGGTGTATGAGACTCCATTAAGATATGAGGAAGATGTTATAGCACGAATACACGCCGCGGCTGAAGTACTTAACACGAAACAAGGCCCCTTTGACAGTGTGCGCAGATCTCTACACCGCCTATGCACGCCTTGTAATGAAGTTTGAGATCGACAATTCATCACCACAGTATTCTTCAGCTGCCTCGAATATTTGTTGATTCCATACCGTCAGCGTAGTCAGCCTTCACAACCAATGGAGTTACATTATTGCTATTCTGCGCAGTTAGACTGCTTGCCTCCCACCACGACGAACCGGGTTAAATCTCTGGCCGAGTTACTCCTGGGATTTTAGCAAGTGGCAATTGGGCCGGACGATGCTGCTGGTCGGTGGGTTTTTTCGGGTCATGACCTCGTTGTTAAGAGCCGCCCAAATTTATCAACTCAAAATTATTGCTATTATGTTCCTCCATTTCACATCAAAGTCTGGCAAAAAAACATTTTGCTCAAGCCGACGTTACTGCACATCGCAGGTTACTCGTACCATATTCCATTCTTTAAATTACGACGTATTTTTCCCCTCCTTGACAATACATTTACAACACAGTGCTCACCCAGAACATGCCATGGACTTTTAAGTCAGAGTGAGAATTTTTTAAGTAGGTGAACGATTATACATGGACATAACACAGCACTTGTCGCAACAATTTTCATCCAATGTTTCGTTTCATTGAAGAGGAAGCCAATGGTTAAGAACTAATCACAGTATCGGTATTGGCGAAATAACAAATACATATATCTTAAAGCAGATATAATAGGTATGGATAGAAATGTAGAAGCTGCTGCGACTGTAGTGTTTATGGATCCTTATCCATCGTATTCGGTACCACACTTTCTAATTCTCCACAAATCTTAGCAAATATTACGGAGTACATAATCTACCTATCTAACAAGTGTTTCGTGTTATGCATAAATACAGTATGCTCAGACTATTTTCACGACCGTATTAGGGGCAACAGGGTTCGAAATCTGTTTGGATTAGTCGGAACGATCTTTCACACATGAATAATTTTTATGTACAACTCTATACTCGCAGTTTAGCTAGTACACTTCTTCATTAAAGAATAATACGCCATGTGGCCAAATTAAATAACATCCATTAATGTTAGTTCACAATTCGTCAGATGTGTAACTAACATGATATAGGACATTTATTTACTGTTGTTACTGCATTCGCACTACTGAGTAAGACTCTATACTAAGTTCTCATACACAGCTGGCAGAAATATTTTTCCTTTCGTCATGTATCTTTGTTAACAGTTGATATTTAACTTTGGTCGAGTAGATAAGTCATAAAAACGTCACTAGCGCTCATCCCAAAAGTTTTGTACTGGAAATTTAGCTTGATCAGTTGAACTTGCTCACCCTACCCCATCCATGTAATTATTTACAAAACACGATGCTGTTTACCTTGCTTTGCGGAAAGGAGAATTATCATTATAATACAGGAAAAAGCTTATTCATAACTGTTGCCAAAGTTTGGAAAGGATTTTACTGTCTACAATGTCTTGGTAAATTGCACGCGAGAGTTCATCGATTTATCTATTAAAACTAATAGCCACCATCTAACCTAGACAAAGAGTAACAGCCCAAGGTCTTGTCACTACCACCGTCAATATAACTGTCGATACAGCAAACTCCCTTACATGACATTCATCAGGCATCTACCAGTTCCACACACGTCCATCCGGTTACCAGGTTATGTACTGTGACCTAAACACTACATGACATTCCACCCCTGCTCCACCATTCAATGATGTGTTGTTGCCATTGCTCCAAGTGACGTCAGGCACTGTGTGTGAAATCAGATGCCTTCCAAACCGTAACACCGGACATGCTGACAAGAGTGTGGAACGAGTTTGATTATCGCGGAGATTTCGTTCGGGTCGCTCGTGGTGGTCACACTTAACATTTACGAAGATATGGTAGACAAACTTCACAGTTCCACGGTTAATTTGATATGTCAACCAAGGTTTGCAGGTGGTTTGGTTTTAATATTATAGACCTTTAAAGTTGAGGTATTCTTTTTTACTCATCTGTATATCAAGGGGACCGCCTACGTGGAACTGGAACTGTGTTTAAAAATAAATAATATGAATGAAGTCTCTCTATTAATGTATGCCATATACTGAATTTATATATATATATATATATATATATATATATATATATATATATACACANTATATATGTACACTAGTATTTTTCGACAGCGCCCACGTTATATGCGAGTGATTTTGTTGTGTTAATATAATAACAAACATGCAGTATGAACACATTTAGCATATGTTTAAGTTCAAAAATGCTACGTACCAGTAGGCGAATATAGATTTTAAGGAAGTCTGAAGAACCCGTTGTTGCAAGATATGACATAAGTGTTGCAAATGAGAGCAGGCACCAAAATGGTGGAAGGTCTGGCAGATTCAGCAATATTATACTATTTGGCAGAGGACTTATATAGAAGAAAATAGACCTGTGCACAAATTGATCGATTTTACTGGAAAANGAATATACTGATTTATATTGTCTGGCGGGAAACTGAGGCACGTGACAATAGCGTGGCGTACAGATGGAGAGATTTTATTTGTTGGCTTGTCGTGGCGGGGGACGGGAGTGGAGGGCAGAATGGCTGATTTATTCAATCTTGCAGCTGATAGATACATGGGAAAATAGTTCTATTATTGTATGTCTTGGAAGGTGGAAAATGTAGTGTTTTCCTGCGTGGAATGTTACGTAGGATTATAGTTTGCCGCATAAGTGGAGTAATTATATTGGACGATGAGTCTGAAAAAAAAAGGAGAGAAAGAGTGGTGCGGACTATCTGGCGGAAAATTGATGCAAGTTAAAATAGTTCCGCGCACAGATGGAACGATTTTATTTGTTGGTAGTTTTTGAGAGGGCGGCGGGTGAGGGGGGGGGGGACAGAATAGGCTGAATTCTTCGATCTGGCAAAGGAAAAATTTCAATTATTAT
Organism: Clitarchus hookeri; assembly: GCA_002778355.1. Lineage (NCBI taxonomy): Eukaryota > Metazoa > Arthropoda > Insecta > Phasmatodea > Phasmatidae > Clitarchus > Clitarchus hookeri. The sequence continues at coordinate 984,260 of NQII01000343.1, forward strand.
CTAGGTCAGGAGGTGGAATAAATAGTTTTTTCCCATTACAGACTGATACAGATGAAACTTGTTTGGCGCATACGTGGAGCAATATTATTGGGTGGCGTGGCATGTCTGAAGATGGGGAAATGCCGTCTCTCTATTCTTCTGGTTCGCGTATTTCTGCACGGGATTGGCGACTAGGTTTTCTTCAGGGGAATTATAATACAACTTTGTTTGGGAGAGGCTTGACTCATGCTATCACTTCCACAGCACAGGCCTTGCGGCAGTGTTAAGTTCATAACAATGCATGGCTAGCATATAAGTAGAGCTGACAGAACCACTTATAAGTATTATCCTCGACTGCATGGAGGCACATGCATAATTCGCGTGTGCCATTTTCGCAGCGCAACTCTAGGCTTGCCAGCGCGATAACCACCTGAGACGATCTCTGTGCAAGCACAGAATATGTGCTATAGAGCACAGACGCAACTAACTGATTCGTTATCGTAACGCTAGCACGTTTACGACGATGCAGTAATCCAAACCCTGGTCTGTAACAGTATTGGGACGACCATAACTCACGTCTGCTGTGAACCCGTATGCTCCCCCGCAAATAGACGGCTAATGCATGTTCATCCCCTGCGTCGCTTTAGCAAGCACCTGTACTCGTCCGTGTGAGTACTAAGTTGTGTTGAGAGATTTGGGTGGAACTTAACATCGAGGTGTTAAGAGTCGATGAGGGTGAAATGAGGTGAGAATGGGGCAGCACCGGAATGCAAGGGCGGGGGAAACAGAAGAACCCCGAAAAAATCCGCCGACCAGTGGCATCGTCCGGCAGGATTCCCACTTGCTAAAATCTGAGAGTGACAAGGCTAGAGATTAAATCCGGTTTGCCGTGGTGGGAGGCGAGCAGCCTAACCGCTCAGCCACCGTGGCACCACGTGTGTACTGAGGGCGGAAATAAACTTCGTTCATGAAACTCCCAGTCTGTTAAATGCGTTATTTAAAAAACGCAGGTCCTACACTAATCCGGGGATCGCTGCAGACACACTATAAAAATACTTATTTTTCTAGGGAAAAATATATAAATATTAACAATCTATGGCGGCAGGTAAATAATTTAATTTTTTTACTTAATAAGTTTTTATTTAAATAGATTTTTTACCCAACTTTACCTCAATTTTAAGGGTTTTGATTTGCGGGGAAGGAGAGGAAGGGGGGATAAACTCGTTAAGAATATCCAACATGGCAGCCAAGCGCGAGCTCTGGCTGTGATGTAGACCTAGTTGGCAGACGGCTTCGGGCTCCGACTCCGACGATCCGTGTGCAGGAATGAAGACAATTACACTACTATGTTGATTTGAAGGTAAAAGGCCGGTTTTTTATATTTCCATACTATTGCAATTTTGTGTGTTCAGGATTGCAAATTTCCTCACAACATATATTGTACACCTGGAGAGAGCAAGAGAAATGTCTTGAGTTGCTTATTTCATATTTTACTGCATGTGTGTAATCGCGTGGGCTGTCTTGCGGGAATAATGGTATGGTTTTTCCTCGCCGTAAGCGAAATTTTGGGAATCTTTACAGTGGAAAAATACTTGGCAGTACCCATTTACACAGTTTGAGAGTACTTTGCGTTGGTGTTTATTTCTAGCCAATAAATTATTTAATTTTTTAAGATAGAATTCTATTTTGCTGTAATTTTTAATTATTTAAATTTATTACAGAATCATTAAAAACATTTTGAATAAATATGTATNAATTCTATTTTGCTGTAATTTTTAATTATTTAAATTTATTACAGAATCATTAAAAACATTTTGAATAAATATGTATTGTAGTAAGCAGTAAGAAATAATTTTTTAAGCTGCGAATACAAATATTATATATATGTTGTATAAATTTCATTTATATAATATGAAGAATACAATCTTGTGATTTCCTAATTATTATTGTATATTTGTTAAAAGACATTCTCTCTAAAAATGTTCAACTCCGCTCCTGTATATTGCTGCTTCCACCATGACCTAAGAGTTCAGCATCCTACAAGGTAACCAAACTAGTTCTTACCGCATTTTATGTAGCATGGGAAAAAGGTGANGACCTAAGAGTTCAGCATCCTACAAGGTAACCAAACTAGTTCTTACCGCATTTTATGTAGCATGGGAAAAAGGTGGTGACATACGGAAGTATGTGCATGACATGCGGGAAAAGTGAGAGTGGTACACTGACCTAAACCAATAAAGGCACGTTNTGACATACGGAAGTATGTGCATGACATGCGGGAAAAGTGAGAGTGGTACACTGACCTAAACCAATAAAGGCACGTTGCGCAATCGCAGCAGTTATAACTCGAGCAGTGGCAAAGAGAAATGGAGGGGTGGAAGGAGCTCGTTCGGGGTTATCTGCTTTTTGACTTTAAGGTGGGCTTGTCCACAGTACCACCAAGTCGCTGAATACCTTAGGCCTTTGGTGATAATGCTGTGAGTGAACGCACCGCCATTAAATCGTTCCAGAAGTTCAGGTAGGGAGATCTGCCCCCTTGTACTGAACCCCGGAGTGGGTGGCCACAAGCCCTGGATGACGAAGCTCTGAAGACGGCAACAGCGGAGGACATCTGCCAAACATGTGGTAAGCTTGCCGCACGCTTCCAGGTGTCTGATGAAATAGATTTCACCTGAACCGCATAGCAAAGGCGTTCAAGTTGCGCAAGTGGGTACCCTCACTGTCGGAACCAACAAGCAACGAGCGACATCCCGTTACTTGGTGATTTTTAAGAACCTCAACCCATACATTTGCTATCGAGTGTTCACCACTGACGAAAAGCGGGTCCTGTATGACAGTCCCGAGCGTGCCAGTCGTTGGTTGTCATCACGGGACACTGTGCATCACGCCNTATGACAGTCCCGAGCGTGCCAGTCGTTGGTTGTCATCACGGGACACTGTGCATCACGCCGCAAGATTGCAGCTACAACCAAACCAAGTGATGCACTACGAGATGCCACCAACGTGCCACATCATCCCTGCATAAATGCACCCGCAGCACGCTGTAAGTATGGATCAGTGAGAATTTTGAGAATTTCACTTTTTAAATCAGTTAACAGCGTCTGGCATGTTAAACAGTCATTTCAGCAATTTTAATTGATGAAGTAATTAAAAAATGCAATTTGCCCTTCATTTGTTGATTCAGTGACATTTTTCCACTGATTCATCAACCATTTCATTCGCTGTATTTGCCGACATCACGTGGCGCAGTCGGTTGGTGCGCCGCCGGACTGGGGTGCGGGGAGTACTGGGTCAGAACCCCAGGTAAGGCGTGGGTGTTGGTTTAAGATAGGTCATAAGTTAGTTTGTTAGCCGTCCACTGATAAGCCTTCGGGTATAACACCGGGGGACGTTAAAAAGCCCTTTCCAATCAACCAATCAAACAATTCGCTGTATTTAAGTATATGTTATTTGACTGGTGGATCAGTTAAACAAGTTGTATGAAATAAAATAACACATAAAGTAATAAAACCCATAAAAAAAATTTGAAATGTGAGAATAATTTTTTTTTAATGCCATTTTATTAGGTAACATAAACAGTCAGACTTTCATTTCGTTTTTGCGTATTTAATTTCATTTTAACGCAACCATCATAGCGATCGGTTTGAAGGTATAAACTTCATTAAGTGTGGCGAAATGAGTGCTTTCATACGTAGTATTTGATTTAACAATCCTATTTTTACCAGTTGAACTATAAACGTAAATAAAGAGTATACAATTAAAGCTACATATTTTCGATATATAAATGTTTTAAATATATATATGTATATATTTAAAACATATGTCTATTCCCTCATTAAATTCAACGTTCACGTTGTAGTTGTATTGGTAAGGTAACGGGCTGGAAGTGGGGTGCTGTGTATTCATATCCTAAGCACTGCAAATTCTTTTTTTACTTTTTTTTTAAATTACGCAAATTTGCACGATATAAACAGTGACTATTAGAAAAATTTTTGTTTCTCGAAATTAGTAACCTGATTGTAATAAAAATTATATTTAATTCACCGTATGCATCTGGATATCGTTTATTCAGTCAGTAGAGTTGTTTAAATGAAACAACCAGTAATTTTCTACCACTTTAAAATTGAGCCATTTTCACTGATTCCAGTAGTATAATTTGACTACGAATCAACGGTTTCCCACTGTTTTTAATTTGGATTGCGATTGGAATGTATACAATAGTCACTGAAGCAGAGGAGCCAGCATTGCTTAATCACAAGGATGTACTGCTCCTTCGCGACAATGCAAGATAGTATGTGGCACGGGTGGTCAGGAATACGATCTAGCGATTCCTCTGGGGGACCGTAGTCCCGTGATCATGCAACAGATTTTCACACATTCCATTCCATAGACAACCATCTTCGTGAGAAACCGTCGTAAATAGGGCAGACTTGCGGCAGACACTCACGGACTTCTTTGCGTCCAAGATCCCCAATTTTTACCGCCAAGGCATTGTGAATCTGAAGGCACTTTGGTAAAATTTGCTAAAATCCGATGAGAGTAAGAGAGTCAGGCATGTCCAAAGGCAGTGAATGGGGGCTGTGGCGCCGTGGTGCCACCGCCATTTCAGAATTTTTTCGTTTTATTCTCAAAATGTTTCGTTTTTCCTTTAACATTTATTATTTCTCCCTTGAAATCGGTTTTTTTCCATTCCCTTTGTTCCCTCAAAATTTGCCAGTTTTCCCAAAAATTTGTGAAAAAAGTGCTTGCTCATCAATGTGGCTGACTGATTCTTCATTGTGGCTGAGGTATTCTGAACATCAGCCACAATGAGGAAATTGAAGAGCCAATAAAATAAAATATTGAAATTTTTTTAAAAATTTAAATGCCAATAGATGTTTATAATTAAGGATTAGTGAGGATTGGTGAGGATTGTGAAGACATGATTTTTGAGAAGAGCAAGAATGATTATCGCCCCAACTGCCCTCGTACATTCCAAGTCTCAAGGGCCTTTTGGTTCGTAAACCAAAGACAACTATGCTTTTAAAAGTGCTGGCAGATGCTGATCCATACCATGATTATATCATTTTTGTGCAGAGAGTTGTTACCGGCATTATGAGCTTAGATTGGTCACATACAAATACATTTAAATAATCGGTGTACCATATTTATGACAACGAAACAGACNCATTATGAGCTTAGATTGGTCACATACAAATACATTTAAATAATCGGTGTACCATATTTATGACAACGAAACAGACGAGGCAGAGAATAATTTGCAAATTCCGACATCGTGTAATAATTATAATTCAAGGGAGGAGATCGAAAATGAACTTCAGAGAACTTTCTGTATGGTTCCGCTATACTCAATTTAAAATTTCAGTATGAATTAACAAAAAGTACTTTAATGTTTTACACTAAACCAAAAAAAAAAGTAAAATCTAAAAATTAATACAGATTTTCGATATGAGATAACCTATGCCTATAAAAAGTAATATGTCTACCAGAAACAGACATATTTGATTGAAGCTATAAAATATATCCTGGCAAAATGAACTTCACGAGCTTGCTTCCTAACAGTTCAGAAATTATACTCGCCTACCTAAATACATGCACATATTCGCTGGCTTACGAGCCGACTTGCGAACAAATGTGGCCTGCTACATAATTATTTTAAAACAATTAATAAAAACAATCCATATGAGCATAGGCACATACGATTCAGACCCCAACTGAAAATAACGAAATGTTTCAAATACAACATTTGCCTTTAAAAAGTTTCAAAATATTAAATAGGATGAATTTAAACTGAAAAAGCTTTCCAATAAATGTGGTNAACATTTGCCTTTAAAAAGTTTCAAAATATTAAATAGGATGAATTTAAACTGAAAAAGCTTTCCAATAAATGTGGCCATGAGCCATATACGCATTAATTTAAAAAATATATAACAAAATGTTTAATACACTAATATAATTGTACAAGGGAATNCATGAGCCATATACGCATTAATTTAAAAAATATATAACGAAATGTTTAATACACTAATATAATTGTACAAGGGAATGCAGTCTATTCGTTTGGTGGCTATTGTAGCAGATTTTAAGGAAACCTTATCGTTACTTAAGTATCTCAGTGGTTAGAGTAGCCGACTCCTGTTCGAGAGGATGTGCGGCAGCGGGAAGGCGGAAAGGTGAAGGGGCGGTCGACGATTTTCACGATGGTTTGATGATGTGGCCTTGGGATGTGAGGTGTGCGGGGTGGTTTGAGTGTCTTTAAGGGGGAGGAGGTGAATGTATTTATACTTTCAATATAATTTCCGACGAGTTTGTTTGGCGGCAGTGATATACATATATCGCTTTAATTGTTAGATACTTTTGTAGGAAAAATGGGTTTTGTGGAGGAGAAGGGTGGGGGAATTGGGAGAGGTGTAAGTTGTGGTGGAGAGATTGTATAGTGGTTGAGGTGTGGGTGAGTGGTGTTGGTAAGGTGGGGTGACAGTTCTGAGTTTTGAAATGGAAGAGGGGTAGAGGCATACCTCCTAAATCCAATGTGGTTGACCTGATATTGGGTTGCATAATCTATATGACATCATGATCGTAAGCACCCTGAAAATATGAGTCCGATGATATGTATCACTCAATACTTGCACCTTTAAATTTCTTAATTAAAAAATAAATTTTAATTTAAATTTAAAAAATAATTTTTAAAATAATTTAATTTTATCGGCTCCTGAGATTTCTCATTGTGGCTCTTGTTCGGTATACCTCAGCCACAACGAAGATTCATTCAGCCACAATAAGGAGAAAGCACTTTGTTCCACAAATTTTTGGAAAGAACGGGGAAATTTGTAGGGAAAAAGGGAAATTTTAAGGAAAAGGACCGATTTCAAGCGGAAAATTGTGAATTTTGAGGGGGAAATGACAAATTTAGAAGAAAAAAATTTTAAATTCCAAGATGGCGCTGCGCTACGGTGCCATAGCTCCCAGCCACTGTCTTCGGACATACCAGACCCTACTACCGATGATTACTTTGAGGTCTAATGCTGTATACGTTTTTGTTTCAGAAGTTATTAAACGACAAGAACTTTTTTGGTTACCTCGTAGAAAAGAATAGATGAAGTGCTGAGCCCTTCCATCATAAATAGTGGTATTCACACAATGCAACCCTTCTATTCAGTTATTCATTTCGGGAGAACCAAAGTGCTGAGATCCTTTGGGGAATATTTAAAAATTTGTTGTCAATAAAACAGAAGTGATTTAAACAACAGGGACAAGACAATTGTTATAATAGTGGCCATATTTCAAAAAATTAACACAAAAGAATAAGGATTAGTACCACGACTATTACTGTAATTAATATCAAACATTACTATATAAATCCAAATTGCGAATTTTCGCGACATTAAAAAACAAATTAAAGATGCAATAATTAAAAGTGGTCCCAGATCGTTAATTTTCCTACTACAGCCGAAGTTTTACAACAATGTGTTATAAAGATTGTTCGAAAACAGTTGAAATACCAGACTAGCAGATCGCGGGCAATGTAACGCTCAGGTCAGCATGAATAATTCTACACAAAAGAATGTTCGGCAGCTGAGCATCAGCGGGCGAGCTTAACCTCACATCGAGACAAATTAATCGCATGTTGTGTATCACAGAAAAATTGTTCCGCAACATAAAACCTCGTGCGTGTTGTTCCTACAACACACGCCTACATTTACGCACTTGACAAATAATCCGCGGTGTAAATATACATGTTAGTAATACAACATTTAAAAAACGAATACTTGAATGTTGTCGGGAAACAATATTGCTTTTGCTAATCGTCGTACGCAACAGAAGTAACTGCTCGTCCCAAATAGTACCTCAGTTAGTGACAGTACGGCACTAAATATTTGCCTGGCTTCTTTAAAGACACCGACATCCAAACTGAGTGCGGAAATTTCAATAATACAGCACGAAAGAAACTTTAAGCAACCTAGAATGTTCGTCAGGAGTAATGTCTTNGACATTTAAAAAACGAATACTTGAATGTTGTCGGGAAACAATATTGCTTTTGCTAATCGTCGTACGCAACAGAAGTAACTGCTCGTCCCAAATAGTACCTCTGTTAGTGACAGTACGGCACTAAATATTTGCCTGGCTTCTTTAAAGACACCGACATCCAAGCTGAGTGCGGAAATTTCAATAATACAGCACGAAAGAAACTTTAAGCAACCTAGAATGTTCGTCAGGAGTAATGTCTTGTAATCAATCGCACTGCCAAAACCTAAATGCGGGGAATGTACTCACAAATGCAATTTACCATGGAAACTTATCTTCTGCGATTCTAACCGACTATCTCTGGTTACACGGCTTCAGGTATTTTTGCTCGAAATTTTTACGACAAAAATCCTACTGCATTAAATTTTTGTGCCTCAAGTAACGTCACTTGCAACCTTACGGCAAAAAATTCTTGAAATATATACCAAATGATCAGCGCGAAATAAGTTACTTTGTAGTTCATTCTTACACACTTCGCCGTGCGTAATGTGAGTTCATAAAACTCGGTGGATGAAAGGACAATGACCTCAGAGCGAGCGTAACTTTTGTACAGATAGCTGTCTAACATTACTTAGCGCAGCACGTTAATGGGCAAGACGGAGTGGAAACTGGTAGCCGTTTTCATGGCACTCAACAAAGAGTGCCGGATCCAGTATATATCGTCTTCTGTCGCAACTAACTCAAGACTCCTCGCACCGCAGCACAGGGCAACAATTTGAAACACGCTGCAGGGGGCGTTACCAGGAGAAGCCATTGCTAACAAGAGTAAGTTAAATTTCTTAGTAATCACGCGGGATAACAGTTAAGAGCACACTCTAAGATCAAATCAGTGATATCAATCAGTGAAATAACATTCACCGAAAGTCACTTTATAAGCTGCTGCCGACTGGCAAATCAAGGAAATTAACTGGGAACAAGTGACTTATGGCAGTGGAATTATTGACACTCAGTTATAATCACAAATTAATCAATTACATTCAGCCGTCATTTAAATTAGTTATCAGGCACTGATTATCAGTTGCTCAAATTTCACTATTTTCAGTGATTTGGCTCAATTATCACTGTTTTATATGTAGAGTGTAATAAGTCACTTAAAACTTAACGCTGAAAAAAATAAGGTAACTTAAAGTGCAATTTGCCTTAACTATGAATAACAGAAGCTCTAGACAAATTGTGATCTTATCATTTTGGTACGTTGAAATTTTTAAGGCAATCTACCTCTCAGGAAATGTATATATTTTACCTCAGAATCGCGAATGTCAAAACAGATATAATGAAGGAATGTAGGCCAACGTGCAACTGTGCATTATTAAAATAATTTTTATTAACAACTAAATTTTAAAACGCTATTAAAGAATACAAAATACGTAGATACTTCTTAAGTTCACTTGGAATACGAAACGCACTAACAATCCCATGAATTATGACCATGAGATAGTCACTCACGTAAAAGGAAAGTGTCCCTTGAAAATACGTGCATACGTATGTATGTGTAAACTTTTTCCGCGACAATATGTTCGGCCGTATTTAAGCTGATATCGCACAATATGCAGCGAGTTGGGTTTGGCAAGTAATAAGAATGCAAACGGTAGAGAACTTTATTTGTTAGGGTTCAAGAAGCGTAGCTTAGGTGACAACAGGTGAGAGACTGGATTTGTTGTTCGTTTCCGTATTCTTTTTATAGAATGCCAAGTATTTGTATGTTTCATAATCGTAATTTACGAGAAATTACGCTTTCAGTGTAGAGAAAAGTATTGCAAAAACAGTCAGTCCTAGGTACGGGACGTTGCGATAGAATATAGAACACGGGATCATACCCTCGATTTCCCAGCCAACAAGAGTCATACGACGAAGTCCATCAGCATCTTTGCTTCATATGCCTCCCAGATCGCCCTTTTGAGAAATAGTCAACTCCGTTCTAATCCCACTATCCACCGATAAATCCAAGGAGTAGCGCTGGGAATCGAGCGCAGACTCCTCGAGTGAGAAGCAGAAATGCTACCCACTACACCAACCACACAGGCGGGCCATGAATATTTTAGAAGATAATACACTTGTTAACATACATAGAGCTTTGGCGTTAAATCTATCTACAAACTATGTGAGATGATTCGTAACGGGAAGTGGGGAGAAAACTTAATACGGCCTATGACCTAACGTAAATATTGAGGGAGAATGAAACCCATGCTAAATTGGGAATTAAAAACATATATTTGCAATAAATCAGAAACTGCATGATATCAAATATTAAATTGATTCACAGCGTAAGCCTTCATTTGATATTTGCAATATGTGAACGACTACTGGATGTCAACAATCGATAAACACCCATCATGAACACAATTTTCTTGGTTAATAACATGGCAGCCCCAAATTTCCTAATGACGGGAAGCCAGATACCAAATCAAGCTTACTTTGTTTTTTCACCTCACGTAGATGGTGGTATTTTAAAAACAATTGATTTAAATTCTCAGTTTTTAAGGGTGTGCTTCTAAAAATTCCTTTACGTCACAGGCCTTATTAAGTTTCCTATCACACTTTTTATAACGAATCATCTCACAAAATTTGAACCTTAAAATTAAGTTAATCATGAATAGGTTTTTTTATTTGGAAAAAAAAAAAAAATGTTTTTTACAGTAACTCTATACGCATGCATTAGGAGAGAGAGAGTAATCAGAGATTTTTTCCTTATGATCCACTGACTACAATTCTAAGAAACTTAACTCCTGTGGCCTATTGCGTAAATAGTATTTCAGTCCTAACTGCGGTTCTTTTAGTTTGTCTTCGAACCATTTCGATAAGTCGTGTTACGAGAAACATATTTTTTACAGGGAAAATGATGTCCAGGGATGTCTAGCTGCAATGCTAGATATCGACATGCGTCACAGTGCCTGGTCGTCAGGCAGTCTGCGATGAGTACATCTGCTAGCTGCCTACGTATCGGGAAAACGAAGTTAGAGATTGCAAGGCGCGTTGAAACTTGGTTATGATAGCGAGTGGACGTAAAGTGATGCGGAAATTGACGGAAGTCAAGGGCGGGGTGAAATGGAGTGCTCCGAGAAAAGCGCGCTGGCTAATGGCGGAGTCCGCCTGGTTCCACACACATCACTTGTGAAAAGCCGGGAGCACTCACACACTTGTGGAGGTCTACTACATCATCTGGACGATAGAGGAACTTTGTATCATAGTCAACAATACTCCTGGATTTTATGAAAAGAAATATTATCATTGACGTACTCTATTGCAATGAGTATTGTAGAAAACCAGTTACGAATAGATTGATGCATATTAGGTCTACACCGGGAATTTACACGTTCTTTGAAGGATTCCTGTAATATGGGCATCATTTTGGACATACTCCATTGCAGTGGATATGGTAGAAAAACAGTTTTGTTTGATATGTTAGCCTACTACTAGAATTATTTTTAAGAGTACGTCATTCGGTGCACAGTCCTTTACAGTGTCTGCAGTCATTTTGTGGTCTACCAGTGTGTGCAATAGTTGTCATGTTATTTTACTCTACATACTGCCTATAGTGACTTTAAAACCGAACGTACTATCACCAGAATCAACTGAAAGACCTAAAAATAAGTGAAAGAAAAACTAAAATATTAAAAATAGTAATTTGGATGACAAGTTTATGATTAAGGTGGCCGCCTGGGTAGGCCTCCGAACGGTGAGCAGAGCTCCAGCAGAAAACGTTTTATCAAAAAACCATCCAACGTTTCTGAAAGAGGTCTGCTTCCGAATAGCATTTAAGAAACGTTACGCGTCTGTATATGTTTTTCAGTTCCTCCATTTCTCTCTTAAGCATGTTTTTGTGATAGTGAAAATGGATCAAACTAATGTTTTTACAATCATTTTTAGGTATGAAAATTCCGGTAAAAACATTAAGAAAGGAATATGGACGTGCATCAAACATTTATTTTTATTATTACGTCATAAAACCGTAGGGTCTCCCCTGAAAGTGGCAAAGAGGCGCGTTATCGACGGCAAGACTGCACGCTAGTTCAGTGAGAGTTGAAGCGCATGTCTCGTTCACCCCAAGCGCTCCCACGTTTTTAGGCCTCAGACGTGCAAAATTCCTTAAGTCAAACAAATAACAAAAAAACTCTATAATTATTAATTGAGCTACGTTTTTTGTTCCATTGAGGTTGAGGTTTTTTCAATGGTGTTTGCTTTACTATTTTCAAATCACTGTGAACAACAGAAAGAGCCCAATTAATTTACGAATAGAATACAATCACCCACTACCATATATATAAAAACTGTAATATTTTGATTGGAAATGATCTAATTGTATTTGTATAAACGCGAATAAATACAAATGTAGACACAAAATAACAACGACTGCAGCCGCTACTTTCTGTCGGTTCGATTGCCTGTGGTTTCACCCCTGACTTTCGTTTTCTGGGGAGCTAGGCTGACGTTGACACGGGGAAACTACATTCTAACCCACATTTTCCTTACATCGCTGCAATCAAAGTGTGGTTAACTTCGTGGTTTTAAGTATCCACTAGCAAAGCGCACGTTTCCTTTATTGCAATAAAAACATTCGATGGGCTAATTCGTGTGCTGTTGTAATGAAAACCCAGCCTTAGGGTGCGCGGATTGTTGCATACCCGCAAAGCATCACCACATTCTTTAACGCTCGCTGCACTTTTTTCTTGACAGCTGCTTGCCTCGACAATTGTAGCCTTACAAATATACATTTACTCTTCGCTTAAACATGCCGATTAATAATATATTATTAAATATCGACAGAAGCTTAGATTATATTATTTTATGCGATAAAAATATCACAACATCTTACCTTATTTACGAAAAGGATGATATTAAATATCAGAATTTTTTGGCATAATAGAACGTTCTTCAACAATACGCCATCCAAAAGTTTCTTGTTAAGTCTTAAGTTGTTTCCATAAATTTTATATAGGGCAGGTCCGCTGGCACTTCGGTGCTGTTTTGTACAAACTATAACGGTTTGCAACGTGTTTTTGATTCTTTCCCTCTGGCCTGAATACGTACGCGTCGCTTCCCCCACCCCCCTCAACAGAAGTGATGTACTCGTCTCAAGCGTATACAGCGGAAGAAGTAGGGGGTGGGGGATGTGCTGGTACAGCCGTGACAAGGATGTAGAATATTCGCAACGGTAGGGTAATGTCAGGTAGGAGAGAAAGAGAGAAATCTGACTTTAAACGGAGCTGCCAATGTCGTGAAGTCTTCCATGACAACATGTGAAGGGCCAGGGCCGTGTTATGGTGAGTTGGCCATGAACTTGGCATCAGCTAAGGCGTGCAAACTCTCTTCCACGCGACCGCGGAAGACCACTCCAGGCGGGACTTGCGTTGGCCTGTTCCTCAAGTTTTGAGCTTCTGTTTCTGTTTTGTCGTCGTAACTAAATACCGAATGCTCCTAATCAGCGGTTACAAATAATTTCAAAATAGTAAATATGAATGATACATTTTTAATTACCAATTTTTTTAAATGTGTAATGACAGAAGCTGTTGAAGTGATAAATGCAACATTAAACTACTCCCATCGCCAGTAATTACAAAATATTCACAAGTATCTTATATTAGTCATACATAGAATTTATCAGATCAGTCTTTGAATACAGTTCAGTATATGTATAGGTGTTTGTTAAGATAGATTACGATTAAGTTCTAGTACGTAGGAGTATATAAAATCATTTTATTAAGTTCAAAACAAGCAAAAAAAAAAAGATCAAAATGTTGTGCCGCAGCTTGACTCCTCTTATATAATAAGTTCTGGAAAGGGTTTATGAAGACTTATAACTTAAAACTAACACAATTATCAAAACCATTTTTATGCATCCCAGAAAGTATCAATTTTTGGTTTTACTTCTAATTTGGCAAATATCACAAATATCTGCCAGAAATATGTATATATAATTATTATTTTGTGTTTATAGTATTAATTCTTTCAATGTCGTATTTACTTAAATATCTCCCTTAAGAATACAGTTTTATGGAATTTATATAATTTGATTAAAACTTTATTGAATAATTATTACGAAACATGAGTACGGTGTGTTTATGTAAAAAGTCGTCTCGAGTCGACTTCCAAAGGCACTATTTGATCTCTTCTAAACATGTATAACACACTCTTTTTGTTGCTACAGGACTCTGATTGGTATTTATTAGTGGTTGGTACGCATGTATAATACTGCCATTTTTATTTTACAGGACCCTAATTGGTGTTTATTAGTGGTTAATACACATTTATAAGAGAGCCATTTTTGTTTAGTCAGGACTCTGATTGGTGTTTATTAGTTGTTAGTACAATATTTCTCAGCATTATAACAAAGTGGTATTGTATGTATGTTATTCTTTTAGCGTGGTGGCCGCATATTATCGGAAAATGTTGTGCGCGTATTTCAGTAATTAAGAGTGTCATGCAGGAAGATATTCGCAGTGCTATAAACGCGCAATAAATAACGATAAGAGAAATAAAAATGTACTCCGTTGCCGAGAAGAGTGCATAAATACTTGGCAGTTCAGTAAGGTCGACGCTCTAGAATTGATTCGATATTTATTATTTATGTATTTTATTATGTATAAGTTGACACATAAATGTATTATTACGTGGTATTATAGGTTATTTGACATTACGATGTGCATGATCTTAGAGCAAATCAAAATAACAAAATTAGCAACAGAAAACCTCTTTTCCCATCTAAATTTTATATTACGTGTTTTACAAAGTATTCCCATGGGAAGATACATATTGGCCAAGTTACTGTTGGCACTAGTATTCTAAAGTGTCAAATTAACAACATTATTGCTATGTATTTTAGTACATCAGTTTTATATTACAATAGAGCCCATCATTTTTCCGTGAGTACATGACCGTAAGCCCTTCTACCAAGTAAAAAATACACTTTTAATTTTTTTCAAATAGTTTTTAGCCTTGGCATGTAAGGTTTTTAATTAGAAGTAATTTATGCATTCAAGATAATATATTTAAATTTCGCAAATATGGAGTAAAATTGTGAGCGTGGGGAGACACCCACGCAGGAGTCGTTACCGTATGCTGTTTTCTCACGTGCACGAAATAATAAGGTTGTTTTCACAGAGAGATATGAATAAATCGGTTCTGGCACCGAATAAACGTTATGAAATGCAAGGAAAATACATTATAAAATAAAATAATGTGATATTATCCGTTTTATATTATGTTAAAACTATAGATCAAAGAATAAATATAAAAGAAAATGCATTGTTTATCCTCGTAGAGAAAACATGACCGAAATATATTATTTGCCTTTCGTTACAATACCCTAAACAATCAATTATAATATGTTATATAACTGGTTATATAAAACTGGCAGGTAATACTGCAATTATCTTAACGTGTTAAAGAGTTGAATAATTTTAGTAAATCATATCAAACAGTCGTGTTAGTATATTGATACACCGAGCAGAATTTCGTGTCTTATGCTGTTTTCTAATTCAGTGATTTGTTAGTTTATGGTATTGGGAATTTTATTGTGTTGGATCTGGATGACGCTGAGCAGCGCTCCTAGTGATCAGTTCAGGAACTCTATTGCTGAATATGTCAAAGTTCCCTTTTTGCTTCGGCAATGAAAATAGAAAATAATAATTGCACTCGGAAAAATATAAAATTGTTTAATTGTTTAGCTTTCTTTAGAAAACGTCAATTCAATTTTTTTTTATGCAGTTATGATTTGTTTTTTACGAAAAATCAGTTACGACCTAAATTACACATCGGTGATTTTTCGTAAGTTATTTTAATGTTTGATGGTTACAACTTAACTTGCACGAAAGTAGACATGAAATAACACGTAAATAGCAGATGTTTTCGCTGAGGTATTTCGGGAACTAGCATGATTCTCCAGCTATGTTTATTTGCTCCTTAAATTTCGAAATATTTTGGATCCTAACTTTGTCACGTTATCGGTTTAGCAACTAATTTGCGAATTCAAACACGGTTTCAATCGAACAACCTCTTCATTAAAAGTGACAGTGTTTCACGAAATATTTGTCTGGATACGTGTGCGAAAGTTATGACGTAATTAAAAGGAAACACAATACAATTATACGATATAATTCTGCTGTGGTGGTACCCACACGTTAATTTGGTGAGGAATTCTAAAATATTACACACATAAATAAATCGGCTATTTTCACTTGTGAGCACGTCAACGCGACCCTGTAGCAATTCCTCCCAAGCCGTAGTTGCGTCAGAATGTGCTAGATAGCAGCACTGAGCAGGCAGCCCGCTTTTAGTTCCAAATACGCTGGGAAGAGGGAGCCACTCTCAACTTTTCACGCACCTCGCTCCGTAATATTTCTTACAAGGGCATTTATTTTTAAAACCTTTTTTGATTTCATTGTAGTAGAGGCTTTGAAATTAAATTGTGTGGTTTTAGAAACGATTGAAAATAATTACTTTAAAATATGCTTTGTAAAGTGTATTTCTTAAAATGTTTGTAGGTTCTATAATCTATTTGTCTATCATTTTGTTAAACCATACATATTCGAAGACGAGAAATTTCAAAGGAATTTGGATATTAAAAATGAACTGATATAACTAGTTTCAGAATAGACACAAGAAGGGAAATCGTAGAATTAAAAGAAAGGGTAAGTAGATAGACCTATACCCTGTAACTTAACAAATGCATATTTTTACAACTTCTTTTATTCCTGACTTTATTAATTTATTTATTTAGACTTTATTTACACTTGCGAAGTTAAGGCTTCAATGCCTTCTCTTACACTTAACCAGGATAAACATAATGTGCTCATACGTAAACATAAAGAGGAAGACAAAACTTAAATACCAAAATTAACAACAGGCGAAACAGAAATGTGATATCTCAAATTGATAAAATTTTCGTAGCAGTGCCAACTTTAGCAGGTCATTGAGATAGGCCTAATGTTTTGAGAGGTTGTTTTGCGATCAGATTCAAAAAGCGGCTGCATGTGAGTGTGGGCATAAAAAAATCTTCTTTAGTTAAATCAAATAGATGGCTTCAGCGGTAGCATTATGGAGAAACCCAATTGAGGAGACTACGTACTAAAATAAAATATTTTCTGTGAAATCGTTGTTTGCGCGAATACGCGTATCACATTAAATAAATGTTCTGGTAATAAGACATTTTGCCAGAAAAGTTAAAAACCAATTCTCTAGGCACGTATTTTTTTATCAGTCGTACCACAATAATATCACAGCAAACATACCACATACATGTGTACACACCGAAAACATAACATATAGAGGGCGAACGCACTAAACATATTTCGAATATGAAACAAATATATATATATTATTCGACTTTATCATACAAACTGAAAACATACCTCTAACACACTTATTACACAGCAAAAACATTATATACAGGCTATATATAAATTCAACCGACAAACTTCAGCTGCAGGTTAATCCCAAAAATTGACGTCAAAAAAACTTGTACGACCTATGGTCTAAATCGACTCTCAAGGGTGGTGCACGTCTTTAAAGTTGGACGTGACACACCAGATTATTACAGATATCGGGAAAATATGCAAGAGGGAACACTGCATTTCTGGATAATGTGTAAGGGTAAAATTATCTACAAACAACACAAAACCTGTCGCTGTCAAGAAGTTAAATCATTGAAATAATAACGGTTACCACTCTTATTACGAGCCATTCGACATGACGAGGTGGCATAAGTGGGATATTATTGATTAAATATGATTCCGCATGTTCCAATTAACGAAAAAGGTCGGCTTATTTAAATTACCCTAACTCCCCCCGTTTTCGAGTAATTCGAGTTTGAAATTCAGAAGAATAATGCTCAAAAACTGGCAGGTGGTCAACACGCTCAACATCCAATAACGAATGGTTACGAATATAAAAGGGACAAGGTAACAGAGAGAGAGAGAGAGAGAGAGAGAGAGAAAGAAAGAGAAAGGTACCTAACCGTAGCGTTGAGAAATGCCGTAAATTACAATAAATCGAAATAATAGCAAATTACACTGCATCTGTCTGTGTGCTATTTCCTTGGCGACAGACTCGAGAGTGCGGAATTATATGTGGCGTATCAAGCATGTGTACAAAAATAACATAGGACACCACAGTAATGCGTGCAATAATGTAGCGTTTACAGTAGTAATCGATAATCGTATGACAACACCAGTGTCCATACCACGGTTACCAAATGTCTCTTCTGTGTAAGAATCGACTTCTGTGTGTTGTGATCGTGGATGAGTTGTGCGTTGTAAATAGACTTTGTAAAATAGTTACCATGGCAAACTCATATTAGAGTCCTGGTACGGGTAAACAACGGTTGTATGCAGGTATCACAATACGGTTGCATGAGGGATGGCGTCATATGGAGTATTAATTACCTGCCATAAAGGCCTACCATGTATGCCGCCACACAACACACACCGACGTCATATGGAAGGTCTTTGGCCTATGCGTCCTGTGATATGTTCAGTCGTTTACTCAGCCGAAACCATTTTACTAGCGTTTAGTGCAGTGGAACAGAGCCTTAGTAGATCGTTTTACATGACCTGAAAGGGCTGACATTCACCTGGTGTATGGGGCTGCTGCGCAGTGCAACAGTAGAGCTGCAGCACGCATGTACAGGGAAAAGTATCCAAACAGACGTGTGCTTCATTATTCAACGTTCACAGCCATTGACAGTAGGCTTCGCGGACAGGGGACATTTACGTTGAGTAAAAGAGTCACGCAGTGTGTTTACGTGACGTCATAGAGATCATTGTACACTGTGAAACCGAGCGCACCTGTCGCAATACCGTACATGTTTCAGGCGTACATGACTAATGCTGGTCGTCCAAGATCGGTACGAACACCTCACTTTGAAGAGGAAGTGCTGCAGAGGTTCTATGAGTTGCCATCTACCAGCACCCGTCATGTGGCTCATGTGGTCTGCACTGGACACATGCATGTGTGGAGAGTGTTGCATGAACAGCTGCTACTTCCATATCGCCGACAGAAAGTGCAACTTTGAAGGTTGACGACTACCCACAACGTTTACAGTTCGTGCAGTGCTCTTTACAACGACGTGCAGTAGAGTCACATTTCCCAAGTGTCGTGTTGTTTACCGACGAAGCGTGATTCACAAGAGAATGTGTGTTGACGTCTCGTAACAGTCACGTGTGGGCGGAGGCGAACACTCACGCGCCCTTCATCCGCAATTACCAGTAGCAATTTGGCGTTTACATATGGTGTGGTATTGTAGGTGATATTTTAATTGGGTCATACATATTGCCCACTCCCTTAAGTGCTGACCGGTACTTCGTGTTTTTAGAACAGGTTTTGCCAGAGTTCATGGAAGACGTTCCACTTGGGATTCGACAAGAAATGTGGCTGAAGCATGACGTTGCACCACCGCACTTTGGTGCACATGTCCTAAAGTACTTTGACACCGCGTTTCCAGGCAAATGGATAGGCGACGGTGGGCCGAGGTTATGGCCTGCGAGGTTCCCAGATCTTACTCCGCTTGACTTTTACTTGTAGGGTACTATGAAGTGTTTGGTGTACGAGACTCCAGTAACGTCTCTGGAGGATCTCGTGGCCAGACTACATGGCGCAGCCGAAATCATAAGAACCACACCCGGCGCGTGTTTGACCGTGTTCGGCAATTCTGGAATCGTCGATGTGCACTCTGCAGCGATGCTGGAGGCCAACAGGCCAAGCACTTTATCTAAGGCACGTTTATACCACAGTATTGCACCTCATTATGTAATAAATTACATTGTGAATTTACCTGGCATCCTCTTATTGCTACAACTTAAAAACAAAATACCGGTAAACCACCACCATACATTTTTTACCTCATATGTATGAATATTTCAGTCCTCTCTGTTATCTTGTCCCTTTGATATTCGCAACCATTCAATTTTAGCTGTTGTGCGTCTTACCCGCCTGCCAGGTTTTGAACATAATTCTTTTGAAATTTCAAACTCGAATTACTCGAAAACAGGCCGTGTTGATAGATAAGNGGGGTGGTTTAAGGTGTTTACACAAGGCAGCCTTTTTTAACCTACTTTCCGAAGGAAGGAAATACTTATGAGATCACTTTTCTGTGTGTGTGTGTGTGTGTGTGTGTGTGGCTGTGTGTCTTTGTGTGCATTTGTGAATGGGTGTGCCTGTGTGTGTCTGTGCGTGTGTCCCCATTTAAATTTTGGAACTTGTTAACCGAATTTCACCATACTTGGTACACGTATATTATTAAGTAAGGACACCTGACTTTCATAGAGTTCGACCACGCAGGAACATACTTTCAAAATGGCGGCCATTTTTAAATTTAGGGTGATATGTCATATCTTGAGAACCATTAAATCGATTTTAACAAAATATTGTATGCTTACAGCGGAAGTTGTAAGCATTTAATTCATAAGTGAATATTGTAGATGGTCAGCCATTTGGAAGATAACACCACATGAAAAATAAAGCTTTTATGTTATATCTCGAAAACTACCCAACATGTTTTCTCCACATTTGGAACGTAAGTAATACTACCACAGGCCAAGTAAATATAATTAAGAAAAGTTAATTTGGCACTTATTTTCAAAATGGCGACCTAAATTTTTTTAGGTTTATTTGGTATAGCTACTATAAAATTTGGATAACTTCAACCAAATATTGTTCACTGACGGTATGTATTACAATAATCATATTAAGCTAAACAACAGCACTTTTTTTCGCCATTTTAAAAGATAGCGCCGCATGAAAAAATAACACTTTTACATTATATCCCGAATGTAACTTGACCAATTTTCACCTAATTTCGCACGTAACAAATGCTATTAAAGGTCACGTAAATATCAGCTATTAAACATTATTAAGCACATATTTTCCAAATGGCTGTCAAATAAATATTGTAAGTTTATTTGGGATTAACTACCATACCAATTGACCAATTAAAACCAACTTCCGTTCGCTAACAGTATCTATTGCAAGCATCAGATAAGCCAAAAACCTATTTTGTCCGCTATTTTGTAAGATATCGTTACATGAATTAATAACGTTATGTGTAATTTCTCGGGAAACAATACACAGATTTCTACCAAGTATTACTGCAGCAGTTGATATGTACCAATATATCTCAAGTATGTCACACACCTATTTTCAAAATGGCAGCCATCTAACTGTTTTAGCATAGTATGCTACATATTCATATCCATTTTAACAATTCCAAATTAACTTTGCATGCTGGGAGTATATATAACGAACATAAAATGTGCTTACGGGGAGCTTCTTTTGTCCTCAATTTTGTAAGATAGTGCCACATGAGGAAATAAAGTTTTTATGTTATATCTTGGGAAACAATTTTCTGATTCCTACCAAGTATGTCAAACAAGTAGTACTAAGGTAGGTTATATTAACCAATATGTTTTAGGAATGTCGTACACTTACTTTCAAAATGGTGGCCAAAAAGCTATTTAATTTTTGTATATTATATCGTCGAAACCATGTAATTAATTCCAATGAAACTTTGTAAGATATGTGTTTATATTTAAACAATCAAATTTGTACAAACAACATCCATTTGGTCCTCCATTTTGTTACATAGTATCACTTGTCAAATTAAAATTATGTGATCTCCGAAAAAATTTCCGATTTCTACCAAATTTGGCAAACCATTACCACTTTGGCAGGCTTTGTAAACTGAAATATTTTTAGAGGGTCAGACACAAATATTTTCAAAATGTCAGCCATATAAACAATTTATCTCAGAATTCTTTACCTACTATACTGCAAAACAAAATTCAACTTAACTTTGTATGCTGGCAGTATCACTTATATCTATCAAAATTGTCTATGCAAGTCGTCTTTTCTCCGCCATTTTGTAAGATAGTCCCGCATAAAACAATATCGTTTTTATGCTGTATCTCGGGAAACAATAAGCCGATTTCTTTCAAATTTGGCGACGAAGTTTTACTGTTATAAGCTATATTAATTTTGATGTTTTAAGTACTTAAGTCCCTTTTTTTGTCTCAATGGTGCATATACAAACATTTAAGCCTAGTGTACTATATCTACGAAACTATGTTACATATTTAAATTTAACTTTGTATATAGTATGAAGAACAATAATCGAATGCGCTAATATATAAACTTTATGCCCTCCATTTATGAAGATCTTCACATGATCAATGGAGTCCTTATGCCATATCTCGGGGACCAATCAACCGATACGCATGCAGAGATCCTCCTTCGTCGGATTTCTTTGCAAAGTAGTGTCATGTCGGTAAACTGAACATTTTGTCATATTTTCGATATAATTCGACTAATTTGCCCAAAATTTTGCACACCTACAGAAGGCAATGTAAAGTTACATTATTTAAATGAGGTCAAACATTGATTTAAAAATGGCGGCCATCATATGTTCGGCATATATATTTAACAATTTCAATCAAAGGTTTAATGCTGATATTATCTATTACGAACATCGTTAATCATTTTTAAGCAATTTTGTAATATCGCCCCATTTTATAAAATAAGGTTCTTATGCTTAATCCCGGAGAGCAATCAACCGATTTCCATCAAATTTTTCACACAAGTTGCGTTATGGTAGGCAATGTAAACTTATGTGTTTAAGTGGCTCAGACATTTATTTTCAAAATGATGACCAAGTAAATATTTCAGGTAAGTGAACCCTATCATTCAAAACATTACGCTGATAACATCCGAAGTTGATGCTCGAATGCTACCTCGGTGATGCAGTTGATTGCTAGTTAGCTTAATTTTACGCATTTTTCTGAACTCAAATCCCAGGTAAATAACTCGTGTATTTAAATTAACTTTCTACTGTTTCGCGTGTTTCTGGTTTCATCTCGAACGATATTGCTGTCAATGAGACGTCAACGCCTACCTACCATCTAAGCTTTCAAGAACTTCACTGAATATTTATTTGCAACCTTGTAGACGAAAGTAGGCTCAATAGTTATCAGTAACTTCTTGTCTGAAATGGAAGACGCGTATTCGTATTCCTTCAATAAGAGCCCACATATGCTAACGAACATGTCGAATGGCTCGCAATAAGAGTGGCAACCGTTATTATTTCCATGTATTTATTTGTTGACAGCGACAGGTTTAGTGGTGTTTTTAGATAATTTTACACTTACGCATTATCCAGAAACGCAATTTTCCATCTTATACATTTTCTGCGATATTTGCAATAATCCGGTGTGTCAGGTCCAACTCCAAAGACGTGTACAGCCTTTGGGCGTCGTTTTAGACCATAGGTCGTATATATGTTTTCGACGTCTATTTTTGGGATTAACCTGCAGCCGAAGTTTTTGGTTGAATTTAGATACATCCTGTTTGTCACAAATATTTCAGTTCTCTCATACAAACATGCAGGCAGTTTCACTCACTTTCAGCCCCACGTTTTTGCTTATCCACAGATAAATTTGACTGGCATAATGGATATTTAAATTTTGTACTTTGATATACACTTACGTCTTTCCATGTGTTATTTTAAACAGTATAGTTAAAGTATTATGTTCAGGCTTAATAGATTATAACGAAGGAGTGTGGAGCGCGTCACTGACCTTCGGTGACGACATAGTATTTGGTCAAAATTCTTCTTTTTTCCCCACAAAATTTACAATTTATCACGTAAAACGAACTTGAAATAGCCTGGTTGTGTACTAGGCCTAACACTGTGGACCGCAAATCGGCAAGGCGGACTCAAAGCTGCGAGATAAGGAGAAACATCGACCATGTTTGTTTACCTAAATGACACGGACCGCCATATTGAATTTCCGCGAACTTAACCCTTACCCAAGAGAACCCGCATAAAATGTAAAAAAATTAATTTTTAAAATCGGAGGACATGTTGATGAGTAGGATAAGGGGGGGGGGGTGGAGGATTTACATTAATGACACGGAACGCTATCGTGAATTTACATAACATTTTCCTAGAACCAAAGTGAAGTTAAATAAAAGAAATTGCGAAAAGCAGTAAAACTTAGGAGGATTACACTATCGACCCCGAAAGCCATTTTGGGTTTCTGTGACCCTGACCTTGACCTCGGGCGACATGGTGAGAACCTTTAACACAAAAATCGAAAAAAATTGCAACAATTAAAAACAAAAATTAAAAAAAAAAAAAAACATTTAATTTTAAAAATGGGGAAATTATATCAAACACATTTCTCCAACAATTTTAAAATTATATGAAATAAGAAGTTACTGATATAACTCTTGAGACTAATTTCGTCTACATGGGTGCAAATAATTTTTAATCATATTCTTAAAAGCTTAGATGGTAAGTAGGGCTTGACGTGTCGTTGACAGCAATATAATTAGAGATAAGACCAGAAATATATGCAACTGTAGTGATAAAATTAAAAAATACACATGCATCCTGCATGGGACTCGAACACAGAAAATTTCGTTTCGAAAGCTAGCATGCAACAAACCGTATTAGTGAGATAGAATATGGAGCATCAATTTTGGTTGTAATCAGTAACATTTATCTGTAGATAAGATTTACTAAAAAAAAATTTACAGCGACATCATTTCTAAAACAAGGGCCTGTGCCACTTAAAACACGTAAGTTTACATGGCGTACCATAGCGCTACTTGTGTGAAGAATTTGGTAGAAATTGGTCGATGGGTCCCTGGGTTATGGCATAAATAACTTAATTTTCTTAATTTGAGCTATCTTAAAAAATTGCCAGAAAAAATTTCTGGATGTTTCTAATAGATATTGAGAGAATCAAAAGGTTGGTTGAATTTCGTTTAATTGTTCACAAGACACGACAATGTTATTTAAATATTTGTATGGCTGCCTTTTTTAAAATCAATATCTGCCCCATATAAATATAGCCTTCTAAAGCACTAACAGTGTGTAAAATTTGGTGGATTGTTACGGAAATATAACAACATATTTAATTTTCTCACATGTCACAATTTGGAGGAAAAAAAAAAGGCCGGCAAAAGGGAATTTCTGCATGCATAATTGATGCTCATAATGATTGCAGAAATTGTACAAAATCTGATTATATTATTTTAATGCTTAAATAGATATAACATACTTACCTAAATTATTTATATTAACGCCATTAAAAAAAAGCCCGCCGCAACTAAAATAGGTTAGTTTACATAACATACTGTAGCACTACTTGCGTGTAAAACTTGGTGGGAATCGTGTGATTGTTCAACGAAATATGGCATAAAACCGTTATTATTTTCATTTGACAATATACATAGATGAAGAACAAAAAGACCCAAAATCACATTGGATTATTATTACAGATACAGTATGCAAAGTTAAGTTTAAATCGGTTTCATAGAATTGTAGATTTATCACACTGAACTAAATTATTATTATAGCAGCCATTCTAAAAATAAGTGTCTGGCACATTTGAAATATAATATGACCTACCACAGTTCAACTTCTTAGCCAAGTATTGGTGGAAATCGGTTCATTGTTCCCCGAGATATGAAATAAAAACTTTTTTTTTTCATGTGGGTCTATCTTACATAATGGAGGTAAATGTGGCTGTGAAAATAAAATTTTAAGATTGTAATAAATTCTGCCAGTTTATAAAGTTAAGTTGAAATTTGTTTCGTAAATTCATAAATTTAAAATATTAACGTAATGTGTTTTTATAGCCGCCATTTGGAAAATATGTGTCTTAGCCACTTAATTTTACACGTTTGCCAAATTTGGTGATAATCTGTTGGTTCTATCTGCAGATATGACATATAAAATTTAATTTTTCATGTAATGCTATCTTACAAAATGACAAACAAAACAGACCTTGTGTGGACACATTTGATGGTTGTAATATGTATACAAGTAGTGTGATTTGGGGAAGTCTGAGGTAAAAGGAGCTGGGACCAGAGCTTGGAGCTGTTCATGATCTGTCATTCCGCTCGCCCGGCGGCCATATTGTACGCCATGATGTATGTCAGTGAATCTGACATTGACCCGGTGACCTTTAACGTTGAAAACCCTGAAAATCCCAAATATTCAAACGCTTTTTAAAAATGTATAATACAAATTATTTTAAAAATTATTAAAAACATTATTAAAAATTAATTATCAAAATACAAAAAAATATAATTAAAAATATTAAAAGATTTATTATTAAAAAAGTTATTAAAAAAAATTTCATTTCCGGAGCCCCCCCCCAAAGACCAGCAGACGACGGACCACCACCAATCCTCCCTTACAATATTTTTAATTGCCCCACCAATTACTCACCTTCGCTTGACTTATAAGTCGGCATGATTACCTCCCTTCACACCCACTCCTCAATTACTCGCATTGATTCAAACCCCCCTCTTCCCTCCTCAACAGCCAATCCCCAAGCCTTAGCTCATTCCTTCTTACGCAGCCATATTGGTGTTCATTCGTTTGTCATTTGTTTAGATTTTCAACACGTAGGTGGCGCCATTTCATCGATTTCGTCACCAGGCGAGCTGCTGATTTAGCGACCAAGCGGCAGCCATATTTGTTTATGCTTTTAAAGTATAGGCAGTGCTGTAGGCGCAATCCATATTGGATTCTAATTTCAACAAATAGGTAGCGTTAATCTTTCGATTTCGCCGCCGGGCGAGCTGTCGGCACCCGCCCACTCTCTCAGTTCAGCCGCCAGGCGAACTGACGGCACTCATATTAATAGACATAGGAAAATCTGTCATTTATCATCCTATTAAAAAAATTATTCTTCCAATTAGCGGAATACGTACATGCATAATTGATTAAATTGGTGATTTTTTGGATTAAAAACTTTAATTAAGACCGATCAATAAACATTTTTCGTTTTAATGCTTACTAAAGTACGATTGAAATTGAATATTTATTGTCATCTCTCACCCCTCCACTTAAGTCCGACCAATTATTCACCATCGCTTAATCCCTTAACGCTACCGCTCTTGTTTTCAGTATTGTCCGCCAGAGCATGCTAGTGTGAGGAAAGTATATAATGGGAACAATGTCGAACCGCGGCACAGTTTCTCGTCTGATGCCAGAAGTGACACATTGCTCTCTCACCCCTCTTCTTTTTTCATTCTGACTGGTAAATTCAGATATTTAATTCCATAGCATCGCAGGATATTATAAAACGTGCACTTACTACGCATGTGTTTTCCCGCAAAATTACAAATATGCTCAAATTTGGAATATCGATTCGGGCCAGCTAGTCTCTGGAGGAATGTTACCTCATAAAATACGGCAGGTCCTATTAGAACTTAGTTTTTTTTAAATTTATATATTTATCACCTAATTAATTTGCAAAGGTGTCACCTCAGTACCCCTGACGCTACTGTAACACTTCATTTGCATTCACCAAATGTGTTCCAAGACACGAAAAGTATGGATGTTGGAATAATGCAGATCGAATGGCATGTAAGTGTGGAATCTTTTAATTGCATTTTCTATGCGCGATAACTTGCATATGCATGCAAAAACCCTGCGTAGCTGTAGGACCTTCAACTGCAAAAATCCCTCATGTAGAGCCTCCTTCACCGCAGCATACGAGAGTACTTCCCACAAAACCAAGTTTTCAGGATGAGCATCCACAATCGTGCCAGCATCCATCACGCCCAGGAATCGTGGCAGGGTCTGGGTTGTTTAATGTCGATGGTTTCGTGGAGGTCTAATCTGAATTCCATCACAGTCTAAATACCTACGCATCCACAACGAGAACGGGTATTCGAAGGATATTTGCTCATTTTTAGCTCGAATGGGACAAAATATCACTGTTGGCTCTTCGCCTATCCACGCCACCAATAAAATTTAATGTATGGCTCGAACGCAGCTTTGCAAACCCACCCCATTCAACAAAAAGAAGGTATTCGAATCAAAAGACAAGATATAGAAAATTTTGTAAAACTCATACTAGAAATAAATGTCACGAGAAAGAGGCATAAAAAAAGATTGATTCGGGGTAAATATTTACGAAAATATATCACAGAGTGCCCCTTACCCTCTAAACGACATGCTTGTTCCCCTTTCCAAAACATTTTGTTTAAAATCAATGTTGGAAAAAATCACGTGTCATGTATGGATGCGTTTACATCTTTCTATAAAGTAATCATAACACGAAGAACCCAAAAGATGAGTTAAAACCACTTCGTTACCCCCGTGGTAAGTGATATGCACAATGAAGGATCCTGTGAATTCCCTTCACCAGGGAATAGACGCTTATCATTAAAAAAATTTTGCTCCCAAGTATAAAATTAGTACATTATGAAATTAAGTCCGCGGGAAAAAAATACCCATATATTTACTCCACGTACGGCGATATTTCTAGTTCTCATTATCCACATATAAAGCTCTTGAAACCCGCAAATAATGTACGTATAGTAAGAAGATGCTAGCGTAAAGGTACACACATCACAAGCACATAATCATAATGAACAGTTACCTTAAGCAAATAAAATGTCTGTGTTTTCATACATTCGCGTGTGCTTGCTCCATTAAGAGATATATCTGATCTGCTGTGAAACACCCTTGCCCACCCCCTCCAGAGTCAAAACACTGTGTTACGTGACTTTAGCCGAATGAAAAGTGACATGGGAACATGTGTATTTATATGTGCGGTCTCTACTCCAATATGTGTAAATAGTATTCACTCTTTATGAATTACGCGAACTAAAAAACGCAGTTTTATTCCCGAGATGCTATTCCACCTTGCAGATTTATACTTCGGTACGAATTCCATTAAAGACACGCACATACAGTTCTCACTCACCACCCTTCAACCTCGTCAAGACATATTATAGGGAAAGACTTGACAAGTGCGAAAAAATTAGAGCATATTGCAGGTGGTGCAGTACGAAGACCATAGGATTTTATTACTTTTAATTCTAGGCACACATTTCTTGTAAATAAATGTTGGCTCGAAGCCCTCCTTTGTTTATTTTTCGTATAAAAATAACAAAGATACTTTGTAATGCTGTGAAACTAAGAAATAAGAAAAAAATTGGTACATTCTCTACTTTCTCATACGACAAACACACATACACACACAGAGCCCGAAATATCCCAAATTGCAGGCAAGACTGAAAGACACATTAAAAAAACTATTAAGACAAAGGCTTCCATAAATAAGTGGATACGAGTGCCATTACAGAAGCAAACGAGAGACTCGTGCAGTCGTTATCTGAGCTCACGTGCGCGTCCAGCCGTGCTGCACCAGGTGTTGAATCGCAATGGAAAATACAACTCTTTTGGACACTTGTTGGCAGCTTTGTTTTAATAAAACTACACTCATTGTCCTCAAACAATTAGAAACTTCATAAAGAGTTTTGTTTTTGTGGAATGAAATGTATGTATTGGAAAACCTTGCAGAGGGATGGGAAACTTTTGTGTTTTTGTTCCACAGTGGCTGCCACCCATGAGGAATTTTTTAATTTTCGTAATTCGTTATTTTAATAGACCTTTTGCGTTAAGAAAAATGATTTAGTTCAAATGGTGAATTATTTTATTGGTCAGATTTTGCAAAGTAGGTGTCCAGTTAGGTCAAGTCTTGTGAATTTTTTCAAATATCACATTATCCTGTAGGGATCTATCAGGTCTCAGTAATTTCTTTTCCATGGAAGCGAGTCTATATAAAGTTTTCAACTTCTTCATAGGCCCGTGACTGGGTACATCTGAGTTTCAGCAGTTGCAGATGATTTTTCTAAATTAGTATTGTGCTTTCCCGTGCAGACGATTAAATTTACATAAGTAAAGCACACTTTAGAACAGTTTATATTAATTTAGGTCTCGTTTGTATATGATAAGTAAGCGACAATGAAAACATTTGTTGACAGGAGAAATGAAAGATTTGGCGTTCAAGTATAAGGTGAAAATGTTTCAAACATCACCATACCACTCCTAATACAATTTGATTGAATATTACAAAATAAATCTTAAAATTAATATTCGCACATTTAAAACGGGTATTCAGATTGAGTGTGTCATGTTAATCATTTGCTTTAATAATATACATAATTTGTGTTTTACGAAATTACCATTGGATGCTTAATAAGATGGAGGTTGCACCATCCCTGCTGAATGTGTGGGCACTTTATCATTTAAATGTTGATATGGTTCTCTAGGGTTCTTTGCCAGAAATCTGCGAAGAAGTTGCCCACAATTTACATAAAATACAATAGAGAGCAGTGGCACAATTTAACAAGAAAAGGTTGCTATCTGACTAAGAATGGAGATCTGGTTTGTGTTGAAAACCATGTGATTAGCAACTAAATTAACTGACATTTTACTACGAAGTTAGCACACAAATATATTGGTACTTAGCACATTTAAAGATGGTTAACCCCTGTTACTGTTTGTTTTGCATGTGATTCGACAAGTAATATTTTTGGAAAATCTTACGTTGAAAGTTTACGTAAATATGTTATTTTATACATGAATCAATGTTTAATTAGTGTAATTTAAATACTATATAAGTTTTTTACGCGCTTAGTTGGATATACGTTTATGATATTTTAGTTATGTTGTAGTGGGTAATTTTAATATTGTTGTGTTGTGTTCACGCCTTTGGAGAGTGGCGTCTGTTGTGGATAGGGACACCTGACTTTGACGAAAAGAACTTCTGTCAAGTTGTACTTCCATGACACTTTAAACTTAGATCCACTTTCACGATTGGGTGGTTTCAACTGCTGCGCGTTTGAGGTGAATGAGCGCGAATCACAGACGTTGAGAACCGCAGTAACCCAATTATGATTGGTCCAGTCAAATACAGCACTCTGTTCGACTAAGGCACGCGGCCAATAACGGAAGGAAAACTTAAGGTGGGAAAGAATAATGTTGAAGTCTAGCTACCGTGAAATCCTACTCATGGATTTCGCGTGCAGCTTTACCCCACCTGATGCTCTGCTGTCTGTTTCTCTCGTACGTGGTGACTGCCGTGCCGAGTCTCGAGTTGGGGATCCTGAGTGCTGCGACTCGTCGACGATTGAGCACCGTGTGGGAGCCTCGGCTCGGGCCTGCCCTTCGCCCTCGGCGTCCTTTGAGACAAGCATGAGGATGTGACATCTCCGTGTCGTCTACACTCGTACCTCCACTACAGCAGGGCTCACCTTTGTCTGGGGACGCCGTTTCCTGCCAGCGCGGACCACTCGCTTTGGCCGGACGCCTCTCCGGCACGTTTGAAGTGACTGCCCTGGTCGACATGACGTCACGCGTGTGGCGGGACAGGCGCGGGTTCACTGCATGTACTACTCGACCAACTCAAGTGTGAATCCGGAAAATATGTGAACCACACGAGGTAACGCCGTTCTCTGCCTTCCTTCTTCTTATTTAGTTTCCCTTCCTTCTCCGGGATAAGACAAAGCATCTGGTTGCGGGTGTCAGGTGTCGCAGTGACCATACGTTGTGTCGCGGTGTCGACTTATTCGCGTCGCCATGCTGATACTTGTGTGAGGCAGCTGGTGTGCGCAGTAGTGGCCTAAACACAAGTCGACAGGCGTACACGTGCTCGTGCAGACTACAAGCGGTGTAGAGTTTCTCGTACTCGCAGTTGTCCTTCCTCTCTCGACGGCTACACTAGCGTTCGAGTTTCACCCCTCCCCAGCTTCACTCTTGGTTTGGTCGAGTAGTAAGTAAGCCTTGCCCACGGCCTCGTTCCGGGGATTATTCTTCTTGGCACAAATTAAAGAATTTGTATACCCTTGAGTGTATACTTTTTGTGGAACTAGAGGTTAATTGATTGCTCCCGATAGTACTTGTAAAGGCTGTTCACTATTAATTGAACACTTTTGGAAGCCCTGCTCAGCATTTACATTTCTTTTAATCATGTAACCTTCCGCCATATGTGAAATCAACATTGCAATGGGTCTGATCGCTTTATTTATGTGCCATCCAAAAGAAACCGTGGAATTGATAGGAATGAAAATGTGGTATACGCTGTTCATGGTAAAGTGAGCACTTTCCAAAGAACTCTTATTGGAAATAATAGTTAATATATATATTTTTTTATTGTAGCATTAGACGTTATCTTTCGAGTCCGGTGAAATATATTCACTGTGTTTACACTTACATGGCAATATTTATTTAAAAGGGTGCTTAAAGGATACAGTATGTCTGAAAGGAAAAAACAACTAGGGCCTCAAAGTGCTCACTTTACCATGAACAGCATACACTAATACGCAAATTCTAATTATAAAGGATATCAAAAACGAAATCATATTTTCGGTGACCATACATGAAAAAAATTACACTTACTATTGTTTGTATTTATTTGCCGACAAAGTAAATGGAAGCATGCACTCCATTGTGAAATGTAACACGTATGTATACAAAACGGCGGTGGTTGTTTTACAGGTTGAATTAATAAGTGCTTAGTTTACCGTGAAGAGCATTAAAATAAACTTCATCCATTCTAAGATGGCAGCAAAGATAAACGTTACCAGCGACAAATTCCAAAGATATTGCAGCTTTATTTGGACGTTATTTTTAAATAACCATTGTCAAACATAGTAGTTTTCGTTACTAGATGCGTACCGAAATGCTCCATAATAAACGACTACTCTCTGTGCAAGCGGAAGTATAAGTACATGCTTCTTGGGATTATTTTAATTTGTTTGTTTGTTCTGGGGTAAAAACTAATAAATTAAAAAGAGTTGTGCAAGATGGCCAACGTGACTGTTTTGTCTGAAAAGTCTTCACGTGTTGACTAACATGATAAAGCCTTAACCAATAAGACAGAAATGAGTTGTGATCAATATACTTAATTTTAAGTACAAATAACGTCATGCATAACAAATATACACTGCTACTAACACAGATATTGGTTTTATAACACGAAAGAAAAAGAGGAATTAAACTGACAGTTATAAGCAAGCATACAGCCTTTCGGCCATACTTTTGTTACTTTTAGGCAGCGTTCTTAGTCTTTCGGCCATACCGCGCTTCGGCCGCCCACTCGGCAGGGAAGAGGGATCACGCCATCTCAACGCAGGTGTCACAGCTATTCACCTGAGGTAACCAAGTCCTAAGCCCCGACTTGATACACAACCTCCACCGAGAGCAAGCACCTTACCACAAGGTCTGAGACCCTCGTACTCAAATTACCAAGCGTGTTGTCTGGCCGGAGTACTATCCGGACCCCTAGTGTCTTGCCAGGACACTACCGGAGCCGGTGGCTGCTCATCGCTCGGTATTTCTTTAAGAGAGTTAAACTCACATAAATAAGTATGATACACAGCCATGCTCTTATTTGTTTACGGGGCGCTCTTAGCCATTAGGCCATTCCGCACCCCGGCCGCCCAGTCGGCGGGGAAGAGGGATCACACCCTCTCAACGCAGATATAACCAGCGCTCACCGAAATTGACCAAATTCAAAGCCCCGACCTGATTCCTCAGGCCCCGATCTGATTTACCAGATCGCACCGAGCATGTCCCACCACAAGAACTGATATCCTAGTACTCAGTTTACCAAGCGTGTGATCTGGCCGGAGCACTACCCACACCCCTGACGTCATCGCAGGACGCTACCGGAGCAGTGCCCTGCTCACCGCCCGGCTCTTCAGCAAGAGGGGGAATCTCTCCGAGCCTCCTCTAGCATGCAGAGACATATCGTTCCTCTTTACTTGTGCATTGGTGGCCAGCCATACAACCAATGACATACAAGCGCGCGAACAGGCGGAGTAATACAACCTGCCGCATTTTAACTGACACAGAATAGTGTAAGTACCTTAGTCGGGTAAAAATCAGGTTACAGCATTGGTAGCTTTTTTAATTTCCCTCAGTTTTGGCACATTTGTGAGTTATGACGGCTGGAGTAGAGGCCAGCGTGTCCTTTAGCGAAGCAGACTCTGTAAATCCCCAGTGGCTGCGCCGGGCCGTGGGGCCTGGAGATCGTTTATGCGAGCTCTGCGTAATTCGTGCACATCGTAATTCGGGTTTTGCTTCTGTAGAATTTCGCAATCATTCCCTCAACTTGTGGTTCCCCGGCGTGAGTAATTACTGCCCTTCTCACCTAAGTACTGAGTGGGATGAGCGTCAGTGCGCGTCGAACTTATCAAACGATTATTATTACACACTCCAAGATTATTAATTTATAATTTAAATTAAGATATTTTCCTTCGTTTTTATAGCTTTTTCTTAACAATTGGTAACTTACATGGGGCCACAACGTTTCAGTATTACTTATTTCCGTTCCATTCTCTTCGCATGCATCCTTGCCTTGGGTGACACAGTGAAGTTCTGAAGATCTTGAACTGCAAACTATTCTACCTGTATAAACGCTCATTTGAATTGAATCACTTTATTATCTTTCCCAATTCCTGTGAAAAATAAGATTTAAGATCAAAATCTCCGGTTTTGATGCAGCATTTTTAAGACGACGTGTGCGCTTGCAACTAACTGTGTTTGTTAAAAGATTATATTGGCTTGTTTTTTTTTTTCAAAATTAAATTATCCGTCTAAAGTAACATCTCATCTTTCTCGAAAAAATGTTACAGTTCCTGAGAACCTTACACAAATCGATTTTAACTATTCTTTATTCGAGTCCTCGGTTGCAAATTCGGGCATGTCCATGATGCCATAATGTTCAGGAAATGGCAAAAACATTTATTTCTATATGGTTTAGGTTTAAGATGCTGGTGGTTTGATGGTGGCTGTATCTGCTGGTCAGAAATAATTTATGTTAATTTCACAAATATTGTGCATGGCTTTTCGGAGTTGATGCAAAAATAAAATTACGCTTATCGAATTTTGCATGTTAAATTAGTTATGAACGAGTTTTATACCTGAAATATGTTAATAAGAATTTTTATTGTCTAATTCCAGTAATGTTTGCAACAAGATGCAACAAAACCAACATATACCTTACTATTTCTGTAGGAACTTTGTATGCCAGAATGCACCTTATATTATATTGAAAACTATTTCAAATTTGACCAAACATATAACATATAAGGCAACCACTACTTTTAAATACACCGTAGTGGTTATATCTAGTGTCAAAGAGAGATAATTTTCCAGGCCACAGTCTGTCACCTAATTTAATCACCTACGTACAGAATACTTACACAAATACAAATCTGAATTATCGAAGTAAACAAAATATTGTATAACAACTGAGGCAGATAACTTCCTCGGTATCATATCTTCACACATTATCTATTTACTAACACAAAAAAAAAAAAAAGAAAATATAATGAAAACAAGAAGTTATCAATATAACTAATGACCCTGTTTTACTTTACATGGATGCAATACATTTGATGATGTTATTAACAGGTTATATGGTAGATGTGTCTTGAAATATAGTTGAAAGTGATATCATTGGAGGCGGAACGAAAAACAAATGCAACACTAGTGAGACCATTTCAAATACACACGTGGTGCCTTACCTGGGACTCGAAAACAGAACACCCCTACAGTAAGCTGGCACACAACCAAATACATCATCGAGGTAGGATACGGAACATTAACTTCGATAGTAATCAGTCCAAAGTTTTGATGGACTAGGATTATCAAATTCAAATATTTGAATGTGAAAATCATTTTTAAACCAGAGAGTGACTCACTTAAATCATGTAAACTTTCGTGGCCTATCGTAACACTTCTTAGGTGCAGAATTTGGTATAAATAGCTTGACTGGTACCCGAGACATGGCATAAGAGCTATGAATTCTTATTTGGCGCTATCGTACAAAACATCCTAAAACAGACTTTGTATAGGCATATCGGATGCTTCTAATAGATACTGAAATACGTCAAATTAGATATGGTAAACTTATTTTAATTATTTATATTGCGGCCATACTGTAAATAAGGCCAGGCACACTTTGAACATGGCCTACTGTAGCACTACTGGTGCGAAAAGTTTGGTGAGAATAAAATGTTTGCTACCGGACATATGACACAAATTTCCATTTTATCATGTGGAGGTCTTTTCATTATTGGAGAACAAAACCGAGATAGGCACAATCTATTATTGTTATAGATACTTTTCCATAATAAGTCGGTAGAAATTGTTTGGGTCGTGTAGCATACTGACATAAAATATTCACATACTATTATTTGTGAAAAACTGCAACACCCAGAAACCAGTGGATATAAGAGGGTCGTACGCAGCGACGAGTGGGTACTGGACCAAACAATATGACCACAGCACGGGATGAGCGCTATTTTGTCGGTATGGCCGTAACGGACCGTACAGTCTCGTCCACAGTGTTGACTTGACACTGGAGCTCTGCAACGGGCATGGACTTGTCTGCGTCGACGGTTCGACACCGTCTGCTGCGGACTGGACTGGTGGCACGCATGCCATTGCATCGGCTTCCATTGTTCAGAAACCACAAACTCCTCAGACTGCAATGGGAACATGAACGCCGTCACTGGCGTGCTGATGGCCAAAATGTGATATTTTAGGAAGAGTCCCGCTTCAACTTGTTCTACAGTGATGGCCGTATACA
Organism: Clitarchus hookeri; assembly: GCA_002778355.1. Lineage (NCBI taxonomy): Eukaryota > Metazoa > Arthropoda > Insecta > Phasmatodea > Phasmatidae > Clitarchus > Clitarchus hookeri. The sequence goes on from NQII01000343.1 coordinate 1,020,664, forward strand.
TGTTAGACGATACCATGGTGACAGCAATCTGGCAGCCTGCATTGTGGAGTGGCATGGCTGACAAACGCTAAATGTGATGGTTTGGGGCGTCATTGTGTACAACATGCGATCTCGACTCCTACAAATTGAGGGGAATCTGAAAACCAACCACAACATAAGGTAGTTATTTGAACCCGAGGTACTGCGCCTCCTTCAGGCAACTTCACATTCCATATTTCAGCAGGACAATGCCCGGCCACATGTGGCGAGGAATGTGCAAGCCTTCTTCAATAAACGAGGGTACCACTGCTTCCCTGATATGCACGTTCGCCTGACATATCTCCCATCGAACATGTCTGGGATATGGTTGTTCGGCGATTTGTTCGTCACCTTCCTTCAGCAACCACTGTTGATGCTTTATGTACTCGCATAAAAACCGCGTGGAGTGAGATTCCTCAGGATCCTTTCCAGTTCCTCTTTGGTTCCAATGCATCGATGTTATGGGGCTATCATTGCAGCACATGGGGGCTTCACAACATACTGAATTCTCAAAGACAGAGATCATGCACAGTTATGTAATCTTAATTAACTGTGTATTGTCATGTACCTAATCTGCGGTATAAAGTTCATTTCAATAACATGTATCCCTCTTAATGATGCATTTTTCACAAATGTTGGTGTATTTAACTACATACTTAAGTCATATAAATTAAGATGGACTACAAAAACATATTTTTCTCCTGAATTTGGAGTGTATCAGTTAATAGTTTCTCGATATAGGACACGAAAAATGAATTTTTCATGTGATGCTATCTTCTAAAATGGAGCAACAAATGAGTTTATGTATTTTCCCTTTTGATTCTTGTGTGCATGCTGTCATTATACAAAGTAAGGTTGAAATTGGACACTTCGTTTCTTGGATGTAGCATGCTATGCTAAAATGTTATATGGGCTCTATTTTGAAAATAAGTGCCTGACCTTCTTAAATAATAGCATATCAATTTATATGGCCTACCACTGTGTTACTTGTTTTTATAATTTGAAAGGAATTGGTTAATTGTTTCCTGAGATATCGCCAAATGTTTCCTAATCATGTGGCGTTATTTTACAAAATGGGGACCAAACAGGCTCTGGGAAGACATATTAAATGATTATTGTAGATACTACCAGTATACAAGTTTAAGTGGAAATTTGTTGTATGGTTTCGTAGATATAGCACAGTACATAAAATTGTTTATATTCTCGCCATTTTGAACATAATACTCTCACCCAATCAAACAAGTCAATTTACATGACCTACCATATTAATAATTGATTGCCGTTATTGGTTGGAATAGGTTGATTGTTTTCCAAGATATAACATTAAAACTTTATTTTCATGTGGCACTATCTTTCAAAAAACATGAAAAAGAGGCAATGTGTATTGGCACATTTGATGTGTATTGACACATTTGGTGCTTGAAAAAATAATTTCGGTATAGCAATTTTGGTTGAAATTGGACAAACAGTATGATAGATATTACAAATAAATCTCAAATATTGAGATGTCCTCCATTTAAAAAATAAGCGTCTCGTCAATTTAAATTGCGTATGTGAACATGGCTTATAATAGTGTTACTTTATGCCAAATTAGGCAGGAATCGATTGTGCAGTTAGCGAGATATAACATAACATTATTATTAATGTTTCACTATCCTCCAAAATTGCCAGTTAATAATATCATCACTACCACAATGTGTACATCATGCACTGGTAACGTACCAAATTTGGTTTAAATTGGTTCTAAATTCATTGCCTACATCATGCACTGTCAACTTACAAAATGGATTTTAAATCGGTTTAATTCTTTCCGAGATATAATGGAATAGCTTTATTTTTTCAATATGTGCGATCTTAAAAAATAACAGATTAATGCCATTATCGGTTCCTAAATTCAATGCTTACATAATGCACTGCCAATGTAGCAAATTTGATTAAAATTTGTGAAATGGTTCCCGAGATATAATGCAAGTGCTTGTTTTTCCAATTTTCCCGATCTCACAAAAAAGCGGACCAATAAAATTATATGTTTTCTAATGCAATGCTTACATCATTCACTGAAAATGTACCAAATTTGGTATAAATCGGTTTAATGGTTTCCGACATGTCATTGAATAGCTTTATTTTTGAATTTGAACTATCTTCCAAAATAACGGATCAATTTATATCTTTCTTTGTAAATAAAATTCTTATATAATGAACTGTCAGTGGTCCTAATTTGGTTCAAATTGGATAATTGGTTCCTAATATAAAACAAAGTGGCCTACATTAAAAAAATGCCACCATTTTGAAAATAAGTACCCGACGTCATCTTTAACTATAAAATTCTCTTTTCCTTACTAAATACTATATGTGGACCTAGTTTGGTTAAATTCGGTGGTCGGCTTTAAAAGTAATTAGAGGGGACACAAATTTCAAACAGACAACCAGGTGATTGCATAAGCGTACCTTTCCTTGGGAAAGTAGGCTAAAACGTGAGTTACATTAGCATAAGTCCCCAGGAGCATGGATGTTCTTTACACTGGCAGCTCAATGTCATCTACTATTTCAAAATATGAATTGGCTTGTACAGAGTTACCTTCAGTACTCTCTGAATCGCCTTCTTGAAAAATGCAAATCCTGAATCAACCATCCATTGCTAAAATATTTTGCCAAGCATGTTGTCAAGGTCTTTCTGCTAAGCATCATTCTGTTTTCGCCCCGTTTCTAAATTTAATGGTTGTGTGTTGGAGTAACTCTTGCAACATTTTCAGATGCTTTTTGGTTCCCGTAGTCATTGGTGTAGATGACTTCGCTATTGCTAGAGCATTTCCATGTTTGCTCTGCGTGATGACAATTATTTTGGCTGGGAAAAATTTCAAATGCCATTGAGTTGGTAGCTTGATGGTTTCACTAACAGCTGCTTTCCAACCAGCATTTATGCAATATGTATCTTGATATGTGACAGTACCATGTCCTTTGAATAGTTCATAGTATTGATCTCAGATGAACAATTGTGGGTTTCGTTCTCAACGCCTTTTCAAGCAGACGGAATATGTGATCAGGTGGAATAAATGAGTGGCCAACAACAAGGTAATAAACCTTTATTCGCCTTACAGTAGGTGAAGCCTCTTGTGTTAACCAATAGCATTGGCATACCGACCATTGCCAGATTTAATTTTGACCTCCTTACCCATCCGATATTATGTGAATGGTGTGAATATCATTCACATTTGTTGATGTTAACCGGTGATGTATAGACGAAACAATTTGAATAGACCCTTTTGCAAAGTCCACTTCCGTCTACGTATAGATAAGTGTTATCTTTCTTCTGAGATAGTTTTCATGAACCCTGATACACAGTACAATTGTACATGTACATTTGTCTACTTTAGTACACAACTTTAGTCAGTCACTTTCGACAATATTAGGTTATTTTGGCAGTCAAAATGTTGTGTTCCTTCCCTTAAATTATTTTCTCTCGATATTATATAGATAGCTTTACACTTTTCTTTGTCCAAAGCAAGTTTGGCATACAGTTCTTATTTTTTTAAATCAACAATTGCAGATTCAATATGTTATGCATTATCTATTTCCATCATTTCATATTTAAAATGAAAATAAACTAAATAAAACTGAGAACATGGCCTAGAGCACAGCATTCAGCAGTAACTTTACAACTTATTATTATGTCGGGAATAAATTTACAAGACAATGTAGAAACGCCAACTGCATCATTTACTCTTTGAAAATAACTCAAGATAATACAAATGGTAGAGTCCTGTTCGTATCTCAACAGGCACAAAAAACATCTCTGCAATATACTCGTGATATGTCAAGATATGCATCTGTTTCCATACGGGTTTACCAAGTGTTGTTACTGTAATGATTCTGCATGTATATTTTCACTGTGGATGTAACCAGTTTTGCAACACTGTGAAAGGTATGGATGCGCACGGTTTTGCTTCCATAATGGTGGATGATTATGTACTGAGAATTTGGTGTTTATTTAATATAGGATAGAGGGGATTTAGCATGCTTTATTACACTAACCCATAGAGTAAAAGATGGAAGTGATAACTTATTTTTACCCGAAAACGTATTTACTGAGTTTTTCAACTGTACGACTCATTTATTCTGTATTAAGTATTTTGAATATATTTAAATAACGAAATTTCTTGAAATTAAATGTAATATAAAGCCTAACAGATGTTTCAAAAATATTACTACTTTATAGGAAATACCATAAATTTTGCTTCAAGCCAAAAACACGAACACATCACGACCACGTTATTAGACACACTCCTGCTGTACACACAAATAGTTTGTTACATTAAGTTGTACACCATGGGGTGACAAACAAAGGTACATGTACACCAGAACAGCTTCCTTAGTATTAGTTAAGTAAGCCAGGTGATGCTTAGGGGAACAAAAACAATTATCAAACAGATTTTGAACCCAGAATGGTAGTAGATGAAAAACATGATTGGCGAAACGTATCAAAAACGCATTCTCCATATTTTTTGTTTTCATGTTCCATGGAAAATATGTATAATGAAAAAGGTAAAAGTTAACAGAAAACATCCAGTCAGCGAAAATGTTATGGAATATAAGCGTTCTCTGATAAGAGTGTATTGAGGAGTGCGGATAGAATGATTCAAGAAAACGGAATGGCCATAATGTTGTAAATTAACTCTATATTTCGATCTTAGTGCGTAGAGAAACGTATCACAACACGTCCTTAGATGCGCCTTGTCACGTATGGGCTGCAACAGCAGACAACTACATTGTGTACAGTTGATACATATCATAGAAGAATAGCGTAGGCCTCTTGTTGGCACATTACCCGCATTAGACCACTGAAGAATGAACAATTTCACTTAAAATTCCGGTCGAGTGCCGTTTACAGCATATCTGACGGGAAATACACTTCTGGACATGGAAACCGCTACACCCGTAAGGTGCTATCAATTTGCAATAAAATCAAGGCCACGTACAGTATCAAATGCGCGATGGTTAAAGTAACGTCGCAGAAACATAACTTAAAAATGTGATATCGGGGACGCTTGTGGCCAGTGTAAAGTACTTAAAAGGGCCATACAACAGAATGGAAAGGCAGAAATCGGCGTGTTAAAAGGCAGATCAGTATGCGATGACGTCATGCTAGTGACGAATATCACTACCGAGACCCATTTGAATGGGGTCGTATGGTTGGACTGCGCGAAGCCTGATGGTCGGCTTGTTGTACAGCTATTCTTCTTGGCCGTGCAGTCACCACTGTAACACGATGTGTGCAGGGGTGGATATGTACAGGTCGTGTGTCGTATAGAATAGGGACTGGTCCGAGACCAAACGCACTACAGATAGAGATCGTTGTATCCGCCGACATGCAGTAACATAATGTATCACCACATACGGAGAGATCCTACAATTGGTGGTGCCCGTACTGCATTTGCTGGTCTCAAACAAGAACCATTCTTCGCCGATTGAATGAGGCTGGCCTACAGGCATAGCATCCAATGTACTATTTGCTTTTAAATCCATCGGCATTGTTCGGCACGCCGCCAATGGTGCCAGGTACAATGTTGGACAGAGGAATGGCGACGCATTGCGGTCTCCAAGGAGTCTCACTTCGATTTTAATGGAGATGATGGTCGCAGTAGAGTTGGGTACCGCAGTAGGCAATACAAAGTTTTTGCACAGATTCGTAAGCACCATCCGTCCCGGACACCTGGTGTTACAGTTTGGGGTGCCAGTTATGACTCTCAGTTACATATCGTGGTTGTTGAAGGCACGGAGAGAGCAAAGCGATATGTCAATAAGGTTCTGTGGCCCCATTTTTTGCAATTTTTGTGCAGCATGCCCAATGTTAACATGCAGCAAGATAACACTCGTTTTCATAACATATGACATCCCACAAGAGGCTCTAAAAGAAGTGTACACCATTCCTTGGCATACCAGGTCTCATGATTCGTCCTCTACTGAACACGTATGGGATATGATGGGGGAACGTTTACACCATCGTCAACCACCTGCCCAAACACTGGCTGATCTATGTGCGCAGTTGGAAAGAAACATGGTGGTATATGCCTCAGAATATAATCCGCCACTTGTATGATTGAATCCCTCGCCGCATCGCTGATTGTATAGCCGCGAAAGGAGGCATACGCCATTATGAACGCATGCTCAGCGGATGTTTTACAATGCACCCTTAATGTGTGAAAATCCAGTTACTGCTCATTTGCACTATCGTCTATCATCCTGTGATTGTTTTAATTTAGTTTTACGCGAGGAAAAAGGGCGTAACTATTTCCATGTCCAGCAGTGTATAAAGCATGTTAACTTTGTAGTGTAGTGGAACCCCCTGAATACAACGATGCCGTAACTCATGTTTAAATGTCACTTGGGAAAGTCATTGATGACCTGCTGCACCCGCTCGTTTACACTGTTTATCTCCAGCAGATTTTTACCTAATGGAAGATAATATTATTATGCAAAAAATCGGTACCACAATAGAATAGTTTTATGAACATTGTCCTGACTTTTCTTTCATTCAGTGGCCCACTCATTCTCCTTATTAGTATCTTGCTTTAAAATTATGGGATTTTATGGAAATATATGTTCTCTGCAAAATTACGTCTCCGTTGAACATCTAAGAATTTCATGCAATCAGCACTTATGTTTGCATGGTTCACAGTGTACCGGCAAAATTTCCAATATCTTGTTTAATCCATGCTTCGAAGAGCTGACGTTATTTTGTAGACTAAATGCAGCATAACAATCGACTAATTACAAATTTTTGAATGGTTTAATTTTATTTAATTTTTTGACAGCGTTCAATATTTCATCAAACTTGATTAGGTTTTAAATTCATTAGAATTTTTGTTGATAAATTTATTGTTTATGTTTAGAATTGTAGAAAATCCTTTGTCTAGCTGTCTGCAGACATGGAAAATATTTATGATTTAATGTTTATTTTAAGACTACAGTTGCAATTTCATTTCAAAAATTCCATAAAAATAAGCCTACCCAGAACGGAACAGGTAGATTCACACGCAATTAAATTTTTTGAAGCTGAACTCAAATAAAAGAAGTCGTTACAATGTCATTGTATCATGACTTTATTCTGCCCTCCCATGGCACATACGAAAGGCACCTATAGTTCGTCGTTAGACCGCCTAGTAACTCCATACAAGAAAATATATGATCGGGAATTGAAAACAACAAATTATCACTTTAAGCTCTCGGATACTGGCCCATATTTCTTGAAAATTCTGCTCCAAGTCACGAACACTGTGGCATGGTGGAAGCTGACATTCCATCCTCATCTACAGATCTTAGATGGGGGAACAAATGAGGTGACCTGGTAAATAGTGGATTTGTTGAAACATGAAGTAAATACCAGACGTGTTTCGCTGTAAGTCATCGAGCTGGCATGAAAGTGGCGCCTGGGCATGCAACCGAGGAAAGGTGTAGAAGATGGGGCCGCAGGATATTTTCAGATTATTGCTGTGCATTGGTTGGCTCTTGTTTCATAATCAGCAGCGAACGTCGGTCATATACACTGAGGCGAAAAAAGTCATGGGATACCTCCTAATATCGTGTCGGACCTCCTTTTGCCCAGCAAAGTACAGCAACTCGACGTGGCATGGACTCAACAAGTCGTTGGTAGTCCTCGGCAGAAATATTGAGCCATGCTGCCTCTATAAACGTCCATAATTGCGAATGTGTTGTCGGTGCAGGATTCTGTGCACGAACTGGCCTCTCGACGATGTCCCATAAATGTCCGATGGGATTTATGTCGGGCGATCTTGGTGGCCAAATCATTTGCTGGAATTGTCCAGAATGTTCTTCAAACCAATCGCGAACAGTTGTGGCCCGGTGACATGACGCATTGTGATCCATAAATATTCCATCGTTGTTTGCGTTCATGAAGACCATGAATGGCTGCAAGTGGTCTCCAAGTAGCTGAACATTACCATTTCCAGTCAATGATCGGTTCAGTTGGACCAGAGGACCCAGTCCATTTCAAGTAAAAACACCCCACACCATTATTGAGCCACCACCAGCTTGCACAGTTCCTTGTTGACAACTTGGGTCCCTGGATTCGTGGGGTCTGCGCCACACTCGAACCCTACCATCAGCTCTTGCCAACTGAAATCGGAACTCATCTGACCAAGTCACGGTTTTCCAGTCTTCTAGGGTCCAACCGATATGGTCACGAGCCCAGGAGTGGCGTTGCAGGCGATGTCGTGCTGTTAGTAAAGGCACTCGAGTCGGTCTTCTGCTGGCATAGCCCAGTAAAGTCAAATTTCGCCACACTGTCCTAACGGACACGTCCGTCGTACGTCCCACATTGATTCCTGCGGTTATTTCACGCAGCGTTGCTTGTCTATTAACATTGACAATTCTGCGCACACGTCGTTTGTCTCGATCATTATTTGCAGGCGTTCGGCCACTGCGTTGTCTATGGTGGGAGGTTATGGCTGAAATGAGGTATTCTCGGCACACTCTTGACACTGTGTATCTCGGAATGTTGAATTCCCTAACCATTTCCGAAATGGAATGTCCCATGCGTCTAGCTCCAACTACCATTCCGCGTTCAAAGTCTGTTAATTCCCGCCGTGCGGCCATTATCACGTCAGAAATCTTTTCACATTAATCACTTGAATACAAATGAAAGCCCAACTAATGTACTGCCCATTTATTAATTTTGGTCGCGATACAACTGCCATCTGTATATTTGCATATTGCTATCCCATGACTTTTGTCACCTCAGCGTACATTAATTACCCTCACATTCACACCAGTAAAAGAGGAAATGCGCCGCTGTAAAGTAAGGCAGATACTGTACTGCTCAGCTGCAGTCTTTAAAACTGTTAATAGAAAAAAAAGTTATTTAATTATATAAGATTTATTCATGTTTCTTAGATACGAATTGAGTTTTTTTAAACAAATACCTAAATTACTAAAAATTTTTTAATTAGGCTTCTATTAAATAAGTGTAATAATTTTTATAATAATTTTTCCCCCAATTTTGTGTTGATATTATTTCTGCCATTGTATATTATAGGACTTCTGAAATTTTTGAACACTTATACATTTTTTACGCCTATTTTGAGTTTTTGAATATTTTATACAGTTAAGCTTTTTTTTTTAAAACTTAAATCACTGAATAACGCAGAAAAAGTACACTTTCTAGATATCGCATTCGTTTTAAAAAAATTCGCCAAAAATTATATACGTACCGTAGAGAAATGTAACGATTTTACATTTTAAATATATTATCATGTTTTTGCAGTTCAAAAACGTTTTGTGTAATATTCATTGTATATTAATTTTATTAATTTTGAAACATTGTGTAGTTTCGTCCTAAAAGTATCAGGCGAAGAAATTATGATACATACTTTAAAATTTCATTTGTCTTCATGACTGAAACATTTGTAGGTAATTAATCTTCATTAATTATACATATTTTAAAGTATTAATGTACCAGTAATGATAATGATTATTTACCTAAACAATTCAATTTGCACGGCGGTACCAGAATTAAGTCTCTTCTACTTGGCTAATAGTTACATGCTTCGTTGAGTCACATTTTCGCATTTTGTGCTCATTGGATGGGCGCTGGACTGTCAGGTGAGAAACCTCCCAAACAAAGAACCTGAAACCATTTTTGGAAAAACACAAGCTAATGGCAGCATAATGGTCTGAGGAATGTTATTATAACATTTTTTGCGCCCACTTAAAATTCATTAATTAGGCTAAAAAATTTGGTTATTTGCCTATTCGTGTGTACCAATTGTACATCCATACCATCTTCGGTAGGGCGGGTGGGATCTTCTAGAGGACAATGCGACATTACATATGTTCCGAAATGTCTGCGATTAGCTGGTGAAGCACGACCATGTCTTACGAGTACTTCTCTGGCATACTAATACCTTAAAAGGAAACATAAACGAAAGTTTTTGGGCCAGACTTTACATCAAGCTTGTTTCTTGGATTCTCCACGATGAATACTTCAGCAGCTTATCAATTGCACTGCAGTCTGTATGGCTTGTGATACTATTGGGAATCTTCCAGCGTAATATTAAAACACTACCACACTATACAGTTGCATATAGTATATGCACAAGGTATTTAATATGGAAATCAGCGCGTGGTATTAATGTTATTTAACTGTTTGTATAAAGCGAATTTTAAATGTAAACTTTGAATGCACCAGTTATTACCTAGGCTACTTTCTCCATAAATATAGTGTTAAAAATCAATGTTTCCTTACGGATATCACTTTGATTAACTAAACAGTGTACATAGTTACGTAAAAAAACTGAATTAACACTTGCTGGAAGAAATGATAAATTTTCAATTTAGGAAAAGTGAAATAGGCTGAACAAAACTTAAACTATTTATTTGTGCTCAGAAACAAATCTCAAGATTAAGAAAGTAGATACAAAAGCTAACTACATGCGTGCACCTGTGAGAGTGAACATACGCTTTAACAATGTTTGCTTTAATAAATCAAAAATCTCTTACGTCATTTTAACAACATTTTAGTAACTACAGAATTAACGTTACGTCTTCATAAAAACTCTCATATGGCTGTTTTACAATTCTGTTTTAATTTATCTGATAAGTAAAACTGTATTTTTTCACATTTAAGGATACTGAGCATTGAATTTGTCAGAACAGGCTTTATTAACTAGCATATTTCATACTTTCACTGCTAAGCTCACAGCAAATTAAACAGAACATTCACATTGGGTAGATCAATGACAGTTACGCAATTTACCGCTAGGAAATAAATACCACGGTAATGTTTAGACTTAATGAAAAGTTATCGGCTGTTATAACTCATATGAGGGAGCCAGACTGTGACTTTATATACTTATTTTACCCCGCAAATTTTAAACTAATTAAAATTATCAGAGATAATTTACCTATTTATTATGTGTTGCACAGTGGAGACGGCGTTATGATTTCACACTGTGACGTACTGCCAGTTCTGAGTGTTAGTTTCTCACACATATGACCATACATGGTAAATAAAATACCAAAATCTACAGCCTTGCTAAAGATTAATTAAAAACAAATATATTTTTTTTGTGTAAATAAACTATAGTTCTTGATACAATCGGTGAAATGTGAGGAGTGGCGTATCAAAAGTGAGCGAGTGAAGAGATTTGGGCAGCTCTTAACATCGAGGTCTTGAGAGACGAGGATGAAGTGAGGTCAGTACGGAGCAGCACTGAAATGAAAGGGCGGGGAAAAGGGGATATCCCTGAGGAAACTCGCCAACCAGTGGCATCAGCACGATTTCAACTTGCAAAAATCCTTAGTGAACCGGCCGGGGATTGAGCCCCACTCACTACGGTGGGAGGCGAGCAGTCTAACCGCTCAGCCACCGTGACTCCCGTACCGTAAGTGTTAATATATATGTGGTAGCTATAAGTGAGCTACGAATATTTTATGCTGTGGTCTTCTGTATTAAGATAAGCCGGGTTGACAAGGTGCGTTTACCAAAATAGCCATATATTTCGTTCACAAATTATAAACTGTTTGTGGTTTTTAGAGTTTAAAATATTGGTGGTCACAGTTATCATAACATCTGGTCATAACTTTCACAATGGAATTCATCACAGTGGCGGTAAACGTACCACTCAGTATTCGGAAATATTTCGGTCACTTGACAGACGATAAAGACAAGGATATATTTGGTTTTTGATGGAATGTAAAAGTCAAATCAAATAAATTATTCTGGAAAAAGAATGAGGCTGAATGTTCACAGCAGCGGTTATTACACTCTAAATCCGAATCAATGAGAATTTCACTGTTTCAATAAGTTAACAATACCTGACTGATTCAAAAGTTACTTCAGTGAATTTAACAGATGAATCAGTTGAAAATGCCAATTTTCCTTCACTGAATTATTCAGTGACATTTTCCAATGATTCATAAGTAATTTTTTTTCACAGCTTTTAAAAATGGCCGTTAAACAACACGTATTAAATTAATTAATAACGAATATATTAATAAAACCAATACAAAATATTTTTTTTAATATGTCTTGTCTTAGAAACACCATTTTACGAGGTAATATGAACATTCAGCCTTTCGTTCAGTTTTTACGTCTTTAATTTTGTTTTCATGTTATCATCACAGCGTTCTGTTTGAAGGTTCAAACTGAATATAATGTGGTAATGAGCGTGCATTCACAAGTACTATTCATTTATAACAATCCTAACGGTATCAATTAAATCAAAAACGAAAAGTAAGTGCATACAATTTATAACTACACGCTTTAGATTAATATCTATAGCATATATTTTATTTCCGGTTATCTTAATGACTTGGTAGAGGAGATGGTAAGGTAAACGCCTGCAAGCCAAGTGGAAGGATTATGCGATTTCAATCCCGGCCACTACTTAGAATTTCTTTTTGCTTTTTTGAATTACGGTAAATGGCACAATATAAATAGTAAACTATTGCAAATATGTTTATTTCTCGTAATTATTTGGCTAAATTCAATAAAAACAATATATTATTCGCCCCTGCAGTTGGCCGTCACTTATTCAATCAGTGAAAATGTTTTATGTCACTAATTCAATGAGTGAAATTTTTTCACCGAAACAATTAGTGGTTTTCCACTTATTCTTAGTGCAGCCATTTTCACTGATTAGAGTAGTTGAATTTCACTGCGAATCAATAGTTTTCCACTGATTCGAATTAAGAGTGTATTTAGGACACAGTAGTAGGCCTATAAATACGCGGCCGATTGCGACAACACCCTTGTCTTCTGCTCAGCTATGGAGATACGTTAAAATATAGTTATTTACGTCGATTTTGTTCCAAATCATTATTCCTTAAAGTTATCAAATTGGTAATAGACTATTTTATGTAATCATGAAAATATGACTTTCGCATAAAATAAGGTTATAAGAAAATTCTGTTAACTATCTAATTCAAATATGTTTAATGAGGTAAACAAAAAATGGAAAATATTTAGGTTATCGAAGATGAAACGAATGTTTTTTTGTAAATGCGCAAATAAATTCATACTTTAGACTGTAGTCTCTTAATTTTGTTTGAAATATTGTATGTATAAATAACGGCAAAAAAAGTAATATTAGTTCATATGCGAAACTGAAACAGAAAGTATGTAAGGAATTAACAATCCACTTCGCCTTACAGTTTGCCCTCACAAGAACACCTTGGCTGTAGGTCCACTTTCGCCATTTTCTGGCACGTCTACTTTGGGATTCCACGCAGCAAAATACCTCGGGTTTATTTTAGCGTGCTGCTCTACCTTGCCCTCCCTTTCTCGCCACATCTCTCTCCTTCTCTTCCTTCTTCTCTTTTCGCTTCTCGGGTCCCATCTCATTCAGCCCACACACACGCGCACACACACACAGAGAGCGCCTCGCTACACTCGAGCCAGTACAAATAATTGATGTATATGGAGCGTAACCTTATCTGCCATCTCTCTCCGATACTGGAGGAGCTCTTAAATTACATAGCAGCCGAGGAGGTGGGGGAATACTGCTGCTGGCAGGGTGGCTTGTGTACAGGAGGAGACGCCATTTTCTCTCCTTCCAGAAAATATCCCTTTTGCCGACGTCTCCTCCCACCCCTTACCGGTTCGCGAGATCCTGCAAGACAAGTTTTACCTCTGCTGCGAAATTTCCGGCCACAAACTAACTAAAAGACGGGGTTGCGAGTTCAAAACAGTTCTATCTTCCTCGAGAATGCCTCGCGTTGTTTGGCTGTTTCTCCGCTCTAAATATTATTTATATTTAAACGTTCTTATGTGTTCAACTTTTAAGCATGACACAGTCAAATTTATAACTTGCCTCTAAATAAAAAGGGGAAATATAAAATTATAGAAAAATAAATAGCATCTTATACAGTACAAACTACTTCTATTGGAGCTAACAATCTATTGACGTAAATAATTCACTTCCAATTACGAGCTTAATAGTGCATACACGAGAGCGTTTTGTACAGACAAATGAGATTAAAATACGTGATCGTTTGCTGCACAACACAAGTGTCTTGTGTTATCTCGAATTAGTTAAAACTATTAACATATAATTATCTACAAAATTTGAAGTTTCAGTGGAAGATTTTTAAGAATAGAATCGTGGATTTGATTTGATGTTAACGATCTCACTCGAATATTATAAGTTTTTACCAAGTGCAGGATAACAGAAATTACATTATGGTTCTTATAAAGCATGGTGACCTGTGATTATTAGGAAAACTTAACATTCGTCTTTTGTAAAAATTAGTCCACAAAGCTAACAGGAAAAGGGTACTACAAAAACTAGTAATCAACTGACATTATGAGAAAAGCGTGGAAAAAGAAGATTAAATTAGTCAGTAAACATTTTCAACAAAGAATAAACTGTCCGAGATATATAATAACAGAATAAATAAAAAGAAAATAAGAAGGGCGGACAACTACGATGAGTTACGATTGGCAGCATTAAAAACGTACAAATAAAAAATCTTAATATTTTGAACTGAATACAGCTAATATCGTATAATCATGACGACGAGATTGCTATCATTCAGCATTTGTCATGCCTGTGCTAAAATAATAATAATTCCGAAATTACACACACAGACGAGGATATTTTATATATTTATGAAAATTAGACATTTATTTTACAATAAAATATCAGTCATTTTGCGACTAACCAGGCCGAAGATACATAATCGTGCGTGAACCTTGAATGCGTGTGTCGCTTCTTAACTTAAGGTAATAGTGTGGTAGACACTGTGATATACATTACCGACGTAAAACGGAGAACATTAATACATCATATAAACTAAATTTAATAAAAATGTTGAAGTACGAAGCATCTTCTCTAAACAACAATAAATAATTTCTACTATATTAATACGTTCAGTAAGTAAGCTTGTAGTTCGATAAAAAGACAAATATACAGAATGATTCACAGTACCCGTATCACCACTTTTTCTCGCTCGGAAACAACACAACACCGGGGGTTTGCGAATAAATTGTAATGTATATACCCTATATGAATCATCGATTGATAGTAATCCCATTTCCCCGAGCATACCGTAGGTAGTGGTACGGGGGGTGAGCTTAGAAATTGCAAATGGGAACATGGGTCATATATGGCATCGTTGGATAGATCGTCTAAAAGGAAACAACATTTACAAAGACAGTTCTTTTCTGACGTGCATAGTTAACGCACAGTAAAATAAATTATCTAAGCATATGGTTTGTGACGTGCGTAGTTTACACACAACAAAACGGAACGAAAGCAATTTTTTTTTCTTACTACAATCAAATATTAATCAACAAAACATGTTATTTTTCTGGCGTGCATACCTAGTTTACATACAATCAAGAGGATGTCAGATGTACTGTAAATACCGGCATGGTGGGAGACAACTACTGTTAACTGGGAACTGGGAACAGTCATTCCCACAAATCACTCTTCATAAGTGTTCGATATGTTGACCATCCTGTAAATCTCATCTCGTGCCGACTCTGCTCATCTTCTTACGTTCGCGGTTGATCGGCGGACCTCAGCGCAGCTAAGAGATCCACAAGCTTCTCTGATTCTGTATTTCATGTCTTCCCTCGTTCTTGGACACACGCAGTAGAAGATGTCTTTAATTCTCCCCCACAAAAAGAAGTAATTTGGTGACAAGTCTGGAGTACGTGGTGGCCAAGCTGCAGGCCCCATTCGTCTGATCCACCGTCTGGGGAATAACATGTCAGCAACTAGCCGAACTTTGCGTGAAAAGTGAGTAGGACAGCCATCCTGTTGAAGCCACGGTGTTAATCTTAGAGCGAGAGGGAAATCTTCCATCAGCTGATACAAAAATATTCTCTGGAAGTCTGCATATGCTGCACCATTCAAGTGCCCTAAAAAATGGTCGTATGACAGGATATCCGAGAATGCTACACCAAGTATTAACTTTCCACACATGCTAGTTATCCACTTCTCTAAGCCAACGTGGGTTACCTGCGGACCTGTAGTGGGCATTATGCATGTTTAAGTCACCATTACTCTTGGATGTGGCCTCATCAGTCCACAAAATGCTGCGATGGAATTAACGGTCCTTGCTCAGCTACCAGTTGCAGAAATCAATGCGCTTAAGAATGTCATTATTCCCAAATTCTTGGTGCAGCTGTAAATGGTAAGGATGTGAAAGATTATCAGCGAGTATTCTCCACACTGTACTTTGAGATAATACTGAGTCGCGGGCAATCCTCCGTGTAGAATCATGAGGATTAACTACCATGGCAGTAAGTAAATGAACAGCCCTCGCGTCTCTCATAGGCCATCTGATGCGACGACGTCTGTTGCGTGTCGGTTGAAATAGCCCGGTTGTACGCACGCGACATGCAATACGCTGGAAGACATCTTACGAGCGATAGACGTGCTGTGGGTATCTCTCTGCGTACAAACGGGCAGCAGCTCTGCAGTTCCGACGACATTTTCCTAGTATCATAAGCATGCCACATACTTCTTCATTTGTAAATGGCATTTCATTCAGAAAGCAACACCACAAACAGACAATGTCAGACACTGGAACATCACACACGATTAATGGTTGCAATTTAAAACGAATGACTGTCTAAATGAGTGACCGTTCGATTGTCAGTTAACTTGCATGCGAAACCTGCAGTTCCTGTAAGTATTATATGGCTTATCTGCTTGCTGCGTAGTGCTGCATTATTCTCCGCTTTTGCTCGAAAACTGTCTAGTACCCCCTGCACGAGTCCATGCAGTAAGGCACACAGGTCACTGCTAGTATCAATGCGAGTCTCGCACTCCAACCGGCAATACCGTAATGGCGCATATTGTGTGTCTGACGGGCATAGTTTATGCACAACCAATGATAATTGGATACACTTGACTCTTATTATTAGACTGTTTCCGAACAAACGCGGAGAATAATGCAGCACTACGCAGCAAGCAGATAAGCCATTTACTACTTACAGTGATTGCAGGTTTTGCATTCAAGTTAACTGACAATCGAACGTTTGTTCATTCCGAAAGTCATTTTTTTTACATTGCAAGAATCACAGAATCAAGCAGCATGTGGATCTCTCATCAGTGCTGAGGTACGCCAAGCATCTGTGAATGTAAGATGGAGAGCAGAGTCGTGACTGATACAGGATGGTCTACATTTAGAACACTTATGAAGAGTGCTGTTTGCGAATGAGTGTTCCCAGATCCCAGTTCACGGTAGTTCTCTCACGCCATACCGGTATTTACAGTACACCCGAATCCATTTTATTGTACGTACACTAGGCGTGCATGCCATAAACAACACGTTCGTGGATTTCCTTCTGATTGTAGTAAGTAAACCACGTTTGCGATCAATTTTCATTGTGCATAAACTAACTACGTCACAAATCATATGCTTAGATGATTTAATTTATTGTGCGTAAACTATGCACATCAGAAAAAAAGTGTCTTTGTAAATGTTGTTTCCATTTAGACGATCCATCCAACGATACTTTTTACGACCCACATTTCCATTTATCAATTTCAAAGCTCACCCCCATACCCCTACCGCCAGTATGCTCAGGGGAATGTGATTACTAACAATCGATTCTTCATATAGGATATAGTTAACACACTTTTTTCGCGAACCCCTGGTGTCATGAGGTTTCCGAGAAAAAGGGGTGATACGGTTGCTGTGACTCATCCTGTATAGATAAAATGCAAACTAGTTTAGTTCCATGCGATGGTGCATGCACATACTTCGCACAGGGGCGCTACCGTCGCTCTTATTGTGGCGTATATAAACAACCCTCAGAACATACACTGTGACGTGACCACACACGGTACCTGCCAGGAATAATGTATGAGTGGCAGGCATGCCGAGAAAACGTACGAAGCAGCCACACGAAAAAATGGCGAATTTTGAGTATAGCTGGACAACAGGGCTGCAAGGGGCAGTGCAAAATTTGCGTCCGAATTGCACTATTTGTAACTCATGTAGACTTCACAGTCTGATTGTGCTGGAAGCAACAGGCACGTAAAGTTTTCATATGTGGCGTAACGATTCTGGGCGACTCCCGACAGACTAGCAGGACGAAGGATATCAGACACGAAAGAGACAGTCGCTTGCTGGTTACCATGCAGTGGCAAGTGACAGCTCCCCTTTGGCACACTACAATATTATCCTCAACTCCAAGTTCATAATTATTGAGATAGTTCTTTAGGAAATGAGGGGTTAGTAACATTATATGGATTGAAACCTTACGTTGTTATCAAGGTTGAAACATACCCATAAAACTGAACATTAAAATTTATTATTAGGATAAATATCAGAAACAACATGACATGAAAGAACAACTTGGTTAGTAGTGTTAGTCTTGGTTTGATATTTGCCATCTGTAAACATTTTGCGCGTGACATCAATCGTTTAACACCCATGGATAACAGATGTTTGTTGGTTAATAACATGGTGCCCCTTAATTTCCCAATGACGGGCGGTGTTATCACCGGCCAAATGTTCACACTATGCACACATAAAATCAGGCTAACTCTATAGATGAATCATTTGTTTCATCTCATGTAGTGTCTGCCATTTTGTAAACAACTAATTTTATTCCCCAATTTTCAAACGAGTGTCTCTCTCTTGCTAATCACGTTAGATCGTATGCCGTATCCTGTTTTTCACCCCATTTTCCGTAATGAATCGTCTCACAGACCGCCTGGACTTCAGAAACAGCGGTATTTCTACCACACACATTTCCAGACTCCTAATAGAGGAAATTTTTCTTCCCATACTACCGTTTAGTTTTCTACTATTAACACAACAATACTGTGACAGTTCTGTTACAGTAAATGACATATAGGGGATGGACAAAATAATATGAACACCATGCAATATAATACATTTTGTTGCATGTTGGCAACACTGCTTCCGAGTAAATAATGCGACGCGTATGTATTGCACAGTTTACGTGCCAAGTCTTGTAGGTTATATTTCAGTGTATTATACGCTTTGTTCTGCGGCGGTTAAAACAAGCGATCGGTGAAATGTGTGATCTCTCAGACTTCGAAAGAGGGCAAATCGTTGGTGCTCGGTTAGCGGGAGCGTCTCTGACGAAAACAGCTGAATTGTTTAACGTTTCACGAGCGACAGTATCCAAGGTAATGACAGCATACACAAAACATGGTAAAACATCATCGGCGAAGAGGAATAGTGGGTGAAAGCCAAAGCTAATTGACAGAGACCGGCGTACATTAAAAAGAATTGTGGTCAGACAACGTAAAACTACCGCAGCAAAAGTGTCAGCAGAACTCAACACTCATTTGATTAATACTGTTTCGACAAAAACAGTACAGTGGTAGATCCACAAAGCTAACAACATTCACGGGAGGGCTGCAATTGCGAAACGGAAGCCAACTCTATGCTGCGAAAGAAGTGGTGCCACGATCATAAAACCTGGACACTTGATGATTGGGAGAATGTGGTATGGTCCGATGAATCATCGTTTACATTGTTTCCCACAAACGGCCGGGTTTATGTATGGAGAACCCGAAAAGAAGCCTACGATCCGGACTGCCTGCTTCCTACAGTCAAGCATGGGGGAGGTTCTGTTATGATTTGGGTGGATATATCGTGGTATTCAGCTGGTCCTCTCATTCACATCGATGGCCGGATTACTGCGAATGAATATCTCGACATCCTCAATAATGACGTTCTTACTATGACTAGCATATTGCTGCCAAACACTATTATATTCCAAGAGAATAATGCGCCCATACACACAGCCATAAAGGTTCAGTCTTGGTTTGAGGAGCATCAGAATATCATAAAACATCTTCCCTGGCCAGCACAATCGCCAGACCTCAACATAATTGAACCATTATGGGGAGTTTTAGAGCAGAGAGTGAGGAGCAGATGTCCATCTCCAACATCTTTGAAGCAATTGGCGGATGTTTTGGTACAAGAATGGGACAACATTCCTTTGGAAACTATTCAGCCACTCTACGAATCTATTCCGCGAAGTATTTCAGCTGTTCTAAAAGCAAATGGTGGCCCAACACCTTAATAATTAATAAATATTGTGTATATGTCAGGTGTTCATATTATTTTTCCATCCCCTGTATCTGCGCGAGTCGTTCTACGACTGAAATAATTTGCTCTGCTTTTCTCCTCAGCGCAGTGGCTTGCGCATACGTGTGCTTTCAAATGACTTGTTAATTATATATTTTTTATATAATATTGCTGTTTAAACCCAATAATTATTTTAGAATGTTATTATTTTATGCAAATATATGTAAAAGCATATAAGATGTAAGTGATCAATCATATCAGTATTATTAACTCTTAAGATTGTACGGCCACGGTGGCTGAGCGATTAGACTGCTCACCTCCCATCAAGGCAAACCGGGTTCAATCCCCGGCTGGATCACTCCCGGATATTCGCAAAAGGGAATCATGCCGAATGATGCCGCTGGTCGGCGGGTTTTCACGGGGTTCTCCTGTTTCCTCCACCCTTGCATTCTGGCGCTGCTCCATTCTCACCTCATTTTACCCTGATCGGCTCTCAAGACCTCATTGTTAAGAGCGGCACAAATCTCTCAAATCAACTCTCTAGATCGTTCTAGTAATATATGGAGGTGCTAACATATCCGATGAGGCTCGCACATAGCGCCACCACCTAGGCAAGGCCGGCGTGACCACTATTTAACAGCGGAAAGAGAGCTCTTGGGTATTCGCGTAGCATACACAAGTCAGTAACAAAGGTGCAGCTGATGGTCACGCGTGAGTTGTCTTTCCGAGACGTTGTATCGGCTGCCAGCGACTAGTTTGGGCGATTAACAATGTGTGTACCATGACCTGGCGGGTTGAATGCAAGATTGCGCCTTCATTTCCTGAGGTTATGGTTTCTACAAGTTCAAGTGGATCTGCGAAGGTACGTCGGGAAGACGCACGTGTGATATAAGCTGCCAGCACTCTCGCCAATGAGCAGAAAACATATCTTGCAAATAGATGCAGTCTCAAAGAAGCAGGTCACTGAGTCAGCTATACCAAATGAAGAAAAGAAACACATCACAGTCAACGATGTCAAAACACCTACATTCTATAGGCTTTCCAAGAGACACAAGCCTGATACCCTTCTACGGTCCCAATGTTCTCCGAACAAAGCTTTAGCCATATACATAAATGCACTGATTCAACCTATGCTCTCCACACCGGCCTAACATATTTTACTGAAAAACTGAAACAAAATTTCCCTTAAGCCAAAGGGGATTATATTCAGATTCGACGTGACTTCTCTTTCACTGAAGTACGAATACAAAAATCCACCACTTTAAACATAAACTCTCGGAGAAGAGATTTTCAAAGGTACGTAGTGAAGCTCATAGAAAACCTAAAAACAATAGAAAATCTACTTGGAAAATATGTCATATGGCTCATAATTCCCACGATGGAGACCTTCAAATGTTATTTTCATATTGTTAATACCCCTACATAAAACACTCAGTTTCGTGTAGCTCCACCAGTAGAATATTTATCTCCCTTGTAGGGCAAGGGTATGAGGCACAGGAGCAAGGCGTCAACTGGCCGACAAGGTGTGATGTCCCCCGACCACCATATTGGATCTGCGTTAACCTTCACCTTGATCTAACGCCAGTGACCTTAAATAACCTCGAATTAAATATTCTAAAAATTAAAAATAAAACGTTGGAAAAAGCAAAATATAAAAAAAATTCTAAAAATTGAGGTATATATAACATTACCCCGCCCTCCCTTCCTGATCACCCAAACAAACACCCCCTAATCCCACTCCACCCATCCAATCATAAAAACGAGGAAAATCTTAAATAAGAAAATTCTAACTATCGAGGAACATACGGTATAACATTACCACATATTCTCCCGCTCTCCACGTCTCCCTAACCAACACCCCCCAACCAATGACATTCACCATCCCAATCAGAAAAAATCAAGAAAATCGCATTAATTAGAAAAATAATTCGAAAAATAGAGGAAAAAATGCATCGATGACTCCGAAAACCACGGTGGTAGTTGTCGAACTTGACATTGATCTCAGTAACATTAAACTTAAAAAATAGCTAAATTTGCAAAAATCTAAAAAAAATCGTAAAAAACACCGATGAAAATATCATATCTAATGCGAGAAACAAAGTCAGAGGTGTGAGACCCCTAGGGTTCGATTCTCATAAATATGGCAGAGCAAAGACACTCCGTGGTGCGACGATCGGCAGGTGACTAACACTCGCTAGTTTTTATTGGCAGTTCAGTCGGCAAGCTTCCACACATACAAGCAGAAAATACCACCTTAAAATACTGCGATGGTGGCACCGCAGTGCGCATCGTTTTTGGATTAGCTCCTTTGAAAGGCGGCCTGCTCATTTTCCTATTCGGTTCCACTTCTGTTTTCTCCCTTCATTTCACTCCCTTGTATGTCAGCTTTTTTAAATTCAGGGTCTACTTTATATAAGTAGTTACACGCCTTATGCAGCATTCATTCTACGCCTCATTCTACGCTTGTGAAGAAGCTCGTCGGGTTGACGCCTGCTAGAGCTAATTTAAACTGTAATATGAGCTGAAATTGTCAGTTTACCCGTTCTAGGACGAGGGTGCTATGAGACGCCGTTTAAATAATGTAGTTGCATGAGCGACTAATTTTGCTGGAGCTTGTAAAACGGTGAAACGTGGTCGCAGCTTTTCATTTGTGGGTGAGTTGAGTGTTTTTAAATAATCGTGTGTCGTAGTATTGTGTTCGTCTTGGGATCTGCANGGTCAGTTTACCCGTTCTAGGACGAGGGTGCTATGAGACGCCGTTTAAATAATGTAGTTGCATGAGCGACTAATTTTGCTGGAGCTTGTAAAACGGTGAAACGTGGTCGAGCTTTTCATTTGTGGGTGAGTTGAGTGTTTTTAAATAATCGTGTGTCGTAGTATTGTGTTCGTCTTGGGATCTGCAGTGAGTTAGTTTTTTCTAAATTCTGGTTTTGGACGCCTGCCTTAATTGTACTTTCGGCCATACTACATTCTTGCTTCTCTGTATAGTTCAAGTTGCTAACATGTTGTGTATAGTTTTTGTCCGCTGCCCAATGATTTACTTAAAATTTAATTGTCGCTTCTGTGCTACCAGACTTACGCATTAGGGATAGTCTGTTGAAGTTTTCTAATATGTCGTCGTCGATTATTTTATTCAAAGGAGCTATGGTTAGAGTCTACGGACTTCCTCCATCGATTCACTGTTTCTACATAATATTTTATTTCAGATTTAAATTGCATGTTTACTGGGCATGAAACGCTGCCTTCCTTTCGTTAAATTGCTACACTAAATACCTTGAATTTATTTAGTCATCAATGTTAATATTTGTATTTTAGAAACGTTTTAATATTAATCTGCGTGTTTTTACAGTTAAATATTTATTGCATATTTTGGAGGAATGTAACACTTTTGAATAAGCAATTGCGCAGCAATTTAATCTTCTGTATGGTTTTTGAAGTATTTATAGTCAACAGAGTAACTTTTTGATATTGTTGAAACGTTTAAAACTACTTGGCTTGTTTGCCAGTTAAATATTTATTGTACTTTTGAGCTACGCAATACTTTTGAGAGAGGAATTAAATCTATTTTTATGACTATTTTAATCTATGTTTTTGCATTGTGAGCCTTTGGCATTTAGAATTTTACATGTCATATTTTTTGTAAATGTTCAATACAAATATTCAATCCTAAGGTGCTGCTAACTTGTTATATTCTCAAATTACAGAGCTTGAAAATGACATCGTCTTTGTATTATTTGTGCTACGGCACAATACGAACCGATCATGCTAGTCAACAACACCTACAAACAATACGAACCATCCATGCCACAGCCATTCCAGCCACCAAGTCTAATGGCCATCAAGACAAGTCAACCATAACCACTGCTAATGCCGACCAGCCGAACAGTCATAAAGTCTGACCATTCCTAGCAGACCATAACTTAAATCCTTACCGAAAAACTGTACCAGCAGACCAGCCAATTATATTGAGCATCCATATCAGCCTACCAGGCTAACCAAGCAGATCATCCAACCATTCCTACTATCCATACTAACAAACAACTAACTCCTGTAGACTGACACCTTTGGACTGCAGAATGACTCCTCCATCTCCTCCATATCCTACTGCTATTCCTCCTCTTTCTCCTCCTCTTCTTGCTCCTCCTCATATTCCTCTTTCTCCTCCTCCACTTCTGTACTACTGCTCCTCAGCAATTCTCACCAATCGTCAATAATCCCCTTCAGTAATCCTAAACTATACTCAGCTACCCTCACCAATACTCAGCAATTCTCCTTATCAATCCTCACCAATCATCATCAGTTCTCACCAATCGTCACCAATTAACCTCAGCAATCCACAACAATTCTCAGTAATCTTCCTCGGCAATTCTTACCAGGCCTCAGCAATCGTCAGTAATCCTTGACAATCGTCAACAATCCTCACCAATGCTCTGTAATCCTCCTCGCCAAATCTCATAAATTCTCAGTATTCTAACCAATCTTCATATATCCTCAGCAATACTCACCATTCCTCACCAATCCACAGCAACCCTCCTCACAATTCCTCGCCAATACTTTGCAATCCTCCTCACCAATACTCACCAATGACCATAAAAATTAAAAAAACACACAAAAATACGACCAAAAACCCAATGAAACACAAGTAAGGTAAAATGATTCCTTGACAGATAATAAAACTAAATGATTCAACACTTCAAATAAAAGAGGAACCACAAAAATAAACAGAGAAAGAATAGATAAACCAACAGAGAGGACACAGGCTTTCTTTTGTCTCAACAGGTCGAATTTATTTGCTGATCTTATTACTTCCTTCCCATGAGGTTGTTTAAAACAGTTCGCAGGCCTTCGCGGCCGTTGTCGTCAACCTTCTCTTCTCCGTGGCATTCATGAAGAGATTGCAAGACTTCAATTTCCTTCCTATGTTCCCGAGAATCAAACCGAACTTCATATCTCTAGCTGCACGGCGGACATACCACCGAGCCAGCCTAGCCCTCCTCCGAGACAGGGTCCACCAGACACGTCAAGACCTAGACTCAAATGCAAAAAATCTCATGGACCTGCATCTGCGACTGTCAAATGAACTGTCTCCTTACTTATGGAATATACTTGAGAGCTTCTGCTTCACAAGCAATTTCGGTTTCACTTCGCACAACAGAGATACATAAGAAGAAATTCAACAACCTCTACAGGAAACCCACTCAGCCTACACTTTACCACAAAAAAGTGGTTGTCAATCTGTCGGATAAATAACTGGACGAAACCACTACAACCATTCTGGCCAATGGCATGAATATTGCTCTCACACCAGCCACATTACCAATCGAAGAACTTATAGGTGGTGTGGAATCATCGATCCTCCACCTACCAGTGACTTCAGCCAATGAAATTCGAGCCGAAACTACGAGAATTTTGCGTATAGCCGAACTACCTACGCCTAATGTTAGCAGAAAGGAGACGAGAGCACTGAAAGAACTGCGCAGCAACAAAGAAAAAATATCCTTGAGGGCTGACAAAGGTAGTGCTACTGTCGTAATGAACACCTACGATTATGATGCCAAGATCTCTAATCTTCAGTCTGGCACAGCCTATTCTCTTTTAAACCGGATTCCTTTGGGAAAATTGATACATCAACCAAACAATTCATAAAAGATTCATACATTGAAGAGAAGAAAAGAAACGGCTTATTGTAAAATATCCCAGGACTCCTGCATTCAATGGTTTTCCAAAAATCCACAAACTTGATGTTCCTCTTCGGCCTATAGTTAGTTCTGTTGCCTCACCGACCCATCTGCTGGCCAAATACCTCAACTAAATCCTGCAGCCAGTCTTACCAACTTCAGCCTCACACATACAGAACTCTGCTCAGTTTGTAGAAATTTTAGAAAATATTTCACAACAACTCGAAGACATCCTGGTCAGTTTTGATGTCCTCTCTCTTTTCACAGATTATCAGTCATGCAAGCTCTCCAAATTCTACAAGAGCATCTCGGTGAAGGCAGCCTCAGAAAAGAACTTGTGAAGCTAGTGAAGCACTGTGTCACCTCAACTTTCTTCTCATACCAAGGGAAGATATACATATAAAATGAGGGCACTGCCCTGGGTTCACCACTTTCTCTTATACTGGCCAATCTCTTCATGCCAATCTTTTAAGAGAGGGCTATTCACTCCACCACTTACCAACCATAATATTGGTTTAGTTTTGTTGATGACACATTCGTGGTAAGGAGTCATGGAGAAGTGAGACAACAACAATTCCCAAAACATCTGAACAGCATCCATCCCAAAATACAGTTCAATATGGAAATGGGAAATTATGGCCAACTTCCATTTCTAGATGTTATGGTAAACAGGACACAGAACCTCACCTTAGGCTACACAGTTTACAGGAAGCCTACCCATAATGACATATATCTACAAGTAAACTCTTACCACCCACCATAACAGAAGAGGACAGTCATTTCCTCATTAGTCAACAGAGCGAAAAGCATATGTGAAAAGCTACATCTTGAGGCAGAAATTAAACGTCTCACCACAGCTCTAGAAGCTAATGTTTACTCAAAACATGAGATACAGCAGAGCATCAAGAAGCACCCCAAAATAACGGAAAAAGAATACTAACAACAAATCGCTATACTGCCCTATGTAAACGGAACCACACTTATTAAGGAAGAAGGAAATACACACCATCATGAAACCTATTAACAAAGTCGATAGCATCCTGGGATCAGTGAAAGACAAAACACCAGCCGAAGAACAGACTGGAGTTTACAAGGTAACTTGCTCATGCGGGAAAGTGTACATAAGCCAACCTTTCAGGAAAATAACAACCAGAATAAAGAACACATCAGGGCTTACAAGTATGAAAACCAGCAGTCAGCTATTGCAGAACACTTCATGAAAACCAATTATTTTATTGATTTCGAAAAACACATCACAATAGCCAATAAACGAACTTATAGACCTAGAACTATTCGAGAATCAAAATAAATATTAAAACATCAGAATAACATCAACAGAGAAGATGGATAAAAGTTAAACAGAATATGGGCACATCTCTTCATAGGCTACCTGAAATCATGTGATGCGAGGGCAGAGACCACAGACTCACTAGGATTGGACGACCACCTCAGCCAATCAGGAGTAAGAGAGACGGCAATTGGCCAGAGAGTCCAGCCATTCAGGGAAGAGACCACACACTCACAAGGATTGGCCAACCACCTCAGCCAATCAGGAGGNAAATATGGGCACATCTCTTCATAGGCTACCTGAAATCATGTGATGCGAGGGCAGAGACCACAGACTCACTAGGATTGGACGACCACCTCAGCCAATCAGGAGTAAGAGAGACGGCAATAGGCCAGAGAGTCCAGCCATTCAGGGAAGAGACCACACACTCACAAGGATTGGCCAACCACCTCAGCCAATCAGGAGGAAGAAAGCCTGTGATTGGCCGAAGGGCCGAGCCAATCAGCTGCTTGGCGGGCATACAACCGAGCCGGTCTAGCTCTCCTGCTAGACAGGATCCACCAGATACATCGAGACCTAGACTCAAATGCAAAGAATATCATGGATCTGCATCTGCGACTGTCAAATGAACTGTCTCCTTACTTCTGGAATATACTTGACAGAGCTTCTGCTTCACAAGCAATTTCGGTCTCACTTCGCACAACAGAGATGCATAAGAAGAAGTTCAACAACGTCTACAGGAAACTCACTTAGCCCATTCTAGACCACAAAAAAAAGTAGTCGTCAATCTGTCGAACAAATAACTCTATGAAGTCACTACAACCATTTTGGCCAAATATATGATTATTACTATCACACCAGCCACATTACCAATCGCAGATATCCATAGATCAGATAATGTAAGGGATTCTTCTTTCGACTCTCCTTTATTGATCCGGTAATTTCCCTGATGATGGCAGCTGCAACGTTTGCCGAAATGCTGGGGAAGTTATTCTCGACGGGGCTTGAACCCAAAAGCCAAGAAATTTATAATGAATAATGATATTAAAGTGATTTCTAATTTTCTTTCCTGAGTCTTACATAATTTCTTTAATTCATGACCACTGCTTAACACCGCGAAGGCTTCTTAACATATTTGAGCCGGTCGGAGTGTTCATTAACTTTTAAATTGTAGAAATTTATACAAGTAATTAAATTTTACCGAAGTACAAGGCAAGTTGTCAAGGTCTACTAAAGTTACATGTTTAAGTTGCTAGGAAATATTACTTTAAAATTAACATCGTTCTTTGAACATCAACCTGGTTACCGCCGCTTTTGTAGTCGTTACGAGCTAGCCATCTTGGGACACCGGGGAGCGGGCCCAGGTGTTTTCTGTGAAGAATGGAGACAACCCCTGAACATGCTGAACATGAATACGTGACCATAATTTAGATAGCCACCCTGCCAGGATGCGTCCCTCCATGACAAGGGGAAATATACAACAATCGCATCTCTGTTGTTAAAACACAGAACAACACTTAAACATGAGCGCCGCGCTGCACGTCAGTAAACACTGTGCTGTAAAAACCACACTAAATATGAGGTAGACCGATTAATAGTCTTCTGGAGCATGTACCAAACATTGACCTACACCAAAGCAACACAATTGTCAAAGTCACATGGTCAACAATGATGACCGTGCTTGTTTAGATCTTAATTTTTAAATGGCAAGCGCTATTATAATAATAAGATACTTTTACCAATTTGAATTTAATCAAACTGTATTACAAATTATTTAGAGGAAGCATAAAAACATCTCAAAGCAATTGTATACGAAACAGTATTCTAAAGTCAAATCCAATCCACGTTATTTTCGCTAGTCGTATTGGCAGAAAAGCAGTTCAATGTTGGGACATAGACATTGGTTGTGTGCGCAGCCAGCGAGATCGGTCTACCTCATATTTAGTCTACGTGTCAACCCATGCAGTTGTCACAAAAGGTTCTCTATGTTAATTCCACTCAGGTTGAGGAGCTCAATGCTTTTAGTTCGGTAACTGAAATTTTTCGCCACCAGGGTGCATTTTGGTCGCATATATACCGTATGTTTCCGTTTTATGTACAAGTAAATGAGATAGTTCCATTTTTCATAAAATTAATACACTTGTGTAAAGAATAAACGCTGTGCTTTGCACTAGAGTCGAAATGTAACGAAAAATGTTAACATGTTTAATGTTTTGCCGTTAACTGAATTTAGCAAAACGTTTGTTTACACTTTTATTTTATTTAAATATAAATGAATCGAATAAAATAGTGAAATGGTTTTTAATATTATGTTTAAGCTTACCTATGCAGGTTCCTTAAGAGAAAGGAGAAAATTACAATGCTAATTTTGATGACCACTATATTTGGTTCGCAGTTAAATTCGTAACGTTTTTCCATTGTAATAAGCTTCCTTCTGGTTACTCAGTGCCAAACACAGTTATATTTGCCCTGTTTGCTCTTCTAAACACCAATGGAGAACGTGAAAAATAGTTGCGAAATCAAGTTAAGTCTGGCCGTAGCAAGTATATATCAGAATCCGAGCCAAACACGAACTTTAACGGGGTCGCGGTGCTGAGTGGTTATACTGCTCGCCTCCCACCATGGCGAACCGGGTTCAGTCCCCGGCTGGGCCACTCCCGAATTTTTGCATGTGGGAATCGTGCCGGACAATGCTGCTGCTGGGCGGGTTTTCTTGGGAATCTCCCGTTTCCCCCCCCCCCCCCCCCCCCCCCCCCCCNGAAACAATCATACACTGAAGAGCCAAAAAAAAATTTTATAGGCATGCGTATGCAAATAACTGAGGTATGGAACCAATCAGAGTAACGCGATGCGGTCGGTAGCTAGATCGGTTACTGCTGCTACAACGGCAGGTTATCAAGATTTAAGTCAGTTTGAACGTGGTGTTATAGTCGGCGCACGAGAGATGGGACATAGCATCTCCCAGGTAGCGATAACATTAGGATGTTCGTGTACGACCATTTCACGAGTGTACCGTGAATATCGGGAATCCGGTAAAACATCACTACTTCGACATCGCTGCGGGCGGAAAAAGATCGTGAAAGAACGGGACAAACGACGACTGACGAGAATCATTAAACGTGACAGACGTGCAACCCTTTCTCAAATTGGGGCAGATTGGATTTGTGGACTGCCCTGCAGGATTGATGGTGTGAATATCCTCCTGCATACCTTCAGACATTAGTTGAGTCCATGCCACGTCGTCTTGCGGCACTTCTGCGTGCTCGGGGGCCGTACACTATATTAGGCAGATGTACCAGTTTTTTTGGCTCTTCATTGTATAATGCACAGATATGTATGTGTTTTATTCTTCTTTCTTAAGGAAATGTAAAGAATACAACCAGAAGAAGCGGCGACGAATGCAATAAGACCTGAGCCCAAATTGCATAATTGTTGTGTGATGCCCTGGTATAACTTCACGGCTCTCAGCTCTACACTAGCGACATTCAGTCTGTATTCTGACGAGTGCCTTATGGTTGGCCAGCGGCAGACTTGCAGTTGTAGCGCCATGTTAGAGCATGTTTTCACGCAATGCCTTTCCTGTTGTTTCATCTGCAAATGCGTCCTGTAATTCCATTTCATTTTCTCTCCTCGTGATAACTTTTTGCTGCGTGACAAACATTTTCCCGATCACGAGGCCATGCACTCCAGCCATTCCCTGCATGACTTTTGGCTGTCGTGACAAGATGGCGGACGGCCAAAGCCCAGGCCAACGCCTTGGCCACCACCCTGGCGGTACTCGGTAGACTGGAGGGAGAGATTCCCCCACCACTTGGCAAGATCCCATATTATACCTTGCACAGCCTGTGAGCGTCATTATTGCTTCAGTGGCCGAAGGGACTTCTTCTAGAGGACTTCAGCTGCTCTTTAGACGACCGACTAGCTGTGGCCGGAGACCATATCCTCCACATCTTCGAAATGAAACGGTTTTCATTAATATTTCTATTTATTGCGACCAGGTCTGCTTGTGAAATTAAGTTACGTTGTAAATACTTATGCCAAAGCATTAAATATAGTTGTGCTTTTAAAATCATTGTTTGAGATATGTATTCACGTTTGTTGAAGTTATTTCATTTGTGCCCATAGCCACTCGGGGGCACACCATTGGTGGCAGCGGTTTAGATTATTCCAGACGGTTATAATCACAACGAACTCACACCAACGAATTTAGTCTCCTGATTAACGCAAATCGTGAGATTGTCGTTGACTTAGGTTCTGATGCTATATTAGATTTCCCGAAATGTCCCCGTTAGTTTAGGATAGTTCTTATTACAGTTGACGAGTCAAATTTAATCTTTTACGAACGTGGAGATTTTCATGGCTACAATCAACATTGTTGGTGTAGATGCGCATATAGGTTTGATATTTAATATGTGCATGGTCCTATGAATGACAGGAAACAGTGCATGATGAATATATGGTTGTCTTGGACGATATAAAACCTCATACGTGGGTCAGAATTGAGGATTGTAAATACTATATAGGCTTAGCACCTCTACTCTGCTGTATTTTGCAACATCTTTAAAGCTGCATGTTAAGACGGTTTTTTTTAGAGACGAAGGGAAGGAAATTTATTTTATAGTACTCTCATTTTTTGTAGTTCAGACAAGTAGTTCAGAAGCTCTGAAAGGATTCGAAAAATATTCATATAATTTGATTCATAAATTCTTTAAGAAACAAACTATATTCTGTGAAAAACTCAAAGCTCTGACAACTCGCTCAGTGTTGGAGATAGCATTTAAAGGAAGCATAAGATGAATTTTCCGACCCCCGCTTATCTTGTATATGTGTATGAGAACTCAGTAGTATAGGTATGCCGGTTTTGGCAGATGCATCATGTATCAGGATTTAGAATTTGCCCGCCATCTTGGATAATGTCATCTCCTGCTCTGTCATTACAGTTGGTCGGCGACCATTTTACCGAAAAAAAACCCTTGTTTTACCCCAAAAATAAATTCATAAATCAATAATTTTAGCCAAAAATGACTTCCCCCCCCCTTAAAACTTAACTTTTTTCACCCCAACCCTCCTACATTTCCAAAAATTTGTTGAAAAAATGCTTGCTCCTCAATGTGGCTGACAGATTCGTCAATGTAGCTGAGGTATCCCGAGACTCCGCCATAATAAGTAATTTGAGGAGCCGATAAAACCTATTTAATANTTCGTCAATGTAGCTGAGGTATCCCGAGACTCCGCCATAATAAGTAATTTGAGGAGCCGATAAAACCTATTTAATTAAAAAATAATTATCTAAAATTAAATATATAATTAATACATTTCAGTGCGTAAGTATTGGGTCTTATATATCACCGGACTCGTATTTTCAAGGCGCATAACATCTTGATTTCATATCGATTATGTAACCCATAGTCAGGGCAACTATATTGGATGTAAGAGGTATGCCCCTACCTGCCCCCCTTTCCATTTCAAAACTGAATACCTTCACCCCAACTTACCAACACCCTCACACCGCAACTACTATACAATCACGTCACCCCACCTTACCTTNCACCCCAACTTACCAACACCCTCACACCGCAACTACTATACAATCACGTCACCCCACCTTACCTTCTCTTCCAAAATCCTCCACCCACCTCCCATTACTTCAGAACTTTTTTTTATTAAAGTATTTAACAATTAAAGCGATTTACTCGTATATCACTACCCAAAAATAACGTTGGAAATTATATTGAATGTGCCAATACATCCACCATCCCCTCAAAGACCCTCAAACCACCCCACACACCCCACATCCCAAGAAAACATGACCCCCCCCTCCAAAAAAAAAGACACGTCGGCCTCTAAACTCATGACCATGACACCCCACCCAACCAACACCAAACCGTCTCGTAAAGTGTTGACCGCCACCCTCAACTATGCCCTCTTCCCGATGTCCAGCACTTTTTTTTCCCCACAGTATTCTCACGGGTGAGGCAGCTGCTTAATTTTGTCAAATCAATCGTTGTTCGTGTGGTCTTAGGATGTGGGGTGTGCGGGGTTGGTTTGGGTGTCTTTGAGAGGGTGGTGATTGCAATGGTACTTTCAATATAATTTCCGACGATATTTGGGGTAGTGATATAAATCGCTTTAATTGTTAGATACTTTTATAAAAAGAATGGGTTTGAAGTAGCAGTGGGTTGGAGCGGAGGGGGATTGTGGGAGTGGAGATAAGGTGGTGTGACGTTATTGTATAGTAGTGTCGGTGTGTGTGAGGGCTGTTGGTAAGGTCAGGTAATGGTATTCAGTTTTGAAACGAAAATTGTTTGGGGGGGGGGGAGGCATACATCTTAAATCCAATATGGTTTTCCTGACATTGGGTTACTTAATCGATATGACGTCACGCTCGTAGTAGCCTTGGAAAGACCAGTCCGGTGATATATATAACACCCAATACTTACGGCCTGGTATTTTTTAGTCATACAATATATTTAATTTCAAAAATTAATTAAAATATTTTTATTTTATTTGTTTTTCATAATTCTCATTGTGGCTGAGTTTCGGGATACCTCGGCCACATTGACGAATCTGTCAGCCACATTGAAGAGCAAGCATTTAATTCATAATTTTTTTTCGGAAATTTACGATTTGTGGAAAGGGAGCTAGAAGAAATATTTTGAGGAGGAAAAAGTGATTTATGGATAAAATAATTGATTAATGAAGTGATTTTTGGGGTAAAACATGTGATTTGTTGGTAAAATGGCCGCCGACCGACCAGAATGACAGAGCAGGAGCAGGAGTTGACATAATTCAAGATGACGGACGAATCCTGAAACTGATGCATGATGTATGTGCCAAAACTGACATACCTATACTACTGAACTTATCAGGCCGTGTTGTATTGGAAGTAGAAATTAGAATAGTTAAACGTTTCATTCCATGAAACCTTGTTTATCAGGAAATTGAAATTGAAAAGTGAGATGCTATTTTGGGACTAGAGTCGCCAGCAACACAGTAAGTAGGCTCCCCCGAAAAGAAAAGTGAGCCTGTAGCCATCACTTAGCGAATAGTTGAACCAGTCGCAACAGTTACTATGACAACGACTGCAGGTGGAACGTCCACAATAACGAGTGCGCCATATTCTTCTAGGACAGGAATATCGTCAGGAGCACCACCAGTAACAATTCACGCAGAGAATTTGTCAGTTGTTTCGTTAATAGGAAAATCGTCAGAAGAAAAAAGATGTCAGCCTTTTCATGAATTTTTAGAGAGTGTAGAAAGTGCTGCAGCATTAGTAGTATGGTCAAATGGAGATAAAGTGCAATGGTTAAAATTAAGTTGAAAGGCTTGGCACCAGGGTTAGTCGCTACTTGCCCTTGACATTAAGGAAATATTATATTTAAGATTTTGAAAGTTGAGTTGATAGAGAGGTTTCAGGAACATAAACCCCTTCAGTTTTATTATTTTATGTTGTATAATACTAAACAAAGAAATGGGGGAAATGTACAGGCTTGTGCAGATCGTTGTCGGAAACCTTTCGAAATGACCATTCAATAAGAAGAGGAACAAGAAAAACAAGAAATTTTGATTCAGGATACAGAAAAACGACTGTTAGCAGCATTTACTGATGGGTTATTAGGCACCATAGGTCAGAAATTAAGATATAAGTTACTGAAGACTATGGATAAGGCGGAACATATGACGATTATGCTAGAGCCTATGGAAACACATCGGGAGAGGAAAATGAGGACTGACGAACCAGTAAGGAGAAATAAAGTTTATAACATAGTCTCCAAGCAAACAAGTGTGTCGCAGGGAAATTCATATCATGGCAGAAACACATCCATGAGCCAGGCTATGAAAGGGCGAATAACTAATGCTACCGTGGTTCAACTGAAGTAAATAATACAGATTGGGAGAAGGGTATTCTCCCAAAAGCATGAGTTCCAACAAGGAACAGGGTTATAGTTACAATGTTTTAATTGTGGATATTTTGAGTAAATGGCAAGAGTGTGTAAGAAATCAAAGGCCCCACAGACTAATGGGTCCATTTTCCCTAGGGATGTCGCTAACACACCCCGAAATAGTGTCAATGACAGTCACCCAAATGGGAGGATCACAGTGTCAACCCCGGGCACCACACAACATCAATAACGGTCGTTGAGGGGAACGACACAATAGTACCTGTTCTTGTCGAAGGCTGGTCTCACATGTTCTTAATTGACGCTGGGTCTGATGTCTCATTTGTGCGGCTTAATGTCAGCAAGTCTGAAATAGATGAGCCTTAATTGGGAGCAAAAGGCTTTACTGGAGATTCGCACCAGATCAAAGTTACTCAAGTGATAGATGTATGGGTGAACGGACATTGCTACCCATACCAGTTTCTTACATGTTCTTCAAAATTACCTTTGATGAAATATTCGGAACTGAATTTCTCCGGTGTTACGATGACACAATCTATTTGAATGATCGTATACTTTATCTACCAGACACAGTTACTTGTGGTTCGTGTAATTCGTGTAGTGTGCATTGTTAAAAAATCGACAGGAAACGAGCTGAGAGCTTGGTCAACTCCGAACTCGGTTCCAGTTAGCCATATTGGGATCAATTCTGTGAAGCCAGACTAAGATATAAAGCGATTCTGCCACCAAGATCGGAGATGATTGCAGAGGTTGCCTTACACGTGGCGAGTGAGGACGCTTACTCGAAAACGCTTCTTATATCCGGCATTGACGAATGTTCCGGGCGTCCGCGTAGCAAGAGCAGTTAGTAAGTTTCTTACCGGTAAGACCCTCGACAAAAGCGAGGCGAGAGAATGGAACAGGAACTGTTAGTACTATGATTTAGTTACAGATATGTGAAGTGAAAGGTTCAGTGAGACGAACCCGGTAGACGGCGTGGACGACCGTCGGGGTACCTATATAGTTGTAGAGAGAGGGTTGTCCAGGAGGGTGGACGACCAGTTAGTTAATGTCTCCCATGTCATGGGTTATGGGGATGCACATTAGTGTATCAGTACTCACTAAGATGATGTTAAAGGAGGCAAGAGGACATGGTGTCCTAGTGGAGAGCGCGCTGTGAGTGAGGAAAGGCCGACTTGTGTGGGTGGGCATGTCGAAGGGACTGTTGACAGGGTCGGTTCAATAAGCGAGGAAACGGTTGGACCACATAAATGTCGTGGTGTCTCAGTACGAGCTATAACAAAACTTGTAAATATGACAGACGAGACACTGGTAGTGCAAAAGGGCACATTGGTATTATATGCCACACCTGTAGAGTAAATTGCTGGATAACTGAGTATAAGTTATAGAGTTCCCTGTAGATCCGATAAAGGTCAATATCCTTGTTTGGGAATTACGCATACACAAGTAGAACTGCAGGAGAAAATCCTCGCCCGTGTCCCTAAAACTTATATTGTTTGTCCACTTTCATGCTGCGAAGTAACAATAATTCCCTCAGAGAGTAACTTTAAGAGAGAGAACGAAGTGTTACGCGAGGTCATAGAACAGGGCGAAAGTTGTCGCTGTGTCCACCATAACCACCAAGTTGAGTGTCCAGAAGAAGTGATTCCCGAACAGACAGTGAAAAATCCCGAATTTTGTAGGAGAAATGAGAGAAGCTCGTATAATGTTAGTAATAATGAATGCATTCAAGTCGCATGTCAGTGTTGCAACTACGTAGTTGATAAAAGTAATAGAGAATATTTTTCAGTTAAAGATTGTAGGGAGAAAGCAGTTAGTGATAAAAGACAAAGAATAAGAATGTTCCCTAAAAACGAGGTAAGAGAAATAGGATAAATAGTGCGAGAGAAATTGAAACATTTAAACGAGGAAGATTTTAATACTATGTTCTCAGAGTTCATGAGATTTGCTTATGTTTTTCAGTTGGAGGATAGTTCCAACATTTGGTGTACGAATTTTTTTAAGCATTAGAAAGATAAGGGAGAGGCCAGACCAATTAAGCAGAATGCATATAGTGTACCTCATGTTTTGAAACCTGTTATAGTGGAACGAGTAAATGATTTGCTGAAAAAGACATAATATCCTAAAGTAAGTCAACCGGGCAATTTCCTGTGGTCATTGTGAAACAAAGGAATTAAGATAACTAATTCAAAATGAGGTTTTGTATAGATTATCGCCAACTCAATTCAGTTACAGGTGAGGATCCTTATCCGTTACCTAATATCACTGTTACGATAGATTCATTGCACTGATCTAAATTTTTTCAATGCTCGATTTAGCGAGTGGTTATTTCCAGATAGAGCTAGATGAGAATGATAGGGAGAAGACTGATTTTGCAACTTTCATGGGAAATTTTGAGTTCAAGAGACTTCCTTTTAGCTTGTGTAATACTCCTGCCACGTTTGAGAGGTTTATGGAAAATGATGTGTTGGTTGGGCTTCTAGGTGCTCAGTGTCTTGTATAACTTGATGATATTATCATATTCACTAGCACAGTGGAAGAGCATGCGAAACGGTTGATCAATGTATTGAAAAGGTTAGAGAATAACTTGAAGTTACAACCCAGTAAATGCTCTTTTGTACAGGACAGTGTGAAGTATTTGGGTTATGTTGTGAGTTCTGATTGGGTAGGACCAGGCCCTGAAAACATAAAGGCAATTAAGGAACTTCCCTGACCAAAGAGTGTAACTGAAGTTCGCTCTGTAGAAGGGTTATTCTCATGTAATAGAAAGTTCGTGCTTAACTTTGCAGGAGTCGCGCGATCACTAACAAAATAAGCCAAGAAAGACGAACTTTTCCAATGGAGAGATGATCAGAAAAAAGTTTTTCAAGAATTGAAAGATAAATTAGTTTCATATCCAATCCCTGCATATCCAGACTTTTCACAGCCACTTATAGTTAGCACAGATACTAGTGGTTATGCTAAAGGGGCAGTTATATCTCAGATAAAGACTGGACAAGAAAGACCGATCGTGTATGCTAGTAGACAGTTAAATACCGCTGATCGAATTCATAGTACTGTAGAAAGTGAACTTTGTGTACTAATGTTTGCGGTACAATATTTCAGATTATAATTGTATGGTTGAAAGTTCGCAGTTATAACAGATCATGATGCACTCAGATGGATTTTAAATATGAAAGACCCAAGTTCGAGACTGACCAGGTGGGCAATTAAGTTGTCCGAATACGATTATGATGTGGTAAATAAACCTGGAAAGAAGCATACAAATACCGATTGTTTGTCTTTATGGTTAATGCCACAGAGAGAATCCTTTTGACTGAAGTAATTATAAATTAGCAAAGAAATGATGAAACATGTCAAAAATTATGCTCAGACAATTCTCAAAATAAAATTTTCATTGATACAAAAGGCATCCCATGTAACCGGGAGGATGACAACATTTTTATATTAGTCCCTCAATCGTTAGTGAAAGATGTGATTAGTCATCACTACCTCACTCCATTCTCGGCATACCAAGGAGTGAAATGTAAACAAAGATTGTTAAAACTAATATACTGGTGGCCGACATTGTGTAAAGATGTTGAAGAGGTTATAACTATGTGCCATGAATGCATTAGGAGAAATAGTTTAATATCAGTAAAGGCTCCGCAAGGAACTTTACTAAAAGGGACAGCCCCATTTTAGATAGTTTCACTATCTATTCTTGGTTCTTTACCAATTATTGCTGTGACAAATTCTATAGGATTCAAAGTTAATAAGTAGTGAATTAAAACTATAAACTATGTTTTATGAATAACAAGACTTTAGAGAATCGGTATTTAATACTCAAAATGATATGATGATTATAAATGACACCACGATCAACTGATTGTATTAGTTATTTGGGACATAAGTGCTTATTTCTGATGTCAATTGTATAATGAACTGGATTATCGAACTTATATATTCTCTTTAAACTATTTGAAAAATTTCCGCAATTAAGTTAAATTCTTTATCAATTATCATATTATTTTAATTAACATTTAATGTTTCCAATATTGTTTTTATCGCTGCATTCTTTGTGTAAAATAATTGAAAACATATTATGAAAATGATGAACTAATATTTTGATATTGCACACAGTGAAGATAGAGACACTGCAGATGGAGGTAACAAACATTAATCACTGTACAGTAATAATGTGAATAGTTCATTTACATCATACTATTTGTTTATGTAAACTCATAAATTCCATGACAACTCATTGTATATGAGTATATACTCGTAAGATTTTGTGTATCTTTGTATGACTTTATGGGAACTTGTCAAATTTCATAATAGAGTGATGAAAGCTGACTTTGTAGGCAATATCCCTGTTTGTTTTGATCGAATATTGGCATGTAAATTTACTTCCACTTTTCTTTTATTCTCTTTTGATTGAAAAAAATTCCATTACATCACGAGAGGAGACCTGCCATGCCTGACTGTTCCGGCATCCTACAGCGTCCAGAGCTCCAACGATGGGCGACCACATCTAGACTTTCATTTCTAATCCTTCAGACTCTATAGTCTGAAACAATTATCTTTGTCATCCCATCGAGTATGGTTTCTTCCACTTTAATTTGAAAGACCTTCTTAGGTTTATCAGATCTTTTTAAAAAAGGGGGATAATGCGATGCCCTGGTATTATTGCACGGCTCTCGTCTCTGAACCAGAAACATTAAGCCTGTATTTTGACGCTATCTGAGCGCCACGTGGTCAGCCAGCGGCACACTGGTGACAGCAGCGCCGTGATAGCGGCACATTTGCGGCGGCAGTGCCGTGATAGAGCATGTTTTCACGCGATGTATTTCATTTTGTTTCATCTGCACATGCATCTTGTAATTCCATTTCATTTTCTTTCCTCGTGATAACTTTTTCGTGGGTGACAAACATTTGCCAGATCACGAGGCCATGCACTCCAGCCAATCCCTGCACGACTTCTGGCTGCCCTGACAATATGGCGGACGGCAAACACCCTGGTGGTAGTCGGTAGACTAGAGGGAGAGATTCCCCCACCACTTGGCAAGATCCCATACTATACCTTGCACAGCCTGTGAACGTCATTCTTGCTTCGGCGGCCGAAGGGACTTCTAGAGGACTTCAGCTGCTCCTTAGACGACCTGCGGCCGGAGACCACACCCTCCACAGCTTCCAAATGAAACTGTTTTCATAAATATTTCTAACTCTTGCGACAAGTTCAGGTTGTGAAAGTATGTTACATTGTAAATACTTGTGCCAAAGCGTCAGATATAGTTGTACTTTTAAAATCATTGATTGAGATATTTATTCACGTCAGTTGGAGTTATTTCATTTGTGCCCATAGACGCTCGGGAGCACAACAGTTGCTTACTCTTCGAACAAAACATTTTTGCTAACTAAGGGATAGCACTGTTCTGATGAAATCCACGTGACAAAGAAACCGCATGTGTAACTGACTGAAAATTGTCCCCAGCAGAAGAGTAGGAAGTCTTCCTGTGTTAGGTCTTGCTTATGGCAAGCACAATGAAGACAGTTGGGTACGCGATGTAGCTGTTATTGACATATAGTGTTCTTGTACACGTATTGTTCAGTTGCCCAAGAAACAAAAATTATTTACAGTTTGTAATTTTGCGTATACGCTTGTGTATTTCAAAACATTTACACAGACTGCTATTTGAGAACAAAGTAACGCCAAGAAAGAAGGAACACGGCAGTGAGCCTGACATTTTTAGAAATTGCTGCCACGTTTGATGCATCGAATTTTTTACTCTTACAATGTTTTTTTTCTCATGTGTTTACACTTCATCACCTTCTAAACTCTAATTTTGGTGAAAATTAAATTTATGGTTTTGGAAATAAGACAAATCGCCCAGTTTTCTCATCTGGCAATAATATACAAAAAGGCTGGCAATAGAGGATCTCTGTATGCACAGTTGTTTTTTATAATGAATGCTTTAAGTATACAAAATTTGATTAGTTTTTGTTGAATTGCTTAACATATGTTACATACTCAATTCATTTATTCCTATAAATGCAATTTAAGAAAGGGCCTGCCCTGCCTATAACATATAGGCCAAAGTTTACATGCCCTACCGTAGTATTTTGCTTGCAAAATTAAGCTGAATTCTGTTGATAATTCATAAAGATATAAAACAAAAACCCAATTTTTCTCATGTGACGATCATTAAATGGCTAACAAAAATGTTGTGTATTAGAACATTTCGTCATTTCCATTGACACAGCCAGAATATAAATTTCTCTTGAAATTGTTTGGAACATGTGGCATACTTAGCAAAAAAATTTACACGCATGTTATTTAGAAATGCCTTAAATAACATAAATTTGTAAGGACTAAAGAATTATAACTTGTATTAGTTTTATAGGAATTATACAAATAGAAAACATAAAAGCTTGATTTTGTATGTTGTGGTATTTTCTAAAATGGTGGAGAAAAGAATTTGTGTATTAGATCGTTTGATGCTTGTGCATACATACACTGCTTATATGAAAAGTCAATTTATAATTGGATATATAGCTTTTAAGATATAGCAGAAGCAAAAATAATTACATAGGCGGCATTCTGAAAATAAATGCTTGGTCCACTAATAACATAGTTATATAACCTACCACAGTAAAGCTTTTCTAGAAATCCGAAATTATCACCTTTGAAAGTTCAATTCCCACATTTATGCTTTAGATCCCGAACAAGAGTACTCTCTCGTGGAATGTCTGTTTAGCGCAGCTGCTGGACAACATCTTCTCCGGTAGAAAATAATCTGCTTAGAGCGCAGAGCATGTCGACGAAACTCAGTTTCTCCGCATTCTCACCATGGTAGTTTGACCTCTTGCAATCTACTTTCTTATGTATGCTAATCTCAGTATGAAGTGTGCGTCCGAGGAAGGGAGGGGAAGTAAATGCGTCTCAATGCTAAGCCTCTGACTTCTTCGAGGAAGGAAAGTCATGCAAGGAGGCATACATCTTGGAAGAGAGGGATTTGGCAGTTATGGCTGCAATTGGGGCAATAACTTCCTCACTAAGTGTACCCAAAGCTATACCTAAAATTAAGAAGTGCGAGAAAAAACCGGCATACCACTACATATTATAAAAGGAAGTCCGTGGCGCGCGTCTGTCAGTCTGTATGACTGTGCTAATCTCGAGAACCACTCAACGAATTTGGATGCGGTTTTTACTGTTATGATCTGCATTTATCGAGGATGGTTTCTGTAAATTTAAATTGCCCTAGCAGTTACAGGAGATCAGCATTAACGGTATTAGTGAATCAATATGGGAAAAACGTTTGCCACCAGCGCGCTCTCGTGGAATACGGTGCCTAATCCTTTAGAGATATAAGAAAATCATGTACGAAAGTACTGTATAACATAAAATGATCTACAAAAAAGGTAGCGGTAGCATATAACTATCTTTAATAGATAAGTAGGAATAAGCGTATTTAAAATTTAAATTACGCAGTAGAACAAAAATAAAATTTACTGTCTTTTCTAACCATAAAAAACTTAATATTTATAAAAAAAAGTATTTATAATTAAAACTGTTTAGTGTAGATAACAAATGTCCTTTACATCATACAATTTGTCCCAACGTATTAAAACTAGCACTAAAAACAAACATGAGAGTACTCATGTCTTCAGAAGATAACATCCATGTTTGCTGACATGCTACTGAAAGTCGGAAATGGAGAGCTTCCAATGGATTGAGGAAAAATTTATCTTAATAATGATATACGTGTTTAAGTCATTGACCACCAACAACTGATAGATAACGTATACCCTGAAATACACTACCTTTCAAATAAGACACTATCGTGGTTCAAAAAAAGAGCAATATGATTGCCCACTAATGAACAAATCGAAAAAATTAATTAATTCGTGCTCGCAAAATTCAATGCGCAAACACAAGTCTATTACTCAGTAGATACAGTACTCGACAGTGAAGAAGCTGTGCACTATCCCCAAGAATTTCTTAATTCATTGAATCCTTCTGGCATGCCACCACACAAACTGATTTTAATATCTACCGCAATTATGCAACGGGACTCGATTACAAATAAAAAGTAAAAAAATTTATTTCATTGAAGGTACTATTCTAACTGGTTGTGGTACTGGAAAAACTGTTTAATACCTAGAATACAAATGATTCCCTCGGATTTGTCTTTCAGTTTTAAAAGAGTCCAATTTCCAATAACAGTTGGTTTTGGTATGACAATAAATAAGGCAAAGGGTCAAACACTAAATGTGGTAGGAGTGGATTTGAGTGAAGCATGTTTTCCACATGGACAACTATACGTAGCCCTTTCACGTGTCACATCAAAAAGAAATCTTTTTGTACTGGCGATCGGAGGCAAAACGATTAATGTTCTATACAAAGAAATTTTATAAACCACTATCATATAATTTTGTTTGATTAGAGATGTATGAACTTTGATAGAGCGAAGGAAGTAGGTATGTCAATATCGTGGTAAATGGAGTTCCATAATGTCTGCCTACCTCTCTGGGAGACAGGCATGACATGTATGTATGTATGTTATATATTATAGTAGTTAACTAATTTACTATTATATGATATTGTAATTGTCTTTTGCCAATTGATTTATTAGTGTATCTCTGTAAAACTAAATTGTACCCGGGCGAATCTGGGCCGGGTCGCTAGTACACCATAAAAAAACTCTTGACAGGCAATATGTTCAAAA
Source organism: Clitarchus hookeri (assembly GCA_002778355.1). Lineage (NCBI taxonomy): Eukaryota > Metazoa > Arthropoda > Insecta > Phasmatodea > Phasmatidae > Clitarchus > Clitarchus hookeri. The sequence continues at coordinate 1,064,303 of NQII01000343.1, forward strand.
CATGGCATGAATTAACATAAATAATACGGGATAGAAGGTTGGGAACCACGATATTTATTTGTTAATTTTGAAAATAGTAAAGACTCTAACCTCTTGTTAGCTCTCCCCTCCACACACAGGGTGTGTCCGGGGTGATGTTACAATCTATCAGGGACGATGTAGGAGGGTACCAGCATCCATTTGAGATAGGGAACCCCAGTAGGGAAATGCCTTCTTCAAACGTCACAACCTAAACAGTATTGGGATGCCTATTACAGTGGAATACGACGACTGTCGGGGCGTTGTGGAAGAATGTACTACGTTTAATGTCACAAGGTAAAAGTACTAACATAACCTTCAACCCTGCAAATCAGGCCCGAACCGGGAATCGAACTCGAAGCCTGGAGGGTGGCAGTTAAACATTTTAACACAGGTGCCACGAGTCAGCCAACCTGCCACGTAGGTGTTATACAATACAAAGGGACTGGTAACGCACGCTCCACCAATGCACGGTAGATGACATACGGTGGGTTCACGTGGTGGGTCCCGAGGCACGAGTGTGGGTAGACTGCAGTCTGCATTTTCACTCAGTGGTGAACTGTGGTCTTCACAGATTGCCGATCATCTACGAAGTACATTAGTAAATCAAGTTAGTTCCCAAAGTCCTCTAAGTAACCGTAAACCACTGGCAATAGGCATCCCAATACTGTTTTGGTTGTAACATCATAAGGAGCCACTCTCCATAGTCCCTGAAAGTTTTTAGCTTACCCTGGGTACATCGTGTATGTAATCTATATTTCCCCTCCCCGCAAGCCAAGCCGCCAGACCTGCGTGTGACATGGAACGAGTACGAACAAGACTAGCCTATAACTCTCTACAGCATAATATCACATATAGCCAATCATGTTTATAGCCGCAGGTTCGTTCAGATTGGCGTAAAAAAACACTGGCGTTGCGAAATCCTTTAAATCTTGTGCTTGCCGGCGATGCATCTTTCGTGAATCTCCTCCGAAAGACAGCTGTCTGTAGCAGGGATTTCTTTTGCTGCTCGCGATAACCTGCCTAAATTGCTGCACATGAAAACAAAACAGTACAGGTGACAGGAAATATAACATGTCAACGTCATGAGACAACTGATTGAGCCAGATGGAATGCAAGTATGACGATGACATTCCGTCGCGAATTTCTGAGACAGCCTACCACAGTAATTGAGACATTACTCTCAGGGCTGGGCAGAAAGTAACACTGATCCAGCAGTCGAATGACCCCGGGTTCATCTGAACACAACCACTATAACTTGACATGCCCAAGATCCACACGCATCCACTCTGACATCATCTTCAGTGCCATGCTTAGAATGACATTAGTGTAAACTGAGTTTAAAAGGATAAGTGACTTGGAAAAGAAAGGCGATAGGCTCCTTTGGCGCCTGGAAAAATGTGAGTGGAATGTGTTTACTTCTACATCCATTCATTCAAATACTCATTTGACTTTAAAACAAACCAGAACCCCCGAAGGTACATGGTGTGTTTACGTAAATCGGTTTTCTTTGAGGAATTAATCAATACAATTTTCACAATAGTTAAATTTCCCAAAACTCAGATAAATGATTTTTTTATTTTGTGAAAATTCTGTGGATGAATTAAACTCGGATATTTGTTGTATTTCCTCCTTTGCCGAATATGGTAGCAGGCCGTTTTTGTATTTGTGTTTCCTTTCTTTGTTTCGTGTTATTTTCGACTGGATACTTTTTCTTGATCTCATTTATATTTTACAATTTGGAAATTGTTTTTATCTTCTGCTAATTAAAGCCATCGTTATGTTTTCAAATCCACTTTGCTTGTTTCCTGTTTTTTTTTGTCTAGGTAGTAATCATTGATCGTCACTTTGTTGCTTTTTGAATTGTTTGTCTTGGGCGAAGCATAAGGTTATTCACATAGATGTAGCGATGCTCCACGAAAGTCTCTAGGATGCTGATTCTGATCGGGAAGAACAGACTTATGAAGGGGCAGTGTTGCTGCCAGGCAGTTCGTCCTTCCCGTGGTCCCGGCCGCCTGTTGAAAGCTGGCAGCCTGCATGACTCGTGCCTTTACGAGGTCCGAGCCCGTCATTCGATGACGTAGCGCGGAGTGCTGGGAGTTTAGAAATGGTGTGATTGTTTTTGACATCTTGTACCTTGCGACTACCAACGCCTTCCAGAAAGTCCTTCCGTCAAGAACCCTCAGGACACTGAAATGGATCATCTTGGCTTGATGAGAGGGGGAAGAGGGCTCGCATGTGTATTGATGTAATGAAGTGATCAGGCCTTAGCTGAACGGCCTGCCTGACCACACCTTCAAACATTAAACCAGGGCACGAGCGTGATTGCAACAACACCTTGTGAAAGACGGTTGCAGAAATTCCCTCCACCGGGCAGTAAACGGGGCCGAAATATTAAACAACGCAACCGATATAGGCCAGCGTATCACTGGGAGCGGCATCTTTTGTCGTCGACCCGACCAGAGAGAAGACCACTGAAGATGGGTGTGTCCAGCCGTCGTTAACCGCCTCCTAGAATTAACCTTCGGCAACATGAACAAGGTGGGGACATTCCAATTAGATTGTGACAGTAATGGCGTGAGGTATTAAATCTTAACATAATTAATGAGCATATTGGTATTCAATTTAAGATCCCCCGATCAATAGTCATTTAAATAGTTATCGTATAAACCTTATATGTGTAATAAACTCCAGCTTATACTGCTGTGCTGTACCGAATCATGGGTCATTATTGAGCTTCGCCCATAGCACCTTTTACGTATGAATGGCTTAAAATCTCATTCGTAACAATGTGCAGACCTATCCAGAAAAGTTTAGCACCTGTATAAAAACAGTCGTGGCCCCTCCGACGGGAGTTTTTGCACGTGTGCGAACGGCAGTGTGTAGCGAGTTTCCCGGCTGGCTTTGGCAACCTGTGGCGGTGACCTGTGATACGGTGCGACTGCGGTGAGTCATCGGTGTTCTCGCGGACGAGTTCACTGGTTTCTGCGGTTGACTGGGTGTCAGAGCGGATGTCGGAAATTACAAGGCACGAGGCAATCGGACTGATTTACGGTACTAAGACTACTTTCTTTATTTCAGCATTTCATATTATTTGTTAAATGTATTGATGTATTTCGATATTCATTAGTAACTTATTAGTTTAACAGAGGATTGTAATTGGCCTTGTTATAGTACATTGCGGAAGATATTGCTTATAGATTTCTGATGTATTGCTGTACGAACTTAGCAACTCCCAGGTGCATGTAGCTCTATATGTGTGCATATTATTTTTTTATTTAAGTGTAGTAGGGCAATCATAAGCGTTATTCAATAGTACCTCTTAATGTGAGAACAAAGAACATCATTCGATAAGGTCTGCAGTAAAAGCAACTTATTCATATTATAGATATAGAAATTGCAGCCAACGCATATTACGCGAAGAGCTGACAACTTTGTAAGGCCTTTCCCAAAATATGGATAATCGACAACATAAATAAACCATATTATTTAATATACATTTTACTTAATGTATAGATTGATTTTTCAATGCCCATCATTATGTATTTCGTAGATCAGCTTTGAAAGTTATTCAGATTAACAATTAATTGTTTAATTATTCTTCAATGAATTTACTTATTTCCTATGCGACTCCAATTTCCTGCTATTTAACCATGCCCCAGGAAATGCTAGCATATTCTACTCTCAAAAATATATCACTGTGGGAATATAAACATATTTGTATTAATTTCGAATCATAAAGTCAACAGAATTAACAGATATGTCTTTATAAACAAGCAAAAACTACAGAAGAGTGTTACAAAGCGCTAAGAAGAAACGAAGATCCTGTGAGTAATTCACACATCGACGACAAACATTATTCTGTCCAACGAACGTAATGGCAAGATAAATTCAAAACCCTCTTTCTAGTGAGGTATGACATGCATATAGTAAACACTTTTAGCAGCACCAGAATATCACCTCGGGCCAACTTCCAAGTTGATGCGTAACGAGGTAGTCCAGACGTAAAATATTTTATACAATTATTTTACTCGTGAATTTCTCTTAAGATTACAAAATCTGTAAAATATAACTGGAAAGGTATAAGCTTGTATACATTTAAATGTTTTAAGAAATGTAACACTCTTATGCAGTGCCCAGAAAATTTTATTAAGTTATTTTAGGTAAAATATTTAGCACAGTAATAAACCAAAAAATGAGACATTTCTCTGCTAAGGAAATTATATGTAAACAAGTAATTTTTTATCATAATTCCAACGCATTTATGAATTGAAAGTTTGAAATTTGTATACCCGTAAGTTAAAATGAGTGAGTAGAATCCAAGCAAAATCGTATAGCCACTTGAAAAGTATTTCGCGCATATAATATAAATTTTTATTATTATAATTTATATATGTTACTGCTTACACCCCTGTCACACTGTCAAATTTTCGCCTTCTAATATACGTGAAAATAAAATTTTTCTCACAACAAATTTTATCAAATGTGTTTGAAAATGTGCACACTGTTAAATTTTTTACTGGGAGGATCTAATGTGAATTGTAATGTTAAACTTATTTCCAAAGTAAGATATTGCATGCAGTCCATTAACAGGAATAAATGAAACGAATGTTGTGATTTATTTTCACTTATTTTCTAAATTTGAATTTTATTTATCAGGGATGTTTAAAGCACGATGAAATTTAATGCCTCTGAGTTCTTAATATTATGTGTAATATCGACTATAAATATATATTTATGCTCAGACAGCTTTTATAAATTAATTATCTCCATAGCCTTTTTCTTTTCCAGCAATTGTTCGTTATCTTAAAGTTTCGTGGCGTCAATTTTTGTCGCCCACGTTTCTCATTGGCTGAGTCTGTCAAAAATCAAAGCCATTTTAGAACGTTTGATGGAAACTGATGTCATTCAACATTTTAAAACATATATGGTGGCGTTTGTAACCTTTCGATGACGTCACACCTGTCCAACCGTATTTGACAAAACGTACTGGTAGCAGTTTGACGGGAAAAATTTGACAGTGTGACTGGAGCTTTACGTAAGAATCAGCTGTGGTACAACTCACAGTCACTATAGATAGTATAGTTGTTTGCACTCTGCCTGGGTTCATAAAGTGGTGATTTCTAATATTAATATAATTTAACAAATTGCATTTATATCAAAATGGTTTTTCTTGCTGTTAGAAATCAGTTTTTTACATGCACTGAGAATACTAAGGTAACTAGATAATTTCCCTTCTATTTATTGAAGTAAATTTCCCATACAGTCAGTTAGAAAATACCTATTTGCTCGTAATAAAAATGTATAAATTATTTAGGCGGTACGTTTATTTTAACGCAGACAAAATGTAATGTGCTTCCGTTACACTTACGGGAATATTCAGTCCAATCTTTTAAAAAATTGGTTGAGGTTACGGAAATTTCTTGTAGTACGTATGTTAGGCAATATTTAAAAAATACAGTTTTCAGGGAAATTTAAATATGATGGTAAGTATGCCAAACTCTTAAACAGTATTAAGTATTCCCTATCTTAGCGAAATTTTATGTAATATTATTTGTTGTACTGTATTCCGCTGCCGGGTTACATCGAGATGAGATAATTAAGCGTATAATTTAATTATAAATTCTCTGTTATTTACAAAGTACTGATACAATGTTTAAAGTTGAGCAAGTAAACGCAGTTGTTAAGTTAGAAGCAACTCACTGAAAAACCACGTTGGTGTCAGCCATAAACCATCACCTTCGTGGGAAGGAAGATTTCTCCAGAGACACTCCAGAAACAGAATAGGCCAAGTTAGTGCAAAGACGTGTAGAATATTTCCTCACGTCTCCTTTCACGAGGAGGCAAGATGGAAATGGGGAACATTTCTTGGGAATAACAATAGTTGTAGGAATAACGTAGTGTTTGCCTCACTGCGGAAGGAATATATATTCAAGTCTATTATCCGCGCGTGTATCCCGTGAGCTCCCTAAGGTTTCGCTGGAATATTGATGATCCCCTGGAAAGATGAATGGCGTCCTTTTAACATGCCGAGACCTCGTCTTCCTCGCTGTCTCTTGCGCTTCTACCGCACCCGCTCGGTCCTTCGACCGCCTCGTCACCTACCCACAGACAGAAACTCTTATTACATTGGCAGGCTGGCGTGCAAGAACAGCACAACTCCTCTTGCTCGTGCCTCGGTCCCCTCCGTACCAGGAGAGTACGTGTCGTTCTCTGCTCCAGCCACGCCTAACCAGTCTTGCCAACCAAGTACATTACACACTACATTTTGTGCGTTTTCACTTCTACTTAGTGGGCTAAGTACTCATGTAGTAGGCCTTGTCAGTGGATAATCTAGTGGATTTTTAAAATAATTGTCTGTTGAATGTGGTGAACAGTTTTCTGTAAGGAAAACTATGTCTTAATATCTGGAGTTCCTAGATTTTCAATTAAAATGTTCATATGTTGAAGTGTTAAAAGCATTCTTCTGTAATATCTCTTCATGAACTGGTCCCACTGCATTACGATATTCTGGGTTTTTACATTGTCAACGCTGTTCCCTTTTATTGTTAGCTTTAGAAAAACTCTCTATCGAGGAAAATGATTATTCAAAAATATTGGTTTAACTATAATTTTTAAGCTGAATTATTAGTATGGGTATTGTGCTTATGTGAAGGATAATTATATAAAAATTCGTTGTCTAGTGGAATAGGCGAATTTTATCTTTCGGTCTAAAAACTGGCAACACTTCTAACCTTCGCCTTTATTCTAAACATGACTGCTACAAAAAGTATACAGCTGTTTCTTCCACAGTGTACTTTAATTCACTTGATCACAATCCTTTGTAGAAACTAATTAACATAGAGACGTTCAAAATTCACGTTATTATCTGACGTTGGATATATTTCAAAGTAGTATGAAACATCGAGAAAGTGTCACCTGTCCATTAGCTGGTGTATCTGAAAGATGTAATTTCCTTTCTTACTTGACTACACATGATTCGGCAACACGCACATTAAGTTTTTAGACTAGGGCAGGGTAACCCAGCGTGTGTCAAATAAAACATGTTCCAATGACGAATGAATTGCAAACGTAATATACACGTTCTTAATGTATGAACAGCGAATTTGGCAGATTTCTACGAACAAACAATTAACAAATATTTAAATATATTTGCAATTCAATAAACAATTAATACTGGTAACAAAAACGATGAAGTCTGATCCTCTAAATCAGTCCAGTTATATCAATGTGTCAGTCAGTCCCTCGTGATCACAGAAGGATATGCCCACGGACACATAAGTGCTTGGATCGTCCTTGTTATGCCATAAATACACAGAATTTACAATCTAAAGTACACCTGAGAAAGTAGTAATTCATATTTATCACAAATTAACAAATAAGTATTATAAACAAAACATATCATGTACTGAATCTATAATAACCAGGCGGTTCCAGAAATATGGCCGCAATTTTATTGCATTTATAATGAATCAGTTGATTATTATGCGTAGTTTTTTCGAGACAACTGCAGTTTCCCTAACTACAATACATGTTAAAACCTTTTGACTTTGTAAAGAAATTTAATGCTTAATGTAATTGCAGTAGTGTTCCAACTACATAGGAACTTTTAATCCAAAGCTTGGGTATTCAATTATGGACTCATTAAAAATAGTTTGTTGTGAAAAGCGAACACGTGTCTTCCATGACAAATAATTTCTTACCAGTATTCAGCGTTAGATGTGACTAATGCGATATCGAAGTAAACTTGGCTCACTTGAAGCTACGGAAACGAAATCTCTCTACAGTAAATAAAACATTGCTTACAATGTAAAATTATTTTCAATAAACTTCCTAAGTTTTTAATTCTGCCATATTATGGGAATGTACCATATACATATCATGATCCATATATAGAACCGTCCTGAACGAATTTAGGAAAACTATTATAGATATGCGAACAAAAAAATATTTTCCCATTCCTATTTTCTCAATACGCATGGTCTATACGCTGATGTGGTACAATTGTAAACACTTTCGTATCGTGTAACACCGATGAGGATCTCAATCCCACTTGACCTTGAAACATGCGGAATTTAAAAAAAATCGCTATAAACGTGTACGTTTAAACAGTTCAGACTGATGTGGTTATAAATTTACTCTATTTAAGATTTGAGATTTCCAAATTATTCCTGGTCTACTGTCTGTGAAACTAAGATCCTTGCTAGCGTGTTCGCGTTAATGTTTTTACCGGCATCTACTTCTGCGCGCTGGTGTACTCTTTACTTTGCTCCAATTCCCTCCCTTTTCCACCCCGTCCCCCCTCCTTGTTTTCCCCTTCCCCCTTCGTGCGTCTCAATTTTTGATTGGCCAGGATAGTTTACTTAAGTCCTTGCTCGGTCGGGGCTCTGTCTATTCTGCTGTACTTTCGCCCGTCCGAAGTCTGCTGCATTTCGCCGCAACTTACGCCGCAAGATCCTTGCTAGTATCCGATGGCTTAGCCACCTTCACCTTCGTCCAGCAGTGGACAACGCTGACATTATGTCACTGAGCTGACGCAGTCTACCATTTTAGCTACTGAGCGATGGGGCAATAAAACTGTAAATCGGGGACAAAGCTAACTTTGCGGTAGGGTATTAAATGTTTTTTGTGACTTGTGTGGCAAAGTGGTGTTGTATCATGGGTGCGCGGTAGGCTAGGCCATTTCAAAATTTCTGTTTTAGACGCCCTTCAAAATTACGTTCCGGCTTAACTATGGTGTCGCTTTGCTGTGTCTCTTGTTTTAACGTGTCGTGTTTGCCCTTGTAAGCCGCCCAATTATTTATGAGTATCCATTTTTTGCTCCCTCCACGAATATATCGTTGGGGCGTGTATCTTTTAATCTGTTTTTTTTTTGTAATTCTTAACGGTCGGAGCCTAACTGTGTCTTACACGACTGCCTCTCACCGTAATTATTTTGCACTTGTTTTAAAGTATTTTATGGAAAGGAGGCTTGACTGGGCAAGTCAATTGCTGCCCTCCTTTATACAAATTTTTGGAGTCAAGCGGGTGCTGTGTTTTAATCAAAGAAAATGGTAACGATTTAAATAAGTTGTTTAATAAAATAAATTTTGTATTTTAGTTACTTTAAATGTTTGTTGTTCTGGAGCTTTAATTATATTTATAATGTATTTTTTTCTCTTTTTGGTGCTCTAAGGCAAATACTGCGTTTCGAATAACTGTAATCAATTAAACAAATTATTAATAACTGTGATAATTATTGCAGATATAAATATTCATTTAGTCATTCTAAAAGTGTTTTTGCCAATGCAAATTGTATTTATAAATTTAATAAAGGGAATTGAAACATTTTTTTCTATTTTACATAATTTGTGAACTGTCACAGGTATCTTAAACTTTTCTTAACTGCTCAGAATGCTCTTCGATCTTAAAATTTTGTGATTGAACATGTTATCATGGGAACTGTAAACGTAAATTTGCCTGTAAAATTCTTCTTGTCTTTGTTAAGTTTCTTCGCTATATATGTGTTTTTGGGGACGCACAAGGACATAAAAGCACAACTGTTTGTAAACAAAAGGCAATACGAACGTGCAGTTACTGAGAATGGTTTATTTTTAACATTATCTTTTTGTCATCATTTTATGTAATGGTACATTTATTACGATAGTTAGTGAAGCCAGCTGTATTTTCATATGTCAGAAATAATATATTTGCCACTTGCAAAAATTAAATTTCATTTTCTTAGAGGTTACATTTCAATCAATAGTAACACCGCTGTGAAAGCTACGTGCGTCGCTTTTCAATAAGGAAATGTTTCTGCTGCGACATAAACCTCTTTTCCGTCGACGCCGGCAAATCCCGAAGTGTTCTTGGCTCATATGAACGAAAAGCGTCTTTTCTTCCGCCGTCTCCGTCAGAGCACCCCCTCGCCCTCAAGCTGTCCCCTTTTGACTCCGTCGCTTCAATCTGCGCTGCGGGAACGTCGTTTCCTCGCGTTGCTTGTCTGCGATTGGTCGTCACTCGCACGGCGGGGAAAATGGCGACGACGGCGGAAGAAGGGAGCACAAGAGGGACAGAAAGAAGATGCGAGGTGGAGAGGAAGGAAAACTGCGGCGAAGGAAAAGGCGGCAGCGACCTCAAGCAGGCGGCATTCGCACGCATGCCCGGGACGCGGCCGCCAGCGACTGCCCGGGCTGCGTCTCGCTGAGCCGCCCCTCTGGCGTACCCTCGAGAGGGAACCACGCGTCACTTACAAAAACACTACTTACAACAGTCACAACGTACAATTATTGAAAAATTCCCGTCACTTAGAACTGCCATAACATAAAAGCGACAATACTGTGAAAATCACAACTTAAAATCATCGTAACTCATACAATTACTACTTAGAGCAATTGTAAGTAAGGGAGTCATAACTTAGAACTGCCAAAACCTTAAAACAAACAACTAAGAGTTGTCTTAAGTAGAAACACACATTGTAGAACGACGTAACTTATAAACGTAGTGACTTAAGAAGTCAGAAATTTGAACTGTCGTAACTTAGAAACACACATATTGTATGAGTCGTAGAGTATAAAACACACAACTTAGAAGCACACTTAGCATAACCATACAAGTTAAAAACATAGAAAACAAGAAAGTTATAACTTAGAACTATCATAATTTAGAACTACACAACTCGGAACAGTCCTACAGTAGATACACAAAATTGAGAACTAAAATAAGTTAAAAACACACAAGTTATGAAGTTCACAAATTAAAACCAGTTAAGTCAGAACTAAATTTTAACTTGTGTGTTTCTAAGACATGTGTTTCTACGTTGGCTATTTCTAAGTTATGACAGCAACCCCTCTCCCCCTTCAAAAAGGTTGGCCGTGTGGTTCACCAAGTGACAAAACTTGCTGTTTGTGCCATGTATGTACTTCTACGAAATAATAGCGATGTCCAAAAACATAAACCCATCCATCTATTTATATTTTATGTGGAGCGCTGCACTTCAGGAAAGCAAACTGAAATCGGCTGGTAATTGCATCAAAATGACGGTTTTCACGGGAATTCTACGACTATACCTACTCCAAAATACTCAAGTTCAGGCCAAGTTTGGTGATTGGTTGATTTTTATTGTGACGCTTCTTTGGCATCTGCCCGCATATCACGGTCGTTAAGTATCGGAGTAACTTAATTCTGATTGGCCCAGTCAGGTAGGAAATTATCTTCTCACAAAGACACGCTGTTAATAAACGGAGGAAAGTTGCATGTCATCACGCAGGATATTGAAGACTCGCCTACGCGTAAACCTCTTTGCAAAAAAAAAAACAGGTGGCCATAATGATTGACAGTACTTTCCTTATTTGGCTGAATAACATATCTTAACAGCGATAGCACTGAGTACTGTTTTTTAAATTTGAAACTAAATATTTTTTTACTTAAAAATAGTATCTTACCTTCATACCAATTAATACAAAATTGATCCTTTATTTGGTAGAACAGTATTCACCATGACAGTCTCTGCCACAGTTTCACTTATCTTATTTTTGTCGTGGGGACAGCCAATTGGACAACCTTGGTGTTAAGTTACTTGAACAGTAAATTATCGTGTATACAATTTTCATTATAGTTCCGTGGGTGTTAGTAAACGGGTGGTAAAGGCTGCTTTTAAGTATTTGTTTATGTTATTTTCTGTGAGGTGGCGAGCCATTATGTAAATGCTACTTGTTAATGGCAAGTGAAAGCCATTTACTGTTACAGTATTAAGTTTAGAGTATTTCTTTTGGATTGTTTGTGAGTAATTTAGGAAATTATATTTAACTATTTTATATTATTGAAAACTTCGCCCCTTAAAGAGCATTGCTAAGCCCACAAATTGTGGAAAATTGTAAAAATACGGAGATAGCATTTATTATAAGTGAAATAGAAATCACGGGAATTAATGTGGGGGGTTCTCCCTTTCTTCACGAATTACCATCTCAACCTCCGTTACTCCTACCCACAACAGCAACTGGGATGAGGACGGGATGGAAAGCATTTATTCCAAAACATTTTAAAACCAAACAGGAAAAGGAATTTCAACAATAATTTTTCTTTCCAAAGTTGGCAGAGAGCAACTTTAAATGACACGTGTTGTAAAATACACCAGACGTCATTTTACCAATAATTCCTGTATATCCATCTTGAAGAGCGCCTCCCACCAACGCGAATCTGTTTTCAATCCCCGGCCGGGTCGATGCCGCTGGTAGGCGGATTTTCTCGGGGATCTCCCGTTACCCCCGCCCTTTCATTCCGGCGCTGCTCCATTCTCGCCTCGCTTCATCCTCGTCGGCTCTGTGGGTGGCGAGTAATATAACTACTACACCACTGCAGCCCGGCTCTTAGAATCGTAGTCTTAAGAGCTCTGTTTGAAATTTCCGCGTTGATTTCTTGAAAATGTTTCACCTGAGAGTGTTCCAATAAAGTGACCTTTTGTGTTAATTTAGAAGACATAATTTATGATTCATCTTCACTAAAAGTTTACAGCTTATTGTTACGAATTTTCCTGCGCACATAAGTTGTCAAGCCTCATTTACTTACCAACCACGTTTTCAAAGGTGTAATATTTCCTTTATATAAACCACTATCCATTAACTTCTTACTTAATCACAGGTACTCTATCATATTTTCATTGCATATATAACATAAATACCTCACTCAAATAATTGACGAGTGTGCAGAATTATATAGATGAAACACTTTTAAAAAATTGGATATCATCATAATTATTAATTAATTAATCTCAAAATGTTTCTTGCACAGATGTACTTGTTTATAATTCCGCGTCTCTACTTGGTTATAAGCGATTACTTTGTGTGTATTACGAAAACATTTACTATGAAATTATTCCTATTAAGTTTAGAAAATAGCAATATAAAGAATTTTTTTTTCTCTGGCACAGAGGTCTGTAAAACAGATTGAAAAATTCGAACGAATATACGAATATTGCGTGAATTATCTTTGCATGTCAAAGTGCGCAGCTACTTATATGCCATTTATTGGATACATTTATTAGCGACATTACGAAAAGGATATATTTGTAGTAATGCCTATGAGTAAACTTTTACACACCAAGTATCGCAAAAAAATAATGTGAAAACAAATATATTTCAGATTTTGAATTTTATATAATAATTCATTTAGTACGAAATTGCTTTTTTTAACGATATTAATTTACTCAAATAATGTTATTTCAACAGGTTTACTGTCACAAGTACAGTAACCCATATAAGATACCAATTGCGATTCTTCCAACATTCAATTTTAGCAACGTATGCTGAAGATTAATTTCACTTGAAAATAAGACACATTTTGACGTGTATAGAATTACTTCCCAGTGACAATATGAATGTTTGTGGTTTATGTGAATTAATTGCCCAATGATGTATGTCCAGTATCAGTCCGGAAACATTTACTTCAATGTAACATTATAAATGCTTTGCGTATCTTAATACCGATATTGATCAGCGTGTAAAAGAGTTAAAACCTAGCTCATACATTTTAATTGCAATGAAATTATGCTTTCATTTGGTACACGCATATTAACATAAACCGTCGAGCTTAAGAGCGACTGAGAGAAAAAACGTGTTTTCCATTGCTGCCTGCAATCGCAGATGCCTGCGGGTGAATTGGATATGGCACAGGATTGACTATGAAAAATTGTCGTAATAACTCGCTCCACCCCAACTGACCAGCGGTGAAGGGGAAAATGCTTGAGCGGGATGTAGCACAGCAGACCACGTCTTTGAGAATTGGCTTGTATGTGTTGCGGTACGAATCTTGTGGCGAACTAAAAGTGACGTACCTGGGTGGCTTTATAGGCTTCAAACAACTTGCAACTGGATGCGGGGAATCAATGTTTGTTCTCAGATTATTTATTTTAAAATATTTGCCTTTTGATATAAATTTTAAAATATTTTTCACACGCAGTAATTGTTTGTAATGTTAGTGTGTATGTTGCAGTTTTTTTTTCGGTCATAAAATGAGTCCCACTTTTTAAAATGTACGCTTAGTGTGGCATATATTACGCTTCACGAAAACATTAACCACACGCTCATAATGAAAAAGTGTATGCCAATTGATGTATTTACATACGCATAAAATATGTATGTGTAAAGCATAAATACTTTCTTTTACTACAAAACATTTCAATAAATGTTCATGTAACTTTGTTTTTAAAATGTTGTTTTATTTTACATTTTGTTCTCAAACATGATTTACGCGTTCCCATCTTTTCAAATAATTCTATGATAAATTTATATAATTGTCACATAAAAGGTAACTCTTTAAATACCCACTGAGGACAGTTCCCAGTTGTGAACAAGACACTCCAACACATGCATATCATGGGACAATCACTTGTGACTACGCTAAGATATTTCAGCTCTGTTCTCAACGATACATTCATCACTCGTATAAATTTTCGTGTGGCCGAAAATCGTAGATATTTGTGTAATTTAAAAGCTCTGTATTTCCAAGGAAGAATCATTTGTATTTCGTTACCATTTTCAATCACCAATTACATTTGGTTCAGGTCATTCAGTTGTAGACAGCGATTCTCTGTCAGACTTTTGGCAGGATAAAATATCCCTCTCCATTCTTTATTTTCCATGGCATGTAATCAATGGATAAATACAAATACAAGGTTTAAATATATTGTTTAAATTAGATAAACTCCTATATAAGTATAAAATATATTTATATGCGACATTTTTCTGGTCCTGTATCCATTGCCTCTTTAGACCAATACATGAAGGTAGCGAACTTTGGTTTGAAGAAACTTCAAAGTAACGAGCAATTTAAGAGTTTTCATATTCAGTTTTTCGTTTTTATATTTTGTATTTCTTAACTTCTCTTTATGTCTCCCCATACAATAAAATCCACTTCTGTAAATATAACAACATTATTAATTTTACTTGTGTCATAATTTATATAGGTGTTCTTAGTGAAAAACGAAAAAAGGTGCAAAATATAAAAAATAATAACATTTTTTTGCAAATCATATTCATGCCATCGTCTCGTTCGCCTACTAATATAGGTGAGGAGTATGATGATACTTTTGTAATTTTCATGAGGATTTACATTGTTTCATCATCCACAGGACTATTTTGTACTAGCGCCGGTGCACCTAAATGCCATTCATACAATCCCAGTGACAGTGTGAGAAATGGAGAATATTAATTGCCTCTAAATATTAAATGAATACAAATGTACTGTAAAGTGTATGAACAAAACCTTGGCCATGCATAAAACTGAAATGCAAATTTTGTATTGTTAATTTTAGAAAAACTATGTCATGCTCTAAGACATTATAAAATTAATTAAAATTCACAAGAGAACTTGTAACGTGACTACCAACTGTAGCTATGAAAATGTTTCTTTATCTGTACGCCACCCCTCAGTATGCAATATCAGACAAGAAGGGCAGTAGGCTTGTTAATGCCTACGTATTTGTGCAGCTGTAGATATACAAGATGTATTTAAAATACATGTTGGAAATCAAACCACAACACATATGTGCTAGTATAAAAACAATAAATCCTAGTAGCAAAATGTTCGGAGAATTCATCAAGTATTTCTAAATTGAAATTGAAGTTAGAAAAAAAGCACCGGGGGTCCGCAAGTTCTCCTCGCGTACCTGCGTCGCATATCAGGAGGGTGAACAGAACGGGCGCGCCATGCGAACAGCACCTGCGCACAGGTCAACTCGAGCTATGTGGGCGCCGCAAGTGGTTGCTCGTTATTGCACGTGTGTCGAACTGCATGGACAATGGTAGATAAAAGCAGCTGAGTAGTAAAGGCAGCCAGAAGTGATTGTGATTGCGTTTTGTTTCCAACTGCACACGAACAGAAGTATTGGCAATTTAGGGCCTGTGCGTGTTTTCGTGGTAGCCCACGTACAGGCGGTTGCCGCAAGACGCGCAAGTTCAGTTCGCCTTCGAGATATGCAACTTGCTGTGGACGCTGGCATGTCAAGTTGCGGACTACCGACGCTGTTTTTCTAACTTCGATTGAAATTTCAAAATACTAGATGAACGTTCTGCACATTTTGCTACTAGGATTGATGGTTTATATTAGCCCATAGATGCCATGGTTTGAATTTCGAAGTGTATTAAAAAAACACCTGGTAGTCTATACTGGATGTTGGAAAATTTTTGGGCATTATTTTAAGGGGTGGTAGGGCATGCCGAGGCAAAACATTTTATTATAAGGAACATGTGTCCGGAAACGCCCCAAACCATGCACACTCCATGAATCTGGCGCACTTCCTGTGCCATTAACGTGCTGGCCTTACGGAGTACACCGGCGCTGTGAGGAGCGGGGTGAAGCCAAACCAGCCTTCTCCCGGACATGATTGTTTCATTGTGATTTGCGAGAACACCTCCTCTAGTTGTGATGCGCACTGACGAGGAATTGACTGCCATCATTCTTGCCACCTTGCCTTGAAGTTCAACAAATACGCGATATTTTAACAGAGTGCGTAACTACATGGCTAACCACTCTAATGCCAGCTTTCAAGTCCAAGGGCGTCACTTCGAACAGCTCCTTTAAAGGTGAGCCATGCTTCTCAGCTCTTTGTTCATGCACTGCGATCAGATGTTTTCCGTCAAGAAGGCCAGCTCCACTCTAGCGCACACGTGATTGGCCCAGGCAGCGCGCCAAATTCAAACGGTGCGCGCATCGTTTGACGCCTGTTGCTTGGTAAGGGGGGAGGCCTTTATGAACACATCTTCCTTATATCAAAATGATTGCCTCGAAATGCCCTACTACCCGTAAAAACTGTTACCAACAATTACCCAACACACAGTTTATTTAATTTGTTTATTTACTGCAATTCCAAGACCACCGTAGCAGTAAAAAAATTGCATGGAACCTGATGAAATTGTCAAGAAGATTATTTCGTCGATCAATGTCGCGGAAAACAGCCGTAGAATCACAGTTTCAAAAATTACTGATAAATTATGAAGAAAATACTGTGAGAAGTTATATGTGTATTTAACTTCAGTGTCACAAATCTGGATTTAACTTCAGTGACATGCTTCCAGGTCAAAATTAAAAATTTAGAAATTCTTTCTTGATATGCCTGAATCTGTGAAGAGTAAACAGGCTTTAGTAAAACACAGTTACAATGAAAGTGCAGAATGTTCCAAATTGGTCTTCTCAGCTGGATTTCTTAATGAGTTCATAGTAATCATGGAAGAGAATGCTATGGCTTGTTGAAAAAAAAAATTCAGTTGGAGAGAGATAGCAATCCCTTGTACTACTGCAGGCAGTAAAAGAATTTGAAAGGGGAATAACGAGAGGTTTAATTACATGCTCACAGTCTACAGACTATTCGAAGATGGTAACCAAAAATTTTGTTGAGCTAAGAGAAAGGTGAATATTTTAATGAACTCTTAGTCACGAGAAGAGAAAAATCACAATTATAATACCTCAAGATTTTTTCAGACTTGCGCGCCCACAAATTGTATCACATGGAAGCAAAATCGTTATTTCCAAAATATTGTTTCAAACATTTTGATAAGAAACCAAGAGTAAGTATCCTCTTCATTTAATATCAGTCAAACGTATGGTCATTTTGATTAATTATAATGATTTCTATCTCCTTATTACTTAATGCTTTTGTAATTGTGCCTTTTTATATTTTGCTGTGCTACATACCCGTTAAATTGTTTCTTAAAATTAGTTTGGATTTTACTCGAATTATCAAATTCAAATTGAAAATTCACTTCAGAAGACAGCACATATTTGAGCACTATACGATTTTGCAAAATTAGGCGCCAATGCAAGTTGAAAATCCTGAGGAGAAATATAACAGCTACACAAAAAAATTAAAACTATAATTATAAGGACTCGCTTAGACAAACTCCCGATTCTCGTGTATAGTTATTTCGTGGCAATGCTTGTGCAAATACAGATATAGCTGACAAATCACTCTTTGTAAATTAACCAGTGTCAAAAAAATAAAACATCCATTTATTGAATTTGCTCTAATACCTGTGAAAAATTCGTCTGATTTTGAATAAAACTTTATGACTTCTGATGTCTTGACTTTGGTAGAGGCACGTGGACTGGCTGTAGTAATATCTTATCTGCTACTATTGCAGTTTGCATTTATTTATGTAACAATTTAATTTTTTAATTTCAATATTATGTGCCTTTGTATGGTTCCTATTAAGTTTTAATTAACTTAATTTAATGATAAACGCTGAATAACAGCAAATTAATAAATTCATTATTTCTTCAGTTCTACGGCAAGTAGTAATATTAAGAAAATGACAATATCTATAAGACTTGAATTTAATAGGTACCTTGATGACCTTACGTAGTTATAAAAAGGAAGCTAGAATTTAAACGCATCGACATGTCTATCAAGAAAATACAGAATGTTGACAGGTGTATTAGTGAAATGTGAAAAAAAATACACCGATTAAAATCAGATTACGAAATATAACACCTCAGTTTGATAACTGCAGTCAGGCAGCTGTGCTGTGTTTCCGAGAGAGGATATTGTAACAAAATATAAATATTTATAAGTCTGTTGATGCATATCGATAAGATGTTTCTATGCAAAAGAAAATATCTTGTTTAACCCTTACTCTAAAGGCGGTAATTTTTTTTAAAGAAATCATTAAAACCTTGCGAAATAAAAACATATATTAAGCTAGTTTCGTTGAGAAGGTAAACAATTTTCTCATGGTTTAAGATTTATTAAAAATAATATGCTACTACCAGCAGGAATTTCATTACGAGATTTGTACATACTAATACATTGTCACTTAGAATCACCTTGGTAGCACTATCTCAGCTGGTTTTTTGTAATACTTGAGAGTTGAAATGCGTTAACACTTAGCCGGTTTTATGAACATCCAAAACATCCACACTAGCGCACTCGCACTCGGAAATGACATAAGAGAGTGCTGTTCCATATAATAGAGTGCGAGTGCACGAGTGCGTGTCGCGAGTGCGCGTAGGATGCATGCTCTATGCGTACTACCAGGACACCGTTTATTTATATTAACTTTGTTCAGTTATTCTGCTGTGCACGCAACGCCATATGATAATGAGACATTTCGTCGTACGCATTTGTGAATACATGTAGTGAATCGTTTTCACGTACATTCCGTCTATTCGCAGAGAAGTGGACACGTCGGCGAATACGGTAACGACGCATACTTCTTCGTCCTCATTTCTACGCAATAAGGTTCCCATAAGTCCTAATATTGAAGCTGGCGAACAACGACAGCCAATTGCACACGACGGCGAGTGCAAGTGTGGATGCACTTCACATCGAGAGGTGTGCAAGGAATTGTGGGAGGGAAGGCGAGTGAAAGTGGGAGTGAGAGTGCAAGTGCTAGTTATTTGTAACAGGGACTTATCCTGACTCCGCGCTGCCTAGCTCGGACACCGGCCTGCACTCAGCGCAGTTGCAAGTTTAACACTCGGGCGTCCTACGAAAGACGGTCGTGATTAAAGGTACAGCAAAGGTAGACAGCAAGCCAGGATAACAAAATAAACTGCTTTAGCTGGCAAATCAGTTCCAATTTGGGACATAAATGATATGCTGAAAATGGGGAAAAAATGTAACCAACATGTAATTAATTGAAAGCATTTTAAAAGTTTCACTGTGAAATTATCTCATCAAACGTTGCACTCAGCTCATTCTAACATATAAATTTGTAACTCGTTGATAAGTCTATTTATGATTGATTTTAACAAAATAAATCATACGACGACCTAGCAGCCAGTACAAAATTCCAGATCTAAATTTACGTGCGTATTTATCCCACAACATATAACATATACCCAAAATCAAGAAATATTATGACAAATCAAAGGATAAGTTTACTGAAGAAATCTATGCTGAGCTCACACTCTTCGTGCGAAATATTTATATAGAGGAAGGTTAGCTAAAGTTATGGAAATAGTTAAGGACATTAAAAGGTATAGAAAAGAATAAATTTTCAGTTAAAATTTTTTAAGACTTTTGTGGAGCAAAAAAAAAAAATACACGTACAAGTATTTTCATCATCTTGAATTGTCACAATGAGTAAAAAAAATTGTATACTCATTTAATTCCACACTGAACGCCTTTGGATTGAATAACATCATCAACATGTCAGTACACGAATGCCATAATAATCCTGGAGCAGCTTTAAGACGATGATCACCATGGCTTTTCAATAATTAAAAATATTCCATTGTTCTGAACTATTATCGCGTGATTTCTCTCTGCGTCAGCAACACATTGTATGACATTTCACATATTCTCGATAATTTTCTAAATAGGTAAATGAGAGTTCCATGAACTAAGCATAATCTGATGGCTCCAGACATTCATGCTGGTGCATTATCCTCTTGAGAAACACCAAACCATTCGAGATCAATACAAACTACGTACTGCTGTAACATGTCCCAAGTACATTTAGATGGATATTTACTTATCACAGACATTAGTATATGCGCATACTGTTCAACTGTGTATAAGCTAAATACAGTTCATTCAAATAAAAAATTAACCACAAATTGATACAGCCCCTTATTTGTTAGAGGAATATATTGGTTTATAAGATTTTGTCCACATGTAGACTTCTCGATGTGCCAAAATAAGGTACAATGCTACTAATCAAAGCCGGCTGTGTGTTTACAGTCGTCAGATGACCAGTAGTGATGCTCCCGAGCCTAGAAGAGGTGCATAGGCATGTATCATGCATTCAACAATGGTTATTGGGATGGGCACTGGTTTCTAAATCCCATATCATGCTCCGAGGCTGCAGCATTGAATTATAATGTCATTTCTTGCATTGTTGCTGGCCTGTATCCTGAAATGAGTCTTTATGACCGATTTTGATCACATTCATGTGGACAGGCATACTGCTGTTGTACGTTCGATGTTTTACAGGAATTATTGTAGACGACACGCATTATTTAAATGGTCGAACAAGAAAGTACAAATCGTGCTTGTGTCCCTTAAATGACGTGACCCAATTCACAATGTTCTACAAAATAATACCGCGGGGAAATCTCTTAAAACAGGATAATCTGCCATTCCTATTTTACAAGTAGCTCTATGATATCTCACTTTATATGCATAGCTGGCGGATAACAATTAAACGTACGAGAAGGAGCTGGTAAGTAGTTTTCAGGGGCTTGCCTATCCCAGATTTTCTGATACATTATTGTATATCAAAAACACCTTTACTAATTAGCTATTAACCTATGCCATTTTAGTCACATGCTAGGGAATTTTTATGTGTTTATTCCTCTTTACGGTGTCAAATTGTCTTGTTTATTAGTATAGTGTTTGTGGGGCGTACCATTCCGCTCTACTGCTCTCATTTATGTTACAAAATAGCTGTCATACACTCTCGGTTTCTCACGCAATTCAGATGAAATTACTTCAACCGACTTTAGGCACGCGATGAGACATTTTCTGCTTATGTTAACAGTATGAAAGAAACATCTGTTATCTTGAGACTATGGTTACCAGAAGTAGAGATATAAGACACTATTTTGGATGTATTGCCACCCCTAGATCATTGAAGATATGTGTTAATGGCCAAACCTACAAACTTTGCTTACTTGGACAGAAAAGGTTCACAATGCCGGAACATTAGGTACGCGGATAAGACTAATGAAAATATGGCTTCTGGTCACAATATACCTAAGAAGACCAAATGTGAGGGAAATTCTAATACTAAAGTCAGCAAAATAGGAAGCAAATCACGTCTAGCATAGCCAGTGGGAAACCAAAGTTTCCCAAACCACCCAAAAGTCATATGGTCAGTCCTCTGCCAGGTAGAAACGTAATAGACCAGTGTGTATTCATTGTGGAAACGTGGGTCACATTACGCTAAGGTGTTGGCAAATATAATATGTGTTCAGTGGGAGAGTTTAGTGAACAGTCCTTCTCTTCCTTCTCCTCCAGGCAATGGGTAGCATAGTGCTCACTTCGTACAGTCCATCCGATTGTGCCAGCATTTTCAATATTTTTTTGGCCCTTTTCAATTATGTAAGTCTAATTTGGTAAATGGAGTAGCCCGGGTTAATTTTCTCACTCCTCGTGTTGAGGTTGTTTTAGGCAATCTATTGGTTATTGCTTTGGTAGATTCTGGATCCGCTCGAACCATTGCTGTAGGTAAAATTTTTGAGAGGTTACAAGAGTCAAGACATGTGATGAAAGCTGTCGCATCAACTAATCTCTGTTGTTATACTGCCTCTGGTGATGTTTTACCAGTATCATGTTCTGCTATATTAAAATAATGTCCAGATTTTACAAATGCCTGGTTGCTGAGAATCTAAGTTATGATATAATTATTGGTGCTGATTTCATCGCTCATACGTGCATAATTTTGGTCATTAATGCTAAATAATTGCTTTAAATTTTATCAGATAAACAAAATTCCATTTGTTGAAAGATAACATATACGTTGTATAATTTCTCAATTAAGTGACGAAATTTCAACTAAGCAACCTACTGACACTTTTGGGCACCTAAGTGATGAAAAATGTTTGGCAATTAAGAAATTATGTGAACTATTTCCCAACCTGCTTACATCTGAATTGGTACTTACTAATCTGCAGGAGTACCAAATTAAGTTATTGGACAAAGGATTTGTTAAAAGCTACATTTATCATTTAACTCCACCCAAAATGGAAATCATAAAAAGGGAAGTACATGATTTATTATGTAAGGGAATGATAGAGCAGTCTACTTCTAATTGTGCCAGTCCCACCTTCCTAGTATCTAAACAGAATGGAAAACACCACATGGTTATTGATTATCGGAAGGTTAGTAAAAATATTGAAATTTAATCGGCACTCCTCCCTGATTTGCATTCCGCATTTCTTTGGTTCGGTCAAGATAAGTTTTTCACAATCATCTACCTTAATGCTGCATATCACCAGATACCTTTGCCTTGGTAATCTAAACCCAAAACAAGTTTCTGTGTGCCACGGATTTTATATAAATTTACATGTATTCCCTTTGGTCTGGCCACAGGTGCACAGGTACCCAGCCGTTTATTGGACAGTATTTTACATGATGTCAAACATTGATGATTAAGAAGTTTAATCTGAAACCTTTGAGCAACACTTACCACATTTTCAACTGGTTTTATCTCACCTGGAGAAGGCTGGGTTGACAGTCAATCCAAATAAAGTTAAATTTGCCGTTCATGATATTCGTTTTAAGAGCACAATATATCTTCCAAAGGAATCTCTGTTCATCCTGAACGAACTAAAATCACAAGAAATTTTCCATCTCCGTGTTATTTCAAGAGCATTGCCAGAATTATTTGTGTAATAAAATTCATTGACAAATTTACTACAAATTTAGCAGAAAATGCCACACCACTGAATAAATTGCGCAAAATATCAGTCACGTTGAGTGGGACGAAAACCAACAGAAGGCCTTGGATACTCTAAAATAAAATTATATTAATAACCTTCCTGTTCTGTGCATACCTGAGTTTTCTAAAAGATTTATTTTGCAAACTGACGCCTCCAGTTTGGCTATGGAGGTAGTCTTAACACAGGAATTTGATGGGGTTCGCCCGCCAACCCATCGCTTTTCTATATCGCACTCTTACCCAACAGGAGAGAAAAAATGCAGGTTATAAACTTGAATGTTCGGCAGTAGTTGAATGTAAGTACGTCCTTGGCGTTCCGTACCTGGCCCACTGAAAAATAAGATAACACAAAACAAATAGTGCGTTAATGGATATTATTCTTGCATAATTGCATGCATTGTGAAATGAACTACATTTTGTGTCGCACAGAGGTATGTAAAATCAACAGTAGCTTTTGTAAATCCATCTCCAAAATTTTATTTACAGCATGTTTTCTTTCACCTTTGTACGTGGGGCACCATACAAAAAATATAAAATAGGAATAAGGCCTTCCTGTACTTTGCTTGAACTATTCTGAGAGACTCCTGATATTATTTGTTATAGAATTTAAATACACGGGATTGTTGTGCTATTTATTAATTTATTAATAAGGTAACTTGTTTTTAATTATTAAGCTTGTAAATCGCCAAGCATGACTGCGAGCCTGGAAATAAACAAAAATCACCCTGAAATTAAAGTTTTTCTTGTTTATGATGTGTGTATAACCTGTCCATGTTATCTTAATCACTGTAAACATTTGACTACTTTTGTGAAGGAGAAGGAATTGTTGCTTCCTCTGAATGTTTTCAAGTTTATTACATGCACTTACTGAATTATGGATCCACTTTAGTACTTCCTTTCTTTCTTCTTTTGTCCCTTTAGGTTATGGGCTATCCTTTGCAGATAAGGCTTTCCTTTTTTGAAGGGGGTAGCTCACCTGGCGTATGGGAGATGCAGGGAAGGAATTTGGTATAAATTTGGGAAACTTTCATACTTATACTGCCTTATTGATTTACCACTAATATTTCAAGTGTTGCATGGAATATGGAAAACTGAATAAAGTTATTTAAGGGAAACCAGAAAACTAATTCCCAGGTAATGAATATCATAATCATATTAATTGTGAGAAATAAAATATCTAGAAAATATAGGAAAACGAAAAACACCTTACAAATTATTCTTGGTAAGTGGTACAAATTTGTTACTTTATAAAGACCATGTAAGATACTCCTTTTTAAATGAAAAATCAGAAGTGGTTTATGCCACAACAGGCAACATGTACCATTACACAGCATGGAACTAAATCGAAGGTATTCTGGATATCTTTTTGAGGGTGGGATTTCCAGGATACGTAAATGCGAATCTAAATTATTAGGTGGTGACTAGTGGATGTGCTTGATGGATCAGCCTCAAGGCAAGCATCTTCCATTGAAGTTCGACAAGGGACATCAACTGAGCATGCAAAACAAGGAAAGTCTAGAGTCTGCTGTCCATCACAAATATATTGGACTAAATACATGCGGCTAGGCATCTAACAAGCGGATGTCTAAGAAAATATTACTAAGTGTGAATATATTTGTTAACTTGAGTATATTAATGTTAATTAATTGTGTTTATGCGGCATTGAAGCTGCGGTTAATGTGTGAGTTAATGCAAATCTGGATGGTATTGCCGCCTTGAGGTAGTGTCATCTTGGATGAGAGGAGAACGTGACCCGCCAACCAAAACAATAGTTGAAATGAGAGCTGAGCTGCGAGTAGAAGCAGTGGAATGATGGAGGAGGAGTCAACGGGAGCACCCATACAAACCCTACCCCACGGCGGTGACTACCTCACTCCACACATGAGAGTGCCTGTGTGAAAATTTCTAACCTGCGCCGGGAAGAAGGATCGAACCGTGGACCTCGGCGGAGTGGAATAGGGAGCTGGTTATTGACCATTAAGCCAATCGGGTGTCCAGTATGCGCATAAGTTTTGGGTGTATTAGCTCTACACTAAAAATATTTTTCTTATATTTGTAGATATTCTGGTGTTGTTATAATGCCATTTTTTAATTAATAAAACCGACTGATATCTGAATGACAAAATCCCACTCTTTCTTGTCATTGCGACAACGTAGTTCCATATCATTGAAATTGAACAAAGCGTAAACACTGTCGTTAAAGCATGCTACAAGAATGAAACAAAAATATAACAATTCCCATGGCGTAAAGTTTTGTACGGGCTGTTTCTCATACCATAAGAGTTTTTACGATACGTAGGATGTGACACGAAATGGTGTGGTGTGTACTCTTCAGAAAAAGTGAATCCAAAATAAACCACTTTTGGTTAAAGATTTTGATAACCATGATGCATTTTTTTTATATAATTATTATCTTAAACTTCACCCAAATCTGGCTGCGATCGCTTTGTTTGTTTTCATTGTTTCACAGCAGTATCTTGGGGTCGCAGTTCGTGTACATGCATTTACATGCAAATCTGTAGGAAGCAATAAGGTAACATGTGTGTCTTCTTAGAGAACTTACCTGTCCCATTGGATTCTTAATTTATATGCAACTCTTTTAACACTGCCTAATATACCTGCCATATTTTACCAACAAAGATCATAACCACTCATAAAAACAAAATTATTTCATGAAATGCTTCAAATATATCTAAAGTATTGTTCAAATTGTTAGCTTTAAACTTGATTTCATTCCATCAATTAGAAAAATCGGATACAAAATCTTTGCTTAACTACACGACTCTGTCATAATAATTTTGCAGTTTTGGTGTCTTTTGAATAAAATAAAACAGTAACCAACAGAAATTAAACTTCGGGAATTAAGGGACATTGTCTGTCAATTTTCATACGTGATTAGTAAAAGTTATTTTTAAAAAAATTCTGAGGAAGACAAACCCACAAACATAAACAACAATTTTGTTATATTCAACAGTTATTACCTCAGGGTGATTACAAAAATGTCACGGAATTTAAAAAATATTACATTCCTTTAAATTATGTCATATGTGTGACCCCAAACCTCTATTATTTAAATTGGGTTTTTTGAATATATATAATATCTGTTACAATTGATTTTCTTATTTCTTGAAATTTCATTTTAGGTCCACAAGTAGATGAGAGTTTTTACAAATGTCCTGCACTCACTTTTAGATGTGTTAGAAAATAAAACTAATGAAGACTGGTAACTTAAGAATATTTACAGTTTACTAGGATCTAATGAAATACCTGCCTATGTGCCATATTATTCTGTCAATCGTGTATCCTTCCAACATATAAAATATAAGATTGCTTGAAGATTTTATTCAAGCGATGATTAAGCGTAATTCTGTTATTGATTGGAATGTAAATATATTACTTACCGTAAACCGGGGTTACTTTGCACCTGCACGGAAAACTTAGCATCACTCAAAATTTTCGGTTTGGTGCAATTAGGCAAATAAACAGAGGATTTTAACTATATCTTTTTAACTCTAAATGTTTCCTAACCAGGTAACGTTTGCTATCATTTCACCAAATGGCACACAAATATTTTGAGTGGTGCAATGTTACCCCAGTAGGTGCAAAGTAATCGTGGTTTACGGTATATGCTAATTATAACACTTAGGCATATGACACAAAAATTATCTGAGTTATGTACATGTATTACAACTGATGATTTGATGGAAACTAAAAGCCCGTTTTCATACAAATATGTATGTAATTTTCGATTTGTATGTTAAAAACCTTCTATTATTGAGGTTTCTACATGATGCCGGTACGTCAATGGAAAGGGGATTATTCTGAATGCCACTTTCAAAAATACATGTACTAAACACTAAGGTATGGGTTTCCATTATGGTGAAACTGATATATCTTCGGTATTCATTTTTATGGCCAATATTTTAAGTATTTATTACACATACTCATACATACACAAATTAAACAGCTTCACATAAAATACAGGTAAAGTTCCTCAAAAATGAATCAATGTCTTAGCTATCAGTTCTCACTAGGTTATATCCCCATAGTGAAAAGCGTATTAGAATTACATAATGAAGATAGATATGTATAAAAAGGTAGAAATATACAATGAAAATATATAAATATACATAAGGCGACTGAACGACACTTGGAATTGGTCCCAGTACATAGTATGGTAAATATAATACAACTAAGTTAATGATTATGCTTCCAAGGTACGTGGTCAGAAATCTACTTTGCTCTTGCCTAAAATATTTTTTTATAATTGTTTCAAGAATGTTCATTATGAAGTACAGATACAAAAATATATGCACTAAACTACGTTTTCTAACCTCGCAAAAGAATAACATATTTTTCAACACATGTATAGACTCTGACTACGTTCCTGTGTACAGATAACATGTATCACATATACATGTACTACATTCCTGTGTACAGATAATATGTATCACATATCACACANACATGTATCACATATACATGTACTACATTCCTGTGTACAGATAATATGTATCACATATCACACATGTACTACGTTACTGTGTACATATAATATGTATCACATATCACACATATACTACGTTCCTGTGTACAGATAACATGTATCACATATTACACATATAATACGTTCCTGTGTACAGATAACATTTATCACTATAGTGTGTATATGATGCAAGGATACTTGTCTAAATATGTATCACATATCACACATGTACTACGTTCCTGTGTATATATAATATGTATCACATATCACACTGGTACTACGTTCCTGTGTACAGATAACATGTATCACATATCACACATATAATACGTTCCTGTGTACAGATAACATTTATCACATATCACACATATACTACGTTCCTATGAACAGATAATATGTATCACATATCACACTGGTACTACGTTCCTGTGTACAGATAACATGTATCACATATCACACTGGTACTACGTTCCTGTGTACAGATAACATGTATCACATATCACACATGTACTACGTTCCTGTGTACATACAATATGTATCACATATCACACTGGTACTACGTTCCTGTGTACAGATAACATGTATCACATATCACACATATAATACGTTCCTGTGTACAGATAACATTTATCACATATCACACATATACTACGTTCCTATGAACAGATAATATGTATCACATATCACACATGTACTACGTGCCTGTGTACAGATAACATGTATCACATATCACACATATACTACGTTCCTGTGTAGATATAACATGTATTACATATCACACATGTACTATGTTTCTGTCCGTATTTTAGTGCCATAATTATATACAATAATTTTAAAACAACCACATGAAAATTATTTTCTAGTTAACAACACAAATCGTTGTCCTTCTAATAAATGTTAAACACAATACATATTTTAGCATATATTCAATTCACAACAATAATGGGGTAAACTAATTCAAAGAACACTCATTTCGAAATACTTGAGAATTTCGGTATTAATTAGTAAGTCTGTGTTATTTAGCTGTGTCTGTTAAATTTTTTACATTCAATAAAAATACAATTTTTTACATAATATACGAAATTCTGTTTCAATTACCTACATGACAAATCATTTTCAGTTTGCTAAATTACACATTTGAAGTGACTACCAAACATTCATATTTTCATAGACACACTAACAATAATTAACATGTAAAAACATCAATACTTTGGTTTCAGACCCCAATTTATGCGTATTTCATTGAACCAAAAGTATTTCGTATACACTTGTTAACTTTGACGAACTAATTCAATTATATCTGTAGTAGATTTTAGCACTTGATATGGTATTTTATGATCGTTATGATATAAGATAGGAAAGATTATTTATGTACTCTAATTGGTTAATACTGTTAGCGATTTGGCGTGCAAAGAAAAAACCTCAACAATAAAACATATATCTACAATGAACATATCACATATTAACCATATAAAGCGCTTCATTCGAAGTAGGACAGTGCAAACTTAAAGGACTAAGAAAATTTAAAATATTTGAATCGCTGATTATGTAGATTTGTGTTTATAAAGGGAAGTAACGAGAAAGAGGCGAAAGAGATACGTTAACTCATAAAAGGAAAACTTGTTCTTGGGCTGTTATTTTTTTCTTTGTCGATCTCTGTGGGCATCAGATTTATGATCGGTATTGGGAGAATAATAACTGCGTAGCGAGTGGCAGCAGCATTGTTCAATCAGAGCCAAATTCTCTCAGCCTTATAATTTCTGTGTTAGCCATAGGAAGTCAATAAACATCGTTTGCCTGATTCTAACACCGTAAACACAGTACTATTATGAATAAATAAATGTTGCGCGTTGTAGGATTATTACTAATTAAGGTTATTTAAATTATTAAGCTAGGATACGATACGATATTCAGAAAATCTCGGGTCAGGGCTCTCAAAATATTTTCCCCATTATGAACCCGAACCCTCACCATAAGTATACAGTCCAAGCGACTAAAATCAAATTTATTAGAAATAAATTAATTTGAAAGTTACCATGAACAAAATCCAATTTTCTTAAATAGAATGTTTTTAATCCACGCTAATACCTCTTCCCGGACGTAAAGCAATAAATTACAGATATTTGTTGTAAAATCAAGATTTCTAACTGTTGCATATTTAGTGACCTTTACCAAATGTTGAAGTAAGTAACGTCGTTATCGTCTGCTTCTTCTTAAAAAGTGATTAGACTGTATCGCTAACATCACTTCCATGTTATTCAAGATTTAAAGTATGGTGAACTCATTATTCGGTTATCTAGACAAAACAATGTTGCTGGTTTGCTTCCGGTAAATATATGTTTATAGTGAAGCAGGTCTAGTCAAAACATTCAACAATATGTTGTGAAACTTGTAATTAAATTACATATATAATTGCGGTTTGCAGCAGTGGTGCAGTTACTGAAAGCTTATGCTACACATTTCGAGACATAAAATAAGGGCAAACTTCAAGAATGGCGTCGTAATTGTTGACATGATGAAGTACACTGTGTGCATGAACAAAGAAAATAGAGGGCGATATTTACATGAGTGACGGTTGTGTGCAAGGACAGGCAGTCACTGGGATATGAAAAGCTCACTTTATGCAGTGGCATAGACACTCACTGCTCTTCTGCGTCTGCACAGATGGTAGCATCCGTCCACATGTCGTCCACCATTGAACACGCCCGTTGTGTAGAGTTGCACCGCATTCCAACCAGCTGACCTCCCGTGGCGCAGTCGGTTGGTGCGCCGCCGGTATGGACTGCGGGATGGTCTGGGTTCGAATCCCACGTAAGACATGAGCGTTAGTTTAAGTTAGGTCATAAGTTAGTTTTTCAGTCGTCCCGGGACTAAAATAAGCCCTATACAATACAGTTTTCCGACAAAACACCTTCAGATGTGGCCAGTTAGACAATGACCGTGTCCCTTACGTAATTTATCTGAGTTAGATGAACACTAAAACAGCGAAATGAGGTGAACCAAGTCAACTCAAGTGTCTCCATGGACGTATCCTAACGTAACATACACCGGTGACATCTCCTGCGCAAATTAGACGTATTTCCCATCGTCAAGACAAGCAGGGGAGAAATACGCGCTACTTAGGCGGAAAGCGAACCTCAAAAATTAATCACGGCAGTACATGGGCAAGCCATTTTATGGAGTGTCCGGTCATTTTCTCTTTTCAATACCACCGCCAGAAGTTGAACTGTTTCAAGGAAGTATTACACGTGCACACGTATCTTATTTACAAAAAAAAACAGCTTATCCTAGCAGTTCCTAGAAAGGAATTATTTTCTTACGCAAAATTTGACCACCACGACGGATTTTGCAGTGTTTGCAGATGATTCACATTTCGTCTAAAATTCCATATTCTATCACAATTTCGCATTTGGAGGTAGATCTGAACCAGGACTTTATTTGCTATAATGGTGCCATTGTAAAAAAATAAAAGTGTGCTTCTGCTCCTCCTCCAAATATGTATAAGACCATTAGAAACATTTTACACCAACATTCTTGTAAATAACTTTTTTTTTCGAGATACGCTAGTAATTGCAGTTAGTTATTGACTTAAGTCAAATGCTGTGAAAGAGTTGTCTTTAAATAGGCACGAGATTAGCCCACTAAGGGCCGGTCAGGGGGCCAGCATACGACGTAACCGTCCAAACTTAAATTTAACATAATTTCTCAAGCATGGACTTTATAACCACTAACCACGGATGGTGCATCATGGTTTGTTAACCACAACACGGCTGTACGCCCTATAGGAAGTGACATGAAATGTTCGCTTTCATTGTAACATATCTAAATGAAGGAAATGAAAACATTTTTCCAAACACAGCCTTTGATATGCGAAATTAATTTTCCATAATACATATTAGATTCATTCTAATTTCAAATGACATGAGATGTTGATATTAATGGTGATACGAATTTTATTATAATCATAAATATTACAGTTATATATATAATAAATATGAGGAATACTGCAGTATTCGTATTACGATTTCAATCAAAAGGCGTACACAAACGAGAAAGTTTATATATTAATTATGAATGTTTCTTTTCTATTCCACAACAATAATTTTTTTCAATATTTTAATTTACTATATAAGATGTACACACAGAAGGTTTCATGAAATACACATAAATTATACTTTAAAAAATTACTTCTCGTTTGACGTGTGTATACGTTTTTTATTGCTTTATTACACGGATGAGGACAGTCATAAACCGTTTCTCCAGTAACATTAAAAAAAAAATTTAACAAGCTAATTAGAATTCATAAATTTTTACTTTGCATTTTACCAGCATTGAAGCGAGCGAAAAAATATCAGAGAGCAATATTACAAGTAATACAAAAGCGTGATGGTTGATACAGTTATAGAAAATAAAAAGGTTGTGCAGTTTCAGTTTTACCAAATCAAGACATTAATACAACTACTATTATATGTGTACTATTTATATGTAACATTTTTCTTGCAGCTGTATTGAAGTGTGCTTCAGACATTTTTATGGATGGAAAGAACTGAGAGTTTGAAGCGAGTCAACAAGAGATGTAATAAATTCCAGCTTGCAGAAGCTACATCAGTTTCTTCACTCATGAATATGCGGGTTCCAATTTGTGTTTCGTGCGTGGCGACAGAGCGAAGCAAACTTATCCCCTCGCAGTGAAAAGCAGGAGACACCGGTGCCAAGTAGTTTGCAGGAAAAGCATCTGAGAGCAGAGTGGTGTAGGAGAGAGCGGAGAAATGAGAGATGGTTGGGTTGATCAATAGCGCGCTCGCGGCAGCTTGCGGCGCGCTGTATGCTATAGCGTTATTGTGGGCTCGGTGATGAAAATAGCAGGACCTGTGAGAGTCGAGATGACATTCTCCTTATTGCAGGAGGAACCCGTCCCCCTTGCCCCTCACACCCGCAGCCCCCCCAGCCACGCCTCACCTCGCCAGCTCCTTGCAGGCTTCTAATTTATTCCCGGGACCAGGTTCTGGAGCGAGCTCCTGTCGGGAAGAGACAACCCGGAGAGGAGGCTCCACACTTCAGCCCCAGCCTCCAGACTCCAGTAATTCCGGCAAATGAACACGCCGAGATAAAGCAACATGTCTACCAATCCATCTTGCCTTGGCTTTCTTCTCCTCCTACGCGCACTTCCTTCAATAGGGACGCTCGGCTGCGTGCTAGAGTGGGCCAACGTATGACAGCAGACTCTCTGAATGCAAACAAAAAATAAATTACATACAGACAGTTCTTATTAAAACGTTTTTCTAGACTAGTTATGGAACAGTATCAACCCAAACACAAAGTTTAACCGAATTTCTGGTCATATTTAAGTGAAATATTAGTACTTTGATTTTTGAAATCTCTAAAATTCAGTCAATTGTAAACCTCTCACTTAGCACTGGCAGAATTCTCCCATTAACACGTATTGCAGTGCACACATGAAAATGTGGCCAACAATAGTTTAGCCAAACTTACTAATATTCAAGTTGAAAACGCCTGGCTTCAGCTGAGGAGACAACCACATCCACGGTGAATATTCAATACATACTTGTTCTCTTTACTAATTAATTATTAATATTTGGAATATATGCTTTTAAATTATTAAAACAATGACGTGTTTTAAGTTATTTCCACTTAAAGTGACGTTCTACAAGTAGGCCAGTGTCTACAAGACCATATATTACATATTTTAATGTTTTCTAGTTAATGCTTATTTTGCTAACACATTTCAATTCAAATAATTTTTTCTCAAAACTTTTTATTCTTAAAATATTTTAATATTTGTGTTTGAAAACATTATTTATAAAAAATATTTTACTTTTTTAACGCTTTGTAAAATTCTTTTATAAGAATTGTTAACTCATAATGAAAATTATAGGGATGTTCTTCGAGTAACATTAAACGAAGACAATTATCTGGTGATCTTAGAATATTTAGAAACAAATAATAAATCATAGTAAATAAATATATCTTACAGTAAAATTTGGTGTGTATTCTCATTACAGATAAGTTGTATCCATCAAATGGTCAATATCCCTGTTTTACAGAAAGCGCGAAAACTTAAAAAAAAAAAAAAATCAAAACTAAGAAATCCTTTTTACAACATTTTCATAATGTTATACTGTTCTGGAGTTCGCCTGTTCATTTGTGGTCTCAGAGCAAAATATTTACTTCACAAGTTTTAAATAATTATTTCGTGACACATAAGCCCATTTCGCAGTAAGCGAGAGATCTCATTATCAGGTTTCTGTTGGTGCAAACAACTTAGTAAGCACATGCTGCATCATTCATAATTGCTTTAAACCACCGCTATTCTATTTGCGTGTGCAAACTTCAAATATGTCATTTGCTTCAAGTTATGCACTACTCAAGAAATTATTATATTTAACTCTTACGGTGAGATTTGCTATAGTTTCTTTTCGTAACTGGCGGCAATAAAAACAAAATTTTGCAAAATTTTTACTGTCAAATTCCAAAAGCTATTCAGAATTTACGATATATGATAAAAACATAAAATTTAAGACATGCGGTAAAATAGTGCAAACATTAAGCGACAATAATTTAACAGTCTTCTGCAAATAATATAAATTATATTTCCAAATAATAATGGGCTTAATATTGGTTCCACCCCTCGGACACTTAGCTAAAATTACTCATACCTTAAAAATTATAGTATCAAAATTTTCATCCCCTAGAGAATGATAAGGCTCAAGCAGCCAAGTGCAATCAGACACACTGTCATTTAAAGAACTCGGTGGAGATTCCTAAAACAAAATACTGCAGAAAAACTGTTATATGCGGAAAACAATTCTATAATCATCGTTGTAAAAATACTCACGTTTTTGGTTGGAAATACGATAAAAAATTGTAAAACATTTGGTGAAAACTTTTTATAATTAAACTTATTACAAATTGTTAAGCAATTGTAAACGAGAGCCTTAGTTCTCAATAATACTAGCATAGATTGCTTTTTGAGATTTATAGGTTGTAACACCTGACGAAATGTCAGCCGGCACCCTAGCGGCAATGCTTGCTGGACTTAGAGACACAGTTATTGGCGATGAGTTCATACAATTTATGGCTGCTAACTTAAATAATTTTAAAATGTTGTTGGGTTTTAGGATAAGTAAGGAACGGGTTGTTTTAATTTCTTTCGCAATAATAATCTTGGGCAAATTTACAGTTTGATGTGGTAAGAAAAAGAGTAAAAATATATTTATAAGTAAACTTTAAAATTCTATTAAATTATCGTGACAAATGTAATGTTGTATTCATGAAATTTGTATGGAAAACTATTTCTTTTGAATGAAGGGTGAAATTGCCGTACTCTGAAATAACACTGACAGACAATATATTGAAATATCCCATATCTATGGGAACACAACTGGCGACATGTATTGGAATTTTTTCAAAGTTGCTGAGCGCTGATTGACAACGAAAATCATTACAAACAAAGAAGAAGGTTTTTCGTAATAGTCCAGCTGCAACTTCCTTACTGTTTGTACTAACAAAGTCTACACTTTTGAGCTGGATGTTAAAAACTTAAGTGAGATGTAACATTTATTTATGTTTTTTTTCTAGTTAGTAGCCTATTTTGTAAACCGTGGACCAACTACAACGCATTCATAAATTCTCAAAAATTATAAACATTGTGGTGCAATGCTCAGGAAAAACTAAAAGTAAATCGTTATTTCTAATATTTATGGAATACGTTCACGAAGTTTTGGTTAGTTACATAAATTTTCAGAACTTCAATTATATTTAATTTTCATACATTTATGAAATGTAAAACTTTTAGGAAAATTTTCTTTGCGTGAAAAGGTAACAAATTGGCTTTACATATAAAAAAAGTTACCTTACTGTGAAGAGAAATTTTAACAAAATATGGGAACGTTCCATGTCAAATAAAGGAAAATATTACCGTTTAATTAAGTGACAGTTATATGACGAAGAATGTTAATAACTACCTGTTTCCGTTTCTATGCAAATAATTTGCAACAGAAAAACTTAAATTACAATTTTAAATTCCAAACCTTTTCCTTGGGTCGAGCGCGAAGGTCCCCTTTAACAATTACAGGCAAGTATGCTTACCACCCCACCATAGAGATTTGATACACAAAATCAGGTCCTTATCGAATTTCGCTGCAAACATGTTCTTAAAGAAACAGGAATCTTAGGTGCGTTAGTGGTAATAATCGTAACAAATAAAGCAACTAACGAACCGGCCCGGCTTCACCCAGGTACAATTGAGTTTTACACTGATACACTAATAAATAAATTGGGGAAAGACAAATCATTTATGTGAAAACAGAATTATAAAATTATACCTTGTTGGCCTAGGTTTTTAACTCATTACGGCAACCCAAAAGGACGGAAATATTTTTTATCCGATAGCAAAGAAGTAGGGTATTTTTTTTGGAGTGTATCTGTGCAACTATCGCGTAGATACAACATTTTAGCTTTCCAGCGTCGATGTATGAAAATCAAAACGTGAGTTTCATCAAGTTGTAGATTTAGGAATAAGTGTACCAAGGTATTACTTTTTATGCTTGGCTGAGGGATCTTAATCTATAACCAAAGTTAAGCAATGTTTCCAGCGGCACACATTTAGATGGGTGACCGTTTAGTGGCATAACATATAAGCGCTTCCGGGCTTCAGAGGGCACGTTTAATATTCGGTCGCGGTTGTTATCGACTGAAAGTAGTCGTTTAGCAATTTAATAGGTCCTTGGGTGGCCTGATAAACTCTGACACTAGAGGAAAAAAATTCGGTCACATTTCCACCTGTTGCAGAATGAGTTATTGTTATTATATCACAGGACCCGTACAATTTACCGGGATAAAAAGTATCCTATGTCCTATTCGTGGACCTAAAGTACCTACAAACTAAATTTCATCAAAATACGTTCAGCCGTTATGGAACTGAGTGGTAACAAACTTATATACACACAGACTTTCGCATTTATAATATTAGTAGGACGACAAAAAAAAAAAAAATATAACAATATTCCTCCATACAGCCTGCAGGTGTTAAATTGTTAGTAACTTTACAATATTAACTGAGAAATTTTTCGTTACTAGCTTACATTAAACTTTTAGGTAGAGTAATTCTAAATTTCAATTCATAATTTTGTAGTGAATCTCAAAAATAATCCGATTATAAATTGTTACATTAAATAATAAATATTTCCCAAACTTTTTCGAAACAAAATATATCTGTAAATTTTCTTTTTTTTTCTTTTACTTCTGCAATGCATTCATTCTCTTTCCACGTCTTCTTAGTTTTACGTAGATATAAAAAAAGTCTCTCGAGTAAATATAGGCGAGTAAATGAATTTCTACCTCAAAAATGGTAATGCACAAACAAAAAATATAATTCGAGTGTCAGTAAGCAAAGGAACTTGCACTTTTATAAGTATTTTGTCTCGTAATTAACTTATATATATATACATATATATATATATATTATTCTACAGCACTAATCTCTTTCACATGGGTATCGACAGTTACACGCGAAGAGTGACGCGTTTATGAGCAGTGGAACGTACACCAAATCACACACGCTCCTTAACGGGAATTCGAACCCAGAATCATTAGCACCGTGAGTCCACTACGCCACGTATTACATATATATTGGATGTTGATATACTGTGCTCATATTATTTGGTTCATAGTTATTGGTTAGATACGTGAATTCTAACATACGATATTTTAAAATCGTTACGTATTAAATGTTTATTTGCAACTATTTTATGATTACATTTTATAGTCTTTCCCCGATAAATAAACAACGTTTTTGTTTGATGTCTGACTTAACAAATACTACTAGATCAAGCTTTCCATCACAGATACATGTTTCTTATCAAACCTTCCGCCTATCTGTTGACGCAATGCTCACGAAGTTGCAGAAAGGTTCTTCGCATTTCGTACCGTAATTTGCTCAATTTGCATGTGACATTCCACGGTATTTCTATCTTACATGTAAATAACAATATTTTTACAGCAGACAGGCAAATTCCTCAATATTTTTTTATATTGGATTTGAATTCTAGGCGTTTTGAGGCCGAAAGATTTTGTTATAAGAATGATTTAATTAAAAATTGTGGAGACTGCTCATATAAAATATATTTCTCGCAAGGTGAATGGGAAACTAGTTTTTGTGAGTAATTGATTAATATTTATTACTATGATACACGTAGATTTCTGCTTACTTAAGAATTTGTTGAGGTATAATTCACATTCAAATAGTTATGCACAGTATATTTCTTTGTCTACCATACTATAACAGCTGTACTTTACACCTAACAACCATTTAAGAAACCACAAATTTAAAAATGTAAATCCGGAATTTCATGTGTGTTGATAATCAAAATATTATATTAAATATCATATATCTGAAAATCACCTCTTACTTTTATTACCAAATAATTTTCAAATATATTTTAGGAAATAATCCCTTATATATGAAGACCACAGGGAAAATACCTGATAAGGTATATTTCGCTAATTTTACAGGAGAGCTATGTTAAGTTTAGACACTATAATCTTCCCTGTATGGTGATATTTATAATGATTTATCTTGTTACTGATTACGTTCTTCTCCATGACTGTAACACCAGTATAAAACACAGTATGCAAACAAATAGCACAAAATCCCGGAAAAAAAAAAATTGGATTAGTCAGGTTTTTCCCTTGTGGCCTTCATATGAAAATTTCCAATACACCAGGGAAAAATTCCTTTATGTCATGTCACCGCACATTTATGAGGTACGTTTCCCTTATGGGCAAGAGTGATTCGCTTCACTTACACAGAAGGGAATATTACTTCAAATGTTTTAACAGCTATGTCTTTAATTACGGGTTTTAACTTAATATAAATCTGTATAAGTACTGAAGAAAACAGTTTTCTTCTAGTAATTGAAGACAGTAGATGCTTTCAAGAATGTTGACAATAGATATATCACAACTGGACATAAGTCATGAGTGAATATGAGTAATGTGATAGACATGGAAAATTAAACATATCCTGCCATAGCACAGTCCCAAGGCGAGTTACTAGGAGCTGGGTCAACAAACCTCGACGGCGGCCTTTATGTGTGTGTGTGTGGTCATCACCTCTGGTGAACTTGTCTTTGGTGGCGGCCATGTTGGACTCTGTGACCTTGGCCATGGGGTGACCTTGGGATGACCTCCAACCTAAAAATTCTAGAACAATTTTAAAAAATCTAAAAAATAAATAAATTTTTCAATTTGTTTAAAAATAATAGATAGAAAAAATTCGAAAGAAACTGAAAAAAACACCTGTCCCAAAAATACCCAAAATAAATTTCTAATAACATTTCCAAAAACTAAGTGTTAAAAATATTTCGGAAAAAATTATGAAAAAAATTAAAATAAAGGAATAAAATTTTTAAAAATACGTTTTGAGATATTTTCAAATAAATTTAAAGCATTTATTATAAAACAATTCAAAAAAATTACGAAGACTTAATATGCATAGGAGGTCCAAAGTCCAACATTTGCTCTTCTTCACTCGGTTCCAACGAGTACAATCTTCTCATACACACTTTTGTGATCAGCCACTTGACTTGAGATCTCAACGGTACGATGGCCGGTGGGCAAGTGAAATGTAATTGGCCAACTGCTAGCTGTGAAAAAACTTAAATTTCCCTAGACTATATTCCGACCCTGGCGACTCGACTAGATTGATGTGATGTTTCTTGCTAAAAGAGAGGCAATGCATTTTAGATGGTGCAACCTGTAGCCTGTAGAGCTACCCACTCCAGGACGACTCTAGAGAGACGGACGACTTTGATGGCAGTCAGCAGTTAACGAGCACAAACGCTGTAGACATTTACAACTGCTCCCACTAGCTAGAGCCCATATTTATTCAACAGATATGAATAAAATATGACAAATAAAGATTTGTATGTATCATCTATGATCGGAATTTAGTTAACTGAGGTTATAAAATATATGTTTGTACTGAATATCTCTATGCCAGTCAATTTTTTTCTTTAAATTGATAGTAAAATTTTACGAAGTATTTCATATCTGTAAAATACGTGGTTTTTCTATATTGTGACGTTTTAATTCAATGGCTAAGTAAATTTTACACATTAGGAACTTCACAGCGTCGTGCATACAATCCCTTGAGTCCTTTCGAGTAAATTATTTAATTACATTTTTTTATATTGCATCACATGTTTTTATACGAAAATGAACGTCACACAAATCATATAGCTCAATCCAGGCTTGATAAAGATTACATTTGGTGCGAGAGTTCAACACTCCAAGAAAATTAATCAAACGAAAATTAATGCCAATCGACTTCCTTCCTTCCTTCTCATGAGATTCACAACCTTCATACACAAAATAATCGTCATTGCTACTCTTCAAGCAGCTACGGATGCAAACTTTCTCATGCTTAATACAATCTTCATGCGTTTACTCGTACATGTTGGTAATCCATACCTGCCATTAACAACACACTTTAGTGGAAATGCTTCAACATATTTGTTGCTGAATTAAGTCGTCATGGTCACTATAAAAGTCATCGCAAATATTCAGACATTATAGACAGGAAAATTCAGAGGGACACAGCATCCATATCGTCCGACCATAAAAAGCCTTCATATTATAGCATGCAAACACGGCCGAAAATTGGATAGGGGTGAGAAACGATGATTTAAATCTAGTGTTTGTCAAATTACATATCAGACACCTACAATCAGTTGAACTTTAGGGTCTCTCGGCTGGGAAAGGATGGTAAGGAGGTGTACCAATTAAAAGTAAACAGCTTTTCTTTTGTTTTCTACACTATATGGAACCAAGTGTGATGGTATTGTGTATTCGATTATACTTATATATTTCCTAAACAAATTTATAATTGGGATAAGGAGTGTATTTTTTGTGACAGCGACAAGCAGAGATTTTGCTCTTTATGTACTACAATGGGCAGGTCAGAATTAATGAAAATTTAATAAAGAAACTAAATCAATATTTTCAAAGACTCCAGCTACACTAAGTGATATTACAGGAACTTCAAATTTACTATGTACTGACACAATTTTTATATTTACAAGGAGTTTGTGCTTTTGTGTGGACGTTTACACAAGAGGACATTGAACCCTAAATACTCTGAATAATCTTTTAGTGTTTATGTAGGCAATCTGCTTGAACTGAAGCAGCCTTTTGAACCTAAACACATTTAGACATGTTTTATTTTAAAAACAAATGGTCTGTTACTACAGACATGATCTACAGGAACATTTCTTCAATACACAGGCCACATACAACAGAAGCCGCATGCACCATACATTACCAACTGCAAAGATTTACAGATCACACAAAGTCTCCAGAGAGCACGCAGCAATGTACCAAAAAGCCTACAGGCATAACTGACTGTACATAATACAAACCAGACCACATACAGACTCCAGACACAACATATTTATCACATTAATCTCAATATTATTTAAGCCTTATTGCAGCCGCCTTTGTGCACATAATTTAAAATGAGCNACAGAGAGCACGCAGCAGTGTACCAAAAAGCCTACAGGCATAACTGACTGTACATAATACAAACCAGACCACAAAACAGACAACATACAGACTCCAGACATAACATATTTATCACATTAATCTCAATATTATTTAAGCCTTATTGCAGCCGCCTTTGTGCACATAATTTAAAATGAGCTGCACAGCCAAGTGCTTTCAGCTGCGCTTTATGAAGTCTATCAGGAAAGNGCTGCACAGCCAAGTGCTTTCAGCTGCGCTTTATGAAGTCTATCAGGAAAGTAGTATCGAAATGTGTAAGAAATGAGACGCCTGTTAGTTAAACTACTTTTTTAAACATTATTATTCATTTCTGAAATTCGCATTGCTCAAATGCATGCAGTTCACGGGCGATACCCTAAATAACTCGTGCACACATACTCTACGCATCACCCAAGGACGAGGCAATCAAATTACTTCATTTCCTCTGAACTTTGGCAAAGGCTTTCGAATATCGAATTCGGGGAGCCACCAGTTTGGAAAATATTTCTGCGCATAGACCTCTAGCCACCGCGCGATTACTTTTGGCTATCCTGCGAATTAATTCCGCGTCGGACAACTTTGCGCACGAGCAACGCTCCACGACCCCGACTCGCTGCCTCGGCATTCGACAGTCGTCGACACTCGTCGCTGCATCGCCTCCGAAGACGGTACGTCCTCACTCCATCCGCTGTCTGGCCACGCCGTGCCGCGCGCGAAAGTTTCAGCGACGGTGTTAAATAGTGAATCGTGCACAGACGCGACACAGCTGCCAAGTCACTCCGCGGCCAAAGCTGCCGCGCGCGTCCGCAAAGGCAAAACTCGCTACCGCGGTCAACCGCGCGCGGAAGTTAAATCTAGCTGTGAACCGGAGCAGCCGACACGGCAATGTCCGAGCGTGTGGTTGATGTGGAAACGTTGATTCTGTAAATCGAAGATCGAATCAACATTATGAGACGGCAGTTGTAAAGACTGTGTGTACAAAAAATGTACGGCAAATAACGTGGGAAGAAGTAGTAACGAAATTTGTAAAAGAGATTCTGGGGATGGAGGAACAAAAAAAAAAAAGCTTGGCAAGTGTCAAAGTGCCCCTTTCAGACGACTGTTTTTCGCCGTGCGCAGTGGACATCACGGCACCATGCTTAGAATTAAACCACGGGTGCATACCGAAGCTTTCACACGCGATGGCCCCTTCCGAGGTGTGTTCCGTGCTGCCGC
Source organism: Clitarchus hookeri (assembly GCA_002778355.1). NCBI lineage: Eukaryota > Metazoa > Arthropoda > Insecta > Phasmatodea > Phasmatidae > Clitarchus > Clitarchus hookeri. Next base: position 1,106,936 of record NQII01000343.1, read on the forward strand.
TGTGCCGTCCACGCGCCCTCCCGTCTACGGCAAAAATCCGTACCGTCTAAAACGTGTCTAAGACGCCGTCCTCACCCACATTAGGCACGTCGACACGCGCTATCGAGCTCGAAACGAATGTATGTTTACTTACATTTCGTCCTTATTTCTTACGTATTCAACATCAGACAGGACCTTAATGCTTAAACACACACAGATGGAGGAAGACTGCTTCAAAGGAAAGCCGGCTTAAAACAGAGCACACGTTTATCGCGTACATGGAAATCGTACCCATAAATCGCGATTCAAATACAACGCCTTGGCGTAACCCTAGGCATGTTTCACAGTTTCTGACCACCGATCCCGATCCAACAGTTTTCGATTCCAGAGTACTCGGGACGTCGCGTATTGCTGATCGCTCTGTCCATTACAATGGAATGAAAAACCCAGAATTTGACTTCGACTTATTTAAGTAACCCGCCAGCGACCTTGGTTAAGGATAACACGTTAAGTTAGTAACTATAGCAAGTTACTACAGGCCCAAACAGCAGGAAACTTGAGATGGCTGAAGTGGGCTGTAAGAAAAATATTTCTTAAGTGACAACAACTACAAAATTAAAAAAAAATTTTCCTAAATTCTTCTGCTTGGCAAATAAATAATTACACGAATGTTAGTTGGGTTACAAAGTTTTCTTAGTCCTGAACTATTATTTTTTAAATATACAATTTTGTTAGCCGTGATAATTTACAATGTTTAAACTCTTCAAATGTTTTCGTAAAGGAAACTGCAAATAGAAGTATTACGAACACGGTTTCAGTTCAGTAGAGCCCAAATCTCAAAATTTACGCCACATTATGAACTCTTGTATTTCCTGAAAAATGTGATGAATGAAACTTCTTATCTGTTTATGCACTGCACGGTTTAGACAGTATGGACAGCGTGATTTAAGGCTTGGTAGCCTAATCGGGTAGTGATCGCATAGGACTCTCTCAGCAATGTCCCAACATACCTGCACTGCATGAATTTTTACCGTGATACCAAGCCGACCACGCCAGAAATGCAGTGTTCACCGACAATCTGTTACAAAATCGCGAGCTGCTAAAGGCTGGGATGGTGTTCTTGCCACGACGAAACTAAGTGCAACCATGAGTTTCCAAAAAAAAATTATTGACACTCATTTTTCTGCGCTGGGGGAACGAAAGAGTTGGAGGCTGGTATGTGCTATGCCTGGTCCAGTTTGGCAAACAACGATTTCCAATTAAAGAAACGTGTTGCCAAATTTTTACAGTTTTATAAGATCGACTGTGAATTGAGAACTCGGATGAGTTCTTTCAAAAAGCTCGCCAGAGATAAACAAATGAGAATCGAGCTTACAATGACCATTCCGGTCAATAAATGTGTATTTAGCCCCTTGGTTCAAGGAAATATTATTAACTTTAAGAAGTTTCTTATTGGGTTAGTTTCTGTACATTTCAAAATTTATAATATAAAAACACCAAGAAATGTCTCCTTTATTCCATTTAAATGCCTTAATATAACCAGATGGACAAATATTGCATGATTTACATGTAATTAATGTAACTCAATTCATTTCATCAGTTGTTATGCAAACTTAGATAGGTCGCAGTTTTAAAATAAATGTATCACATATTGATAGGGACTGAAAAATTTCGCGAAACCTTTTTAGGACAAGCTAAACTTCAAACATACTTACATTTCTGTCATGTTTGCGATTGAATCACAGTTTATTAGACACAACTACGTGATCTCCGATCCAACAGCAGACCGTAAACAAAATCCGTATCCCAGGCCATCTGGTCTGAGGTAAAACTGAGGGCAGCAGCAAATTATCAGAAAAGCTGAAACTAGACATTACATAGGAGAGTAGAGTCTAGCATACATATAGCTTCAAACGCGAAATTTTCCTGTCACTACATATAGATATTTGTGGCTTAGTAGCCTAGGAAATTGTTACCACATAGTAAAATTATTTTTTTGTGAACGCGCGGTAAACTACAGTATTGCCGACTATGGCCGATAGTACTCTCAGGTATTCAGTTTGAAAAGTAAAGTTTATAATAGCAAAACATAAGTTAGCAATGCAAATTTTTATGCAAGTGCTGAAAGAATAACATTGTTATTGGGTTTTAAAGATAACTTTACAGTAATATGCAAAAAGTCCTCAATTTTATATGGTCTAAAATACTTTAAAGGCAAAACATTGAAATTACGAGACAACATTAGTGAAAATGAGGTAACAACCTGCATGTAACTGTTTCTTTTAGAGAGAAAATATACACTTTATAAGAAAAAGTCACGGGATACATACAGCTGTTGGTTGCTACCAATAGGATGTTTAAACTTCCCTGTGCTGTCATTACAACGTTAAACCTTCAGGACAGGCACTCCCAGGTACACAGTTGGTGGAATTTGTTCCCATTCTACCTGTAGTATAAACAATTGCTTACATTTATCTGTTTGTCTAGTGGAGCTGGCACGCTAAATACACTCCAGTTGATCCCCGAGATGTTTTTTTGATTTGAAATCGGTGCCTTGAGTGGTTCAGTTGAGCAGCCACAATCTATTTTCTCTAAACGACGACGCAAGTGGTCTTGCTTTATTGAAGAGTTGATTATCACGCTGATACAGTAAACAGCCTATTCCAAATCTGCTACCCTAGTATGGAGAACATCTTGCTGTCCAAAGCGTCAGTATATATCAGAGTTCACGATCTAGCTTTTGAAACTTATGACCCAAAGACAAACCAGAAGAAACAGTCCCAGACCACTCACTCACTAAATTGCAGATACCAAATGTCATTGTTTACGCAGCACACTAAGGTAAATATCGTTCGCCGTGCATCCGCCAGATCCACGAACATCCATCCGCGTGCCAAATTATGTATCGTGACTCATCACTCCATTATGTCTGATTCACGTGTACGCATATCACTCCGAACAGAGCGGAAAACGCCGAAATGTTGAGCACACACAGATATTTCTGATCGCGTAAGGAGAGTGATTTCTCCGATATTTCCCAAAAGTCAGTTGGTTCACATACTTTATAAGTGCGTTTAGAGTAATAATTCAACCCGGACTGAACCTGGAGTGGACTGAAGAATCCCGATTGAAACGTTACTATACAATCAGATCCGGACTGGACTGAAGTAGGAATGGAATGAGTAATCCACTTCATTTGGCAAGGTAAACTGGAGTGTAGAATCCGGTTTGAAAATTTAGTCTAAACACTGCCGATATGAGCGAATTGGGAGTAAGAGCGAAACAAGTGCCACCATTTTGGAAGTGATTGTTCGCATGTTTGCAAGTTCGGAGTTTCAAAATTAGATTTAATTAAATTCTAATCTTCTAAGGAAATATTGTAAAAAAAAAAAAAAATTCAAAACGTGTGGACCAAAATGGAAATACAGCTTTTATAAGCGTATTGTTGGAGAAACAAATTTTAAAGTTATAACATAGAAAAATCCAAATATATAGGAAGCGAGAGACTTTTTATTTTATAGGAGTAGAAGAAACGCTAGGTTCATAATAAACTCCGGGACAAAACAGTTAAACTATCGTCTATTTAATTTTCGAGTATCGTTAGTAATTTAGTTCACGAATTTGCCGAAAGATGTCACTAGCTTCCAGTCCGTGTTCACTTCAACTTCGCACTTGTTTACATGTCAATCGGGATTGAAAACTTTACTTTAAACGTGACTTTCGGTCCATGTTTGCTCCGTGGTGATGTAATTGTATTAAATAGTGAAATGTTTGTATGTATAATGAAATACGTATACATTGAAAATAATTTTACTTAAAACTTTTATTAAATAACTGTAGCTTGATAATAAACACTTAGGCAGCGCTGAAATGTCAATTTATTTTTCGAAGAATAAAATAAAATTAGTTTCTTGAAAATCATTTAGTATAAATTCGTACTAGAAAGAAATTGATAAAATCAAGTATAAATATAGCAGCGTATATTTTTGTTGTTCACAACTTATACTCGACCAAGGCACTCGTTAAAATGCGAATAAATCTCTCTGATATACAGCCCCAATTAACGGGTGTCTACAGTCATGTCCTTTTGGAATTCACATAACGTTCTCCGTTGAGCAAACGCGACCGCAACCATATGCAGTGTTTTCAAGCGTTCATGCCTTTGCTTACATAGATTCTTTCTGAGCAAGATCACCGAGAACAAAAAAAAAAAAAATCCGGTGGCTTTTTGCCATGTAATGTGCGTATACATACTGCTAGGTTTTCTTGCTACACATATTAGAAACTAGTTTTTAATAGTGCCTTCATTTATTCTTGTTTTGACTGAGATTCATTCTGAAACTAAGTAGAAAAATTAATTAATTTTGCTTTTTTGTTGCTTGTGAATCTTGGCAATCTGATGTGCCTCAATATATTCCAGTTATTCCTTCTGCCATTACACGACGTACCATTATAATGTAATTTCCTGATTTCAGTCCATTGAATAAATTGTTACATTCGCTGCTGTTGTGAGTTATTTTCTGATTATTACTGTCTGATGCATCGTCTCAGAGTAGCTGTTTTTAACACAGATAATGTAGGTTTATGCAAAACCACCCTAACCCTCTTAAAATCGTGCTTAGTGACGCCCAAAAATACATATAAAACGTTGAATCTGAGTCCAACAACTAATGACTTGAATATTGTGATCCTTCTTAAGATCCACTATTGATGGGCGCATTGACAAATACGCCAGTCATAACGCCGTTATTCGTTACCGGACCCCTCGGGTTAAAGAATTCGTGTGAAGAGTCATCAGTAAATTACATAGAAAATCTTTTTATTCTGTAGACGCTTATTTTATTTTAAGTCAACGAAATGATAGAGTGAACTTTCCACTGGTAGACATAATCTAATTTGTATTATGTTAACACCGTACTTAACTAAGGAATTCAGAGTCAATTGAGTTTTTGTCGCGAAGATATTCGGCCAAACTACTATCGCGCTTTCATAATACCACTATTTGACCACTATATTTTTTAATGCAGAGACCAGAAAAAAGTATTTATTAAACTGCCCGTTACATAAAAGATAATAAAATATACTTAAAACTGACGGAAGCTCTTTGAAATAGAAAATTGACCCCGATTCCACCGCCCCTGAATTCTGGCACTGTTCCATGCTCACCTCGCTTTACCATCATCGGCTCTAAAGACCGCGAAGTTATGAGCCGCCCAAATCCCTCCACTCCACTTCACTTTACTGGAAGCATTCCATCCAGTGTGTCCGTTTAAATACAGGCAATCAGAAGCAATGACTTTTTCCAAAGGTTGGTGTCACAAAGGTCTCAACTAACCGCGAACCAGCTTTACCACTCCGATTGCCGTTAACACATACGACGTGCAACGTGCACAAGTTAAAAATTCAAAATAAATGGATGATTACGAATAAGGGCGACCAGATTTACGCGAAAATACTTACGCTCTGGCTAGACTTCAATATCATACGTGCACATTTGCATGGCCGCCTGTCTTTGTGTGAAGACAGTCTGTCACACGGGTGAGCCAGTCAGGTTTCAGTTTCTATGATGCTGGCCGTCCGTGATTGGCGGGCAGAAAGAAAAGACGCGTGACAATTCGAATGATCCAATCAAGGAAGTGGTCCTGGATATAAGTGTTTCAGAGCACAACTTATCCTGAAATATTTCTCGCGGGAAACAGGCGTCCTACGTACAGCACGTGGCGCCACGTTCGCTTGTATGACGTAGGTGGACAGGGTCACGTTATGTCACGTAGGGCGACGAGCGAGTTGCGCTGGGCAGTTTCCCTGCCGCACAAACNATACTGCCCCATCGCCGGCAGCTCCTCCCCGACCCCCTGCGACCACTTCCGCCGGCCATCGACGCTGAAAAATGCAACCCCGCCACCCCTCGCCGGCTTCGCACACCCTCCATGACAGCCGGGTCCTCCCCTCGAACCCTCCCGCCCACCGGGGAAGGGGGAGGGAGGCGTTATTGCAGCGGCCGCTAGGTCAGTGACACACAATCCACCCCTCGTCACCCCGGAACAGATTCCGAGCGCAGTGTTTGTTTATATAGGCTTTCCACGGTTAGTAGAGCACTTTTGAAACCAAGCTTTGGAAAATGTCGCAACCCCTGCCTGCACATATTTTAACGGGCACACTGACTTCCATGCGCCCAGTAAAGTTGGGCAACGACGGAGGAAAAGTAGTTCCATGTTTTAGAATTCGAATTAATGGTTTTGAGGTTAACAATTGTAAATACTGAAATTATTTACTTTGCTTTCTGTTTTTTTAATACGTAAAGAATTAGCGAATTTGTAAAGTACCGTATACCAGGGTTACTTTGCACCTGCTGGGGTAACTTTGCACTACAAAAATTATTTTTTGTGCCATTTAGAAAAGAAAACCAATCGTAGCTAAATATTTTAAATCATGGAGGTTTTCCACCCTGGCAACGTTTGCTACCACTTCACTAAATGGCACAAAAAACAAATATATTTAGTGGGGCAAAGTTACCCCCGCAGGTACAAAGTAGTCACAGTTTACTGTTTTACTTTTCTAATTATTTCACTATTTCAATTGACCGAAGCATGAATAAAGTGATATGACTCATTGCAATGATCATTTTACTTATGCCGGAAGAATGCAAAGTGTGCATACAAGTAGATCATAAGTAGGGCTAGTTTACTCTGGACAACCTATAATTGTATTCACATCAGGGAAAATTGCAGCCACGCTTCCACAAAATTCTCTGTTCTCGTGATACTTAAAAATAAGAGAAATGACCGCCATAAATAAACGAACTGTCCTGCAAAAAGCGGGTTATCTTCCGGCAGTTAGCTACACTTCAAAACTGAATCAATTATTTCCATTAGTAGAATTATTCTTACTAAAACCCAAGTTGAATAACTGTTACCTACTAACGAATCAGTTGCGTACAAAGATTTTAATTCCATACCAGTGTTATTCAATAGGAATCAGAAGAACCCAATTTTAAGGCAGCGAATACAAACAACGGAAATAATCAGTAGAAATTCAGTTATTCCATTTTAGCAGATTCAACAGGTCTGCAGTCTAATTCATGTATATCGAGCAGTTTAAAGAGTTTAGCTTTTAGAGTGTAAGACTTCGCATCCCGTTGTACTGCACTCGACTAGCTGACGTTTGTTTTGTTCTGCCGCCCCATTAAGGCCATCATTTCCTTTTTATGACTTTTTTGTGTGTTTTTTTCGGTCATCTCGTCCTACATGGTTTCTCACTAGCACATATTATTCTAAGGAACATCGAAACTGCCAGTAACTAACCAAAATAAACAGCCATATCTTTGAAGCCTTGTTGTCGCAAGGTAATAACGCGGAATTTTCGGGTCCCTACCCGAATAAAAATCCTGAATGTTGCTTTACAAATTATTTTCTTTCAAGGTGCAAATAAATTATGACATTATTGCACAATTTTTTTTGGGGACATTCAGAATGTACCTGAAGTTTGTCGAATACGTACACTGACTAATGAATACAGAACAGAAATATGGCAACGAGTTGTTTGTTGGTCGGAACGTAAGCTTAAAAAAGTAAAACTATTCCACGATTGGAATGAAGGCCCAGAATGACAACCACCACAGAACTGCTGGTTCGGAAATCAAATAACAATTATTTCGGCTGTGCAAAGCTCAGCGATGGAAAGTCTGAAGTTCTTTCTGCCCTGAATTTTGGAAAGGGACCTATCAGATTTCGAAGCATATCGAGACGCGCCTTCTGTATACTTGCCGCATGGAGTTCCGGGCAGAGCCATATCATGTCGAACAACTAGTATAATATGTCGTACGAGTAGTCTTCCCAGATAGAATAGGCGTAAGAGTAAAGCGGTGTTTAATATTTACATCGCCATTTGCGAGGCCCTTCTCTGCTCTCTTTCGAGCACGCGATTCATTCCCGCTCTTATGTTCGGGTAGGTAAAAGGGGAAAGAGAGGATCAATATATGACAAACTGCCAAAGCAAAATGTCACCTCGCGGCAGACCTGAAGACGCGTTTACTTCCAAAAACCATTCCAAGACTGTACTTGGTTTCCTGGGAGGAGTGTGAACAACAACAGAGTGAAGAGAGTTGTTCTGGCACACCCTGAGAATGCTACATGGAAGGCCTCTTACACTGGAAGAAAGGATATGTAAAAAAAATCTGGAAAGAATTGGCAAATCTGAAAACTTTGGCCTCCGCACCTCCAGTTTGGTTGGTCTGTGCCTAAATGTGTAACGGCTTGCTAGAATTTTCACGAGCACTAGTTATTTTAGAGTAGAACTTTCGTCTCCTGAAAACGCCTGTTGTAAAATAGTGTCTATGCACCTAATATTTTAAACAGTAAATTACTGCCCCAAATATTTTGGAAATATTTTCTATGTTTGCAGTATTTTTATACAAGCAGTAATGAAAGTGAGTGAATACTGTATATTGTAATTTATTTAAATATATAAATTCTAAAATAAATAAATATCAATAAATTGTTTACGACAAATATCTTATATTTGCTCACAAAATTAACAGAGAATCCCTCGTTACATAGTTATTTTGTAGTTAAATATACTCGAGCAAGCCTACAAGTTCAACTTGTAAAAACATATTATATTCTGTTAACGGGAAAATCAAAACAGATTTTTCAGTCTCTAGGTAAATACACAATTAAAAACTGATGTATGTAAAATCGAAATAGTTATAACTTTAGTTCCAAACATTTATTACACAAATAAAATATTATTAAATTAACCAACTAAAAGAAGAGAATGTGTACAATACTGAATACAAAAATTTATATTCACCTTTCATTCAAAATGCATGTATAGANGTGTACAATACTGAATACAAAAATTTATATTCACCTTTCATTCAAAATGCATGTATAGACCTGGGTGGTGACAATTTCTAGACATGGTTCTGCATGGACACAAAATAATTTTCCACTGCGCTCTCAAAGAAGGAATGTACCATTCATATGATACAAATCAGCCTTCCTACTGCATTACAAAGAAGTTCTGGAACATCTGCCACTCATAATTTCGGTGACTTCAGAGTAACTCGGCGTACACACTACCGCTGGAATGTCAGCGAATGTAACTCATGAATTTTGTGCAAGTAAAATAAAGAAATTACACGCTGTTTCAGTATCTTCCGGCAGTTAAATTAGGCCTTGCATTGAATTACTTTGTGACCCCAGGGCATCGTCACCAGCACCCCAGGTGTGAAAGTGCCAACACCCTGACCGCCCCAAGTCCAACAACCATCAATCAACAACTCAGCAGTTGGAAAATAGTAAGAAAAATATTTATTCAAAATCCTTCTCTTAAACAGGTCAAAACTTATCATCCTTTCAAAACCAGATTAAATTATAGGTATACGAGAAAATCTTGTATAGTTTGTCACAAGAACCCTTTTACACGCCCAGTGAAAAAAAAAAGTTTCTTAATCTCATTTTATATAGTAGAAAATTTATTACATAAAACTTTCAGCTATATTTCTGGTACAATTTCATTTTTAATGCCCGTTTTTTCCTTAATACTATTTAGGGCCTTAATTTATACCAAAAATAGTGGTAAGAATAGTCATATAAAAATGGTGACCCAGCGTGATGTTACAAAAGTATTAATAAAACTTGCTCACACGAGCATAATCCAACCTTAGGATGATTACATTATTTACAAGCCACATGGCTTATTCCAAATATATTTATGGCACATTGAATACTCAATGCTTTACAAGAAAATGCACTAAACACAACCAATCGTGCCTATAAAAATTTTCATAAAGAAAACTTAACACAATATATGGAACGCCAAATAAATGCCCATATTATCTTTGACCAGGAGAGTCCCTTACTTATCTCAAATGTATGATAACGCAGACGGGAGCCGATTACCTCGAGACGGCCCCAACTTGGCCATTTTGTAGATCAGATTTTTAAACCCCCTCTCTACTGGGGAACAAATATCGCAACATTGCGATTTACACAATCAGTTGGATTATGGCATAACAACCAATCTAAATTCTTTATTTAAATTGACGCATGCACATGGAACCAAACACAGTCTCTTACTTTTTCTGGTATTCGTTTTTGTGCGTCTTGCAACTCCGCCGACGCTTGGGGAAGGAGACGAATCAAAGGGCAGCGACGTCATGAACCACGTGATCACCCTGCCGGCAGCGCTAGCGGCGACACTCGTTGCGCCCGGCAGTGTGAGTGTTGACGTGCACGAAGACAGCCGACTGCCGGGCTGCGATCCCTGCTAGACACCAGGCCCATTTGTCGGCGTTTAGTGGTCGTTTTTTCTGCAAGGATGGCGACGTTCCCAAACCAGCAGACGAAACCTTCAACTTCATTTAAAGTTAAAGGAACACCATAATGTCCCCTTTTGAGGTTGCACGTAATTATTTCCGCAGGGATGCGGAAATTTTTTCGGTCGTGGCTCGTAAGGTGCTTAAATGAGACGCCCAAGCGTCTCAACTTTTAAAATAGATATAAATTTAATTCTCTCGAGTAAATGCCATGCTCCTGGCTCTGGTATAAAACGTGCACTACCTGGCTACCACAGCACTCTGCAAACTGTTTTTCCACACCTACAAACAAGTAGGAACAACGTATCGACTAAAAATTGCATTACAAGTTACCTATAAACCTTTCTCAGATAGTATGATTTGTGCTGTAAAATCGCTACATTTCGGAAAGCGAAAAATATGTGTTAGAACAGCCACCATAATACAATCCTAAAAAGTATGCCACAACATGTCCTTATACTTCTACCCCCGTAATAGGCTTGCTTGCACCGGCAGCAAAATGGTGATACAATTACAGTGATTATTTAATAGACTGGACTGGCAACATATGAACAATAGGGTATTTAGCCTAGCTTCATGAAATATTTCAGCTGTAAACACTGCCCTATCGTTGGTCACGCATATTTATGATGAAATATTTGTACACAACTTAAAGTAACCCAAAATTGAAGTAATCGAAGAACATAAATGTTAAACGTACTCTTGTGTATATTAAAAGCGATTTTCATCCTCTCGTCAGTAATTGTACTTAGTACAATTTTGTCCAGTTTCACGGTCTGTATTTTTTATACAAACTATTTTACCATTTTTAATAAGTTATTGAGAATTATGTCTCCTGCCTCAGTGAAATGTTTTGGAAATTTAGAGTGTTGTAAGTAGTGATTATCTGGACGCTTTTGACTTTTAGAAATTCAAATTTTGTTGAATTTCATGTGTGTTATAACCGCCATAGAAATAAGCACACTTTTAGATAAAAATGCACACAATTTTTGGAACACTTCGTTAATTTTTCAAAAGAATCTTTCGCCCCAATATTTACTATTTGATAAAGTTAAAACAATAAACTAGTAATAACCCGAAATTATTAAATGCTTTTAATGCAAGTTTTATGTCCTTAGCAATGACGGCGTGAGTGTGAGACACGTGTCGTAATAAAAAGATCAATCTGCTTTAGAAAAGTTTTATGTCCAAATTGTATCCAAACTTGGTGTATTGCAAGGCATCACAATGTTTAATAAAACTACATTTGCAGCTCCTTATATGCCTGTGAAGATTTTACACTATAGTCATTTCGCATTCGCGTACTCTGCATGGCACTGTTCTAGCACTTCCATAGCTATATTTACATATCAATAAGCGCCCTGCTGTTTGCGCGCGTGTGACACACTGGACAAGATGAAAATGCGCATACAGCATAAGTTCTCTGAATGAAATAGTGTTGTTGTAAATCGTTCATATATGTTCTGCACATAAGTTTATGTTCACCAGCCTCTTCAGATATCGGGATCGAACAACTGGCGTCTATAGAAAGCTTTCTTCGTTAACGTAACGAGAATATTATGGTATCTGATGCAGTTAGGATATCCACGCAACATAAATCTATCACTTTGAACACCAAAATGTAGTATCAGGTACATGTAAAATTTAGCAACACGTATAACATTGAAACATTAATGTAAGCTGAAAAATTTACTTATGTCGCATTACTATAAATATATTTATAACATAAATTGTTACAAGAAGGTCGTAGGTAAATGAGAATCAAGGACTTCAAAACTTTTGACTCGTATTTAAATATCGCTCGAGAGTAAAATACCTTAACTGTTTTAATTTATTTTTACTCTCTGTGAAGCACCCGCATAACAAAAATGGAAGATTTTTCCGTAATCTCTATTTTTTTAAACCTAAGTGAAGTAACGAAATGTTTTGGAAATTTTTTTTCTCCGAGTATAAAACTAAACAATTCGTAACTTTAAAATTCCGTCATTTACTATAATAATTAAGTTAAAGAATTTAACCTCTCCTTTAATACTTCAAAGGAAGTAAAATAATTTAACATGTGGCCTACAAAGATTTTTTATTTCAACAAATAGCAAAAATATTAAAAAAATTTCATTTATATCATTGAGATAAACAGAACGTTTTCTAAGTTAGAAAGTTGTTACCAGTTTAAAAAATGTGTTCGTTAATTTAAGTGTTTTGATAAACCTCATAAAAAACCCCCTTCTTTTAAAATTGAAGTCGTATTCACATTATACATATTTTAAGTATGCTTATATGTAATTTTAGGCAAAAACTATGTGACGTTAATGGATACAGGATGAATTTTGGAAGTTGAGAATTGTGTTCAAACAACAGTATTTTATATAGGGTCATCCTAATATTTAGATACAAATTTTGTGAAACAATTCGTTGGGGAATGTAGGGTAAAAAAATAAAACGACCAATGATATAACATGATTATTAACGGAGAGTCACGCCTTTAAAACTGGAAATTTTAAATGCTTTCAACCTTGCTGTGAAGTTTTGGCAGCAGATTAGATAGGCTATCACGTTCAATAACAGGAAACTCCAAGATAAATTCCGCGAAAAGTTAGCTACCCGCTATGAAGATGTCTTTCGAAGCAAAACAACCAAACTTTAATTCCTGCCTGCAGACCCACTCGATAGTGCTTAGACACAAATAATTTTTTCGCAGAATGTAGTTATATGTTAAAATATATTTCTAATTAATGATAGTGCCATGACAATACCTCGTCCATAATTGTATTTCATTTTAAATGTTCACGCAGAACGTTAGTGTCTGTCTCTGACCATTTTTTCACAAAATTCTTAAACACAACTGGAAATTTTTCAGCTATATTTATATATCGGATGCCTTGAATAAGTTTTTATACTTTTTAAACGCAAGCAACAGAGAAACTATTGAAGACAGTCTGATGGGACTGCTTGTATGTGACAGTATAAGGGCAACGTTGGGTGTGTGCGAATGTAATGAAAGTTAGAAATGTTGAAAATGTCCGCCATCCGCAAGACCACGTCTGCAACACTGTAAAACAGAACTACAAACAGCAGCTACGGTTTCCACGGGAATGTATCCACGGGCGCTCTCATGGCATCCAGTGGCCGTGGCTTTGCGACGCACACCATTTTTCTTCAGAGTCCACGGATAAACATCTAAAGGAGTTGTATCAGGAGATCTGACTGCCTCGTCGGCGCATCCACCTCTCAGCAAATGTTTCACCCGGGTGCGTGCGTACGTCTCCGTGTCAATGTGGCGGTGCACTGTGCTGCTGGGGAAAAGAAACAATCGTCATATGGTTTGGAGTTGGTGAGCATGTGTCGCAGTATAGAATTTTATCCGCTATCTTCTCTGCGCATCATTTATGTTTTCACATTTCCAATTACAGTTCATAATTCACTCAAATGATCGGAAGAAAACCTTGTCACCTACGCCATTTCATCTACAATTGCAGTGCTGCTACTCGTGGCTGTAAAGGGTACTGACAAAGCGGAATATCTATACGCGCTCGTACACACTCAATGTTGTTCTTATAGCGTCAAACTATTGAAGTTTCTCTGTTGAATAACGTAAAAAGAGTGTAAACATTAATTTGGGACATCCGGTATTTCAAGCGCGTTTACAATCCGAGTGTGGTTATTTGTATACTTAAAATTTTTTTATAGTGACCATTTGATGCTCGAGAGAAAATTTTACTGTTAGTGCATTTTGTCACATATACACACAGATGTGGTAAACTTGTGAACAATTGTTTGTTCTATACGTGTTCAATTACGCTCTGAAATAGAAACAGTTAAAATAGCTCCAAATGAGCTAGTTTGACGGTAGATATGTTTAAACCGCTCCACTTGAATTAATAAAATTTTAGTGATCNAATAGCTCCAAATGAGCTAGTTTGACGGTAGATATGTTTAAACCGCTCCACTTGAATTAATAAAATTTTAGTGATCAATTTAGTTCTGGTATTCACAGATTAAATCTAGATTTCTAGTGATTCGTAGTGTATCTCACTTGCGTGGAACTAAANAATTTAGTTCTGGTATTCACAGATTAAATCTAGATTTCTAGTGATTCGTAGTGTATCTCACTTGCGTGGAACTAAAACCTCTGTGCATTCCACTAATTCTCTAGAAGATAATAGCTCGTTTTACTACTGATTCAGTAAAATTATTCTACTGATTGAAATCATTGTTTTAGATTTAGTGTGTACGAGAAGATGCATAAGCAAGGAACGGTCTGAAAGCACAGGTTAGAGATATTAATTTTGAAGTGTGCGATTAGGATATGGCTTATAATCAATAATTTAATACGACAGCATGATAATATTCACTTATATCGAGCCAAGTGAAAATGGGTGGTGAATAACTGTGCTTAAAGTTGTTTTACTTGCATGTTTCGATAAGAGGGATTAATCCTTTTAATTTTTGTAATTTTCGCTACAACCTGAAAGTAAGGTTTTTATATTACATATTGCTGGACAACAGAGCACTAGTAAGTCTCTCTCTGAATACAGCATTGCNCTGAAAGTAAGGTTTTTATATTACATATTGCTGGACAACAGAGCACTAGTAAGTCTCTCTCTGAATACAGCATTGCATAATTTTTTGTTGGCGTCAGCTGTTTGGTTTCCCGAACAAAATAATTACTCATTTTTATGTCGACAGTTACAAGCCAAAAAAAAAACCAGAGCTATGAATGTGAAACAATTAACGAAATTAAGTTGAACTATTATTTATGCTATTCTATGCTAAAAATTTATATTTGACTTCTAAAATAGAATTTGTGTCAAATACTCTTTAGTACTAAAGGTAAGCCATCGATCTTCCTTTTACTGTCTAAAATCACACTTAAATTTGTTTTGTAAATTTTACGTAGTAATTCTATGCATATTTATAAAGATTTGTAAAAATCAACTTTCCTTGTTAACTTTCTTCTTTGTAACGTTACAATTGCTGTGTTTGTAATACATCAAGTAAGGGGTTTGCAATAACCAGGAATCACTTTAAACCGCGAAGTCTAAATTGCAAACGATTAAATTCTGAGTATTTCCCTTTAAAACAAAATAGTTTTCTAGTGAAGTATAAAGTGAAAAATATTCACTGAAATTGGTGGATGTGGAGAGGAGGTGGCATGTTTCCTAATAACGTAATTTAAATTGTAAAAACCTTCGTATTGTTTACATTACTTTCTTAGGAAATATAGGCTACTTCCGATAGTGCAATAATATTTTGTATGTTTGTAATGACTACAAATGTCATCCCGTCTCAAGAGTTCATTAAACAATGTATTCTGAAGTTATAAAACTGCAATTGCGCAGGTGTGTAGCTTTACTGCATAATTTTAATGTCATTCTGAAGAACAGGAATTTTCTAAATCACTTTTCTCATCTTCCAAACAAGAAATATTATATTTTTGCCCCTGTAGATTCATCCGTATATTATACACTCGAAAGGAGAACAGCTCTTGCAATACAATGTGGTTTAGAAGTAAAATACTTGCTGTTATAATACAATGATGTCAAATACAAATCTCGACGCCACGGAAGTATTTTTTATGAATGTATTTTCAAAATATTTCCGATTTCAGTTTTTTTTGTTCGTCAAAGTCTTTCCCAAGTATCCCATTTAATATATTTTTTCCTATTTCTCAACATTTTTTAAGTTATATTTCTTTTGGCGCGTTGAGAGTAAAAGTTTAGTGTGCAACGGAAGCTGCGCGCGCATAGTGTAACGATATTCGACAGTGAACGTGGTAGAGGTA
Organism: Clitarchus hookeri; assembly: GCA_002778355.1. Taxonomy (NCBI): domain Eukaryota; kingdom Metazoa; phylum Arthropoda; class Insecta; order Phasmatodea; family Phasmatidae; genus Clitarchus; species Clitarchus hookeri. The sequence continues at coordinate 1,123,018 of NQII01000343.1, forward strand.
TGACCCAACGCTCATGCGCGTATCGTCTAGCTATATATGTACAAACGCAAAGTACACAACATAGCACGTGGTTATATTTAAAACCAACAGGAAATCCGTTCATGATATAAGCAAATTGAAAAACATTTCATTTATATTAGTTATTCATTGTGAATATATATATATATAATCTTATTAATTAATTTTACTTACATTGTGCCGTGAAAAATTTCTTAGTCACAAAAATTGTGTAATAAAATTTTGAAAGTGTTTCCAAGTATTTGAGGTTAATTTCTTGTAAGTGTTATTTTATTAAGTTATACTTCTTTTAGCGCGTTGAGGGTAGTTTAAATATGTTTTTTAAATAAAAAATTTATTAATTGTATTTAATGTCTTTCTTCGGTCATCTTATCGTTTTTCCTTCTTACATAAATTATTTGCATACGTAATAAAATTTTATTTTAGTCACGCCAAAGAAGTATAATTTCTAAANAAAATTTTGAAAGTGTTTCCAAGTATTTGAGGTTAATTTCTTGTAAGTGTTATTTTATTAAGTTATACTTCTTTTGGCGCGTTGAGGGTAGTTTAAATATGTTTTTTAAATAAAAAATGTATTAATTGTATTTAATGTCTTTCTTCGGTCATCTTATCGTTTTTCCTTCTTACATAAATTATTTGCATACGTAATAAAATTTTATTTTTGTCACGCCAAAGAAGTATAATTTCTAAAGCGCGTACATAAGTACACGCACCCATTTTTTTAGTTAAATGCAAATTTNGTCACGCCAAAGAAGTATAATTTCTAAAGCGCGTACATAAGTACACGCACCCATTTTTTTAGTTAAATGCAAATTTATATTACCCAAAAAAAATATTTGGTCCTACAAACTGTATTTTTTGTGGAAGGGTTTCTGAGAATTATTCTTTTAAAAGTTAAAAAAAAAAAAAAAAAAATGCACATTTTCTGTTACAAACAATATAGCAACAGTAAAAAAAATAATGAAGAACGCGAAAAAAGTTTATTGCACTAATCGTTACGAACGCTCCAAGTATTTTCCACCATCGGAAGATATTACGGTCAAGGATACTATCAGGCATGAAAGGAAACCGCCTCTGTCGCATTCCCATTGCGACGTGAGCGCCGTCGCGTTAAGTTTATTAGCACCATCTAGTTCAAACGCGGTGGTGTACTCATTGCTCTGCTCGGATCGGGTTCACACTCCCTGTCTTCCCCTTGCCTCCTCGTGTGTCATAATTTTGTGATTGGTCGTGGTAGTTTGTTCAAGGCCATGCACGGCCTCGCTCCGTCTACTTTACGCCCTTCAGACGTCTGCTTCGTTACGCCGCTACCCCACGCCTGCAAGTTAAACGTTTGTTCCTGATGGTTTCGTTGCACTTCACCGCAGTCAGCTCAGCTCAAACACCGCTACCATGTTTTCCAGCTGACGTTTTACTAGTCACGCTACAGAGCGACGGGGCACTTAAAAAACGGCGAGTCATGGAAAACGTTCAGTTTGCGGTAGAGTTTTTACATGTTTCATAATTTGTGTGGAAAGTGGTGTTGTACCTTGGGCGTGCAGTAGTGCTAGTACATTTTNAGAGTTTTTACATGTTTCATAATTTGTGTGGAAAGTGGTGTTGTACCTTGGGCGTGCAGTAGTGCTAGTACATTTTTAAATTTTGGGTTTGGCTTCCCTTCCAAATGATGTTTCTGCTTAACAATGGTGTCGCGTTACTGTGTGTCCTTTTTTAACGAGTCGTGTTCATCCTTGTTCGCCGCCCAAGTTTAAATAATGTTAGCTATTTCACTGTGTTTGATACATTAACTTGAAAAAAAATATTGCACTGCATTATAGGCCCATTAAAAAAAGGAACTTAGAAAGTTATGAATGAGGAATACAGAATATTTAGTAATTAAGTCATTATCGACTAGACTTCTAGAAACAAGTTAAAAAACGTAGTGAGTACTTCCCATATATACTTCGGAAAAAAAAACTTAAAACGCATTATGCATATAGAAAAAATCTAGTATGGTGTTGAGCGAAATGGGCACAGGCGACAATTTGAGTGATCAGCAGGTTCTGTCATCGTGTACGAATTAACCTTTGAACGACCCGCCGGATGATATGCCACATGATATAACTAATCTCTGAAGTTTTTAGACATTTAATGGATTGCAGTTAAACAGATAATTTTTTTATTAACGCCTGCTCTTTGTTCCTCATTGAATAATGCACTTTCAAATTCAAATGCTCTTGCGCTTGTTTTGGAGGATGATTTCAAATACGACAAATTTTATTTTTACCAAAACTTATCGATTTAATGGATAACTTATATGGAAGTAGTAAATAAAAAAATCTGATGAATTTATGAGGCTCCGTCACACTCCCCGGATATTTTCACAATTAGTTTGACAAAAAATAGAATTTATCTGTCGTTGTATTATACAACTAAAATTATTGGTTTAATAGCAAACATATACGGACTGAGTGATAATAAAAGAAATATAACTTTGTGATTTTCCTAACACTCTCCAGAAATGTTCGCTATGAATTTCAGACTACTTTATAATTTTTTGTAAACAAAAGTTATTTACAGAAAAATTACATTTTGTAAATGTAGCAGTAAAAAAATAAGTTTATATGATTTGGAAATGCCCTACGTATCGTTCACCATTAATTAAAAAAAAAATATTTATTTTTATGTTTTTATTATATTAAACATTGTTTTACAAGTAGGGCATATAATTAAGTAAGAGGTCTTTATATGATATTTTTCCACGTAGATACAATACAAACAGAAAAGATAATTTAAAAAAACCAACGAAAATTATAGATATTTAATTTTGCATACCTAATGAATATAAAAAATGGCTGCCGACTTGCGGAAACAGACAATAATGCTTGCAGGATTGGCAGTCATAGCTACTCGTGTACTTCCAGATGCGTCTGGTACTCCTGAATCTAGCTGAAGCAAGCGATCCTCCGATCACTACTGCTCCATTTGAAGTACATTGCGCCAAAACCAACATGTTTTTACTACGTTTACGGACAATTTTTGAGAGCACCAACGAAACTATCATAAGCCCACGATATTTGTGGTATGCATTTATACCCTTTTTCATATATTCTTTCCTCAGGATACTCCCCATACGAAAATCCCCTTCAGCTTCTTCAAAGANGCATTTATACCCTTTTTCATATATTCTTTCCTCAGGATACTCCCCATACGAAAATCCCCTTCAGCTTCTTCAAAGATGATTTCTTCGTATGTTTCTTTCGTTTGAATATCACTTCTTAACTAACAATTATATACTGGTGCAGCACCTTTACTATATTATTTTTTATGGATTTCTCGTCCCATTATAAGATATTTATAAGAAATTGTAGCTGAAGGTAGATACGTTAGGGCTTAACGTCTCGTCGTCAGCGAGGGACATTAGAGACGGAGCAAGTCTCTCGTATAAGCAGGGACGGGAAAGGAATCAGCCGCAGCCTGTAGAAAGGAACCATCCCGGCATTCACTTGGCGTGATTTCGGAGAGCTATGGAACACCGAAATCAGGATGGTTGGCCCGGGAACCGAACCCGCGTCCTTCTGAAAGTGAGACAAAAAATTTTCCACTGCGTCAACTCACACGGTTGCAGCTGAAGGTTTCGCTGCAATCAAATTATTTTTAGCGAGCACTTTCATTAGTCTCAATTTGACACGTAGAGTAGTTGTACAAATTTTCTTTCGGATCCTCTCTTTCAGCCCTTTACTCCCTGGCATTCACACGTGAAAAATACGTTCACAACCTGCTTGTGNTTCTTTCGGATCCTCTCTTTCAGCCCTTTACTCCCTGGCATTCACACGTGAAAAATACGTTCACAACCTGCTTGTGCAGATTATTATTTTTAATGGGACATCTATTTAGGCTTTAGGCTTTAGATAACTAGCTCGAGAATCAGTCGTAAAATTTTAGATTTAAAGGATAACCGCAAAAATGCGTCGAGAGTTCATTTATTAATAAATTAACAGGTCTTGGACAGCCATTTGTAGCGTGACTGCATCGAAGTGTGAACTGAGAGAAAAGGAAAGTCCCACGATTCAAGTCATCTCTCGGTCAGGTAGTGACCAGCTTGCAAGTGTGTTACAAAACCAGAATAACGTGCAAGTGCGCAGTGTAGCGATCGAGCCGACGTTGCCACAACAAGTAATACCTGTTGAGAACATGTTCCGCGAAATTTACTTGTTGATGTTCTTTTGAATGGCTTGGAGACAGGTTGATTATTGCCGTTGCGTCTTGACCATCAGGTTAACAATGGCGGACACGGAGTAGCTTCTGTGCTCTCATGTAGTTGTATCAATTTTGTATATGGATCTCTTCTACAAGCCCGGAATTATTAGGAACATCTTCGCTGGCTGGCATTCACTAAAAAGGAAAATGTTTCGCGCACTGCTTCGTTACACTAGTAACTAACACAAATTGCTGCCATTAACTGTATAATACGGACACGAAATACTGTCTCGAATAAATATGATCTTGTAAAGATGTCTCGTTTAGACACTCCAGACAATTCTCGCACGTTTTGAATTGGAGGCCTCCGTCTATTGTTTGTGTTGGCAGATCTAAACCGTAGACTTGCAACGACCATTTATTTGATGGGTCGTTACTTCACTTGTATCTAACTTTGTGTATAGTTTTTTCGTGAAATTGAAAATATCTCAAACAGTCTTTAAATCAGTGAAAGATTCTTTAGTATTGGCAAACTTATATAAATATAGAAAATGACTAAATTTTTTACCAAAAACGTATGTCAAACGTTTGTAAACTAAAATTTTCAAAATCAAAATGTTAAAATATTTCATTTTTTCCTTCTATTTTAATACATTTTCTGTAAATAAATAGGCAATATAAACATTCCAATGATTACAATTACAAAACCATACACAGCCGTGCGTGTCGAAAACCGAACCCTGTCATTCAACTCGCACAGCCAAAACACTACCAATTTTTTTTAATTAAATAATTTTTTTAAATAAAATACAACTCCCTGACGGTAATTCAAAGCTAGGTCTTGTCTCGAGACAGGCGGGGATAATAACCACTATGTAACTTTTTTTTTAGCAAAAATGTTTTCCTTATCAACAGGATTAACTCTCTAAGACTTTCACTGGGAATTCTCATTGACAGTCTTTTATAAAGAACTGTTAGGATACACACATCAACACCCATGGTTTACCCTGGAAATCAAACCCGGGTTAATTANCTTTCACTGGGAATTCTCATTGACAGTCTTTTATAAAGAACTGTTAGGATACACACATCAACACCCATGGTTTACCCTGGAAATCAAAACTTCAAAAGCCAGCATGCATCCAACTAAAGGCACTTTCATTCAATCAAATTTATCTTCAAATTATCTTCAATATTTATTTAATTCAATTCATTGAATGCTATACGACGTCACAGAAACGCCATAATAGCGGCCATTTTCTCTTTCAATTCTTTAATCTCTCGTTTTCCTTCACAATATTCGTTTCGAATCTGTTCTATATTTTCTTGATCCAGTATTTTAACCGCCTATCTCAGCTTATCTGACAATACTAATGGACGTTATATCATAATATTAGATTTATGTGCATATATTTATTATTATTTCAAAATAAAGACACGAATTTAAAAATGTAAAATAAAATAAAAAACATTTGTTGTGATGTAACCAATTTTATATTCTTGTGGTGCATGAGTCTNTAAAATTTTCAAAATCAAAATGTTAAAATATTTCATTTTTTCCTTCTATTTTAATACATTTTCTGTAAATAAATACGCAATATAAACATTTCAATGATTACAATTACAAAACCATACACAGCCGTGCGTGTCGAAAACCGAACCCTGTCATTCAACTCGCACAGCCAAAACACTACCAATTTTTTTTAATTAAATAATTTTTTAAAATAAAATACAACTCCCTGACGGTAATTCAAAGCTAGGTCTTGTCTCGAGACAGGCGGGGATAATAACCACTATGTAACTTTTTTTTTAGCAAAAATGTTTTCCTTATCAACAGGATTAACTCTCTAAGACTTTCACTGGGAATTCTCATTGACAGTCTTTTATAAAGAACTGTTAGGATACACACATCAACACCCATGGTTTACCCTGGAAATCAAAACTTCAAAAGCCAGCATGCATCCAACTAAAGGCACTTTCATTCAATCAAATTTATCTTCAAATTATCTTCAATATTTATTTAATTCAATTCATTGAATGCTATACGACGTCACAGAAACGCCATAATAGCGGCCATTTTCTCTTTCAATTCTTTAATCTCTCGTTTTCCTTCACAATATTCGTTTCGAATCTGTTCTATATTTTCTTGATCCAGTATTTTAACCGCCTATCTCAGCTTATCTGACAATACTAATGGACGTTATATCATAATATTAGATTTATGTGCATATATTTATTATTATTTCAAAATAAAGACACGAATTTAAAAATGTAAAATAAAATAAAAAACATTTGTTGTGATGTAACCAATTTTATATTCTTGTGGTGCATGAGTCTTAGATATTTCTAATAATTTACTTTTGGCATTTTTAAACAGATTTCATTATAACGGTTTGTGATAATTTTTCATGTGGTGACTTGAGAGCATTTAGAATGCAATTCATTGAAAGGCAAATGAAAAGATTTTTTTGGTTCAATAAATTGGATTCAAGTAATTGATTTAAATAATTATTTTATCGTGTGAAATGGCCTTAATCTACTGAGGTCGGCTCGTCCCAGCTCGACGACTCGCTAAACGGAACGAAATATTGTACTTTGTAACTAACTAAATGAAGGCTTTGAATGCCCCCCCCCCATAGAAACAAGTTAAACGAACCACCCTTTTATTTTCATATTGTAACATCGTAACGGTCAACAGCCAGTACGTAAAGTCCGCTCCCGAATTTTAATACAATTAGAGTATTTATTTTTCCTGTGGAAAGATATGTTCTCGTGTTNGTACGTAAAGTCCGCTCCCGAATTTTAATACAATTAGAGTATTTATTTTTCCTGTGGAAAGATATGTTCTCGTGTTTATAAATAAGAAAGTTTTTGCATGCGTGTGAGAGTGCGCACGTTTTCAGGACACTTGATTGTCATTTTTGATTGGTTGCTTACAATATTACGTGTAATACGAATAACTACAAATAAATGCAACAATAGAAAGCGAAAGTTAATTTTTTATCATTCTTATGCTTTCGCACAGAGAGTAATAAAAAAGATACAACTTAAGAATGGTTGTGTAACAGGTATGCTGCTGGTGCTGGTCTGGTTGATAAGAATGGGGTTGAATACGAATGGCCTCTGTAACATTTTTTTCTCTCTTGAGGTAACTTTTAATGTATACTTTTTCCCATGCGATATAACCATTATTTAGAACAAATACATACAAATAGAAAAAGCTAATTTAATAAGCAAAATACTACAGTTTCAAATATTACCATTAATGTTACNAACAAATACATACAAATAGAAAAAGCTAATTTAATAAGCAAAATACTACAGTTTCAAATATTACCATTAATGTTAGAAACCATATTTCTACTACAGATTTTGATATTTTTCTGAAATATAAGCAGTTATGCATGTAATTTCTAGATTACGTATTTTCAGTTAAGCTTAATATTCAAAGTAGATTATACAACTTCCATAAAATGCGTACGTGACAAAGTGGTGAAATATATAAGAGTTTTGCTCCCAGATAAAAATAATAATAATAATATCGTCTAATATTTTTACGTATTATTTTGACAGCTACGCGTAAAATTCTTCAACTTCTTTCAACACGCCTTAGAAATATTTCTTTGTGATATTTAAGGTGACTGCAAATGATTAAAAAAAGCTGAAAAATAAGGATTGTTCAGTTTCTCGAAATCTTTACTATACTGTAAGCATTTCTGTACGATGCAGACATTTTATTCCTACATTAAGATGCATACATCTCCCTTCAACTCTGCAGGAAATGAAAGATTGATCTCAAAATCATGTTTTATTTTACACCAGCTTAAAATATAAATTCAAGGATGTTATCTCATGTCTTTGAAATCTACACACGCATTATTCAATGCTCTTATCTTTGGTACGAAACCCACAACTTCCTAGAACGAATATTTAGCGTTTGTGCGACACGAATATCGCAGGAGACATCACGTAGAACACTTTACGACTAAGCTTGACAGTACTCATAAAATTCATATGTGTTTACAACTGCATCAGCTAAACTGTCTAATTGTATGTAGCTTACTGACTCACTACAATTAAAGGATCTATATATACTGACCATATTCACACAGAATTGGTAGAGTGCGCGCACGGGTAAAGTAATAGTTGAATCACTCTCAGAACCACCCGACCCCCTCAAAACTACAAGGTTCAATTGATATATATATATACATATATATATATATATATGTACATATTACTTATAAAAATGAATTACTCACTTTAATGCCAGGCTAACTTAGAATATTGCGAAGCCGTTCACGCCTGCGTCCTTTATGATGTTNAACAAATACATACAAATAGAAAAAGCTAATTTAATAAGCAAAATACTACAGTTTCAAATATTACCATTAATGTTACAAACCATATTTCTACTACAGATTTTGATATTTTTCTGAAATATAAGCAGTTATGCATGTAATTTCTAGATTACGTATTTTCAGTTAAGCTTAATATTCAAAGTAGATTATACAACTTCCATAAAATGCGTACGTGATAAAGTGGTGAAATATAAAAGAGTTTTGCTCCCAGATAAAAATAATAATAATAATATCGTCTAATATTTTTACGTATTATTTTGACAGCTACGCGTAAAATTCTTCAACTTCTTTCAACACGCCTTAGAAATATTTCTTTGTGATATTTAAGGTGACTGCAAATGATTAAAAAAAGCTGAAAAATAAGGATTGTTCAGTTTCTCGAAATCTTTACTATACTGTAAGCATTTCTGTACGATGCAGACATTTTATTCCCACATTAAGATGCATACATCTCCCTTCAACTCTGCAGGAAATGAAAGATTGATCTCAAAATCATGTTTTATTTTACACCAGCTTAAAATATAAATTCAAGGATGTTATCTCATGTCTTTGAAATCTACACACGCATTATTCAATGCTCTTATCTTTGGTACGAAACCCACAACTTCCTAGAACGAATATTTAGCGTTTGTGCGACACGAATATTGCAGGAGACATCACGTAGAACACTTTACGACTAAGTTTGACAGTACTCATAAAATTCATATGTGTTTACAACTGCATCAGCTAAACTGTCTAATTGTATGTAGCTTACTGACTCACTACAATTAAAGGATCTATATATACTGACCATATTCACACAGAATTGGTAGAGTGCGCGCACGGGTAAAGTAATAGTTGAATCACTCTCAGAACCACCCGACCCCCTCAAAACTACAAGGTTCAATTGATATATATATATATGTACATATTACTTATAAGAATGAATTACTCACTTTAATGCCAGGCTAACTTAGAATATTGCGAAGCCGTTCACGCCTGCGTCCTTTATGATGTTCATCTCAGGTTATTGTGTGCCTATTTGACATTCATAAAAAAAAATAATGAATTTAACATTTTCGTGTTTTTTCCACGTGTGGTGCATAGGTCAATTGATACAATTTTTCGTTTATATTTTCAGTGTGTTCATTTTAAAAAGAAAATATACTTTAACTAATGAAGATCCTGCACATTAACCTCAGAATCCACCTAGGGTACATAAAATTAACCAAAATTTATTCCCCCTTGTCTTGTTTTTTCTAAGATCTTATATAATTTACTTGTGAGCTGTTATCTCTTCTAGTATCAAACGAAAAATAGCAAATAAATAATCAGAATTCTAGGATGGCAACGTTGTTTTGGAATTTTCTAAGTTAATTTAAATTTTTAAGTCAATTTAATTGAAAACATATACCCCAAACGACAATGTTGCTCTACAGTGATACAATAAAAATTAACTTAAAATTATGNAATTTAATTGAAAACATATACCCCAAACGACAATGTTGCTCTACAGTGATACAATAAAAATTAACTTAAAATTATGATTGGGCACGGCGCATAAAAGAAAAAATATATTATATACATTATTGGATTATACCAAAACATTTAAAAATTAGAACTAAATAAAAATTTTTTAAAGTTTCTTCTGAATGGGAAAAATACTCATGTTTTAGGCAATAGGTAACTTATTTGGGAAGCAGTCGTAATTATGTGATTAAATTAAAGGTATAAAAATGAGAGGATATTTCATTTCTCGTTAATTTGAGATGTCGTGAACGGTGGTTCGTAACGCAACTGCACGCAAGAGTAAACTGTGGGAAAGTGTACAATGACCCAGGATTAAGGCGAGCATTTGGCCAGGTAAAGATACTAAGATACACGTGAACTGCCTGGTGTTGAAAGAGAACCAGAATAACGTGCAAGTGCGCAATGTAGCGCTCGAGCCGACGTGGCGGCAGCAAGTAATACCTGTCGGGGACACGTTCCGCGGGATACGGTCACTTGCCGGCGTTCCTTCAGACGGCTCGGAGGCAATGAAACGACGCCGAGACCTGACCATCAGGTTTGCAAGGGCAAGCGCGAGGTGGCTGCGTGCAGCCTCGGCCGCCAACTCAACAGTCGTCGCAGGGTAAGCAGGCAGAGGCGGGACCTGTTTGCTTTCACACGCCAACAAACATTCCGCTTTAGCTACTTGTCACTAACTTCTGCGTGTCTTGTGCCCGGTTGCGCCATTGAGAGCCCTGAACCGAGATCCCAAGAGCTCGATTCGAACACGATCTTTAGTTGGATCCGAGTTCTAATGTACAAGTGTTGCACCAACGCGAACGGCCGAGCTCCGATCGTAGGTCTCCTGATCTCGGTTCGGAACTAGGATTTATATGAAACACGGTTTGTGATTGGGTCTCACTTCGTGACGTCATGATGCAACTGATTATTTTGAAGTTCGGAGACAATTTAATTTAATGAGGTTTTTGTAGACATCACCTCTTAGTACTTGTATTTTTTAACTTTATAATCTGGTTAAATGCACTGCATTATTTTCGTTTCAGTTTTTTTTTTGTTTGACTGGAAGCACTTTTCACATACCTTTTTCGTTATTTTTAATACCAATGGTTTTTGAAGTAAGTAATGTACATAAATCTAGATGGTGCGATGTTATGTCTGTTTTAAGTAAAATATTTCTTGTACGAATTTTACTGAATAATATTCAAGCGTGAATAATGTTTTTTAAACTAAAAAAAATATATTCTATTACTATCTGTTAGCGTATTTTCAAAATACATTTGTAGGGGACGGCTGCTCTTTGGCGAGCAAAAAACTCGACGTGAGGTTCACTTTAAGATTTAGCTCGTGAAGAAAACGAGGAAAGTTTCTGATATTCTGAATGGCTTTTCCAGTTTTCCATTGCGTTTTCTCGGAGAGCCACCCAAATTCTCCCCTCCACTCCACCTTGGACTTACTTTCGTTTCACCGTAAATCTTACTTTTCATTTCAAATCTTGAAAACGAGGTCTGTCAGTGCATAGTGCGTTTATTAACAGATCTTTTTTTTAAGTTCACGATATTTTAACCGTGATGTTTATGTTGCATTAGTAAATTCAATAAAGGCAAAATAATTATTTATTCTCTTTCAATGTCACATGAAAACAAAGACTGAAATTAGTCCGCTATAGGTTTCAGGAATTCTGTAAAGAAGTTTTGTATGTAATAATAAAGTTTTAATTTTAATATTATATCTTAAGAATAAATTATTAAGAGATAAAGCAAAGCCAAAACGGTAAGGATACCGCCAATCCGTCTGGCTTCGAGGTATTTTGTGTGTCGAAAGCTTACACTCTTAATTCTAATCCGTGGAAATCCACCGATTCGCAGTCAAATTCAACTGCTCGAATCAGTGAAAATGGCTCCACTTAAAGTNGCAGTCAAATTCAACTGCTCGAATCAGTGAAAATGGCTCCACTTAAAGTCAGTGTAAAATCACTGGTTGTTTCAATGAAATAATTTCACTGATTGAATAATTAAAAGCTTATTGAATGCAGGGAATCAAATATTTTTTTAAATTTATTTTAGGCAAATCATAACGAGAAATAAACATATTTCCGATAATCACTGTTTATATTGTGCAATTTAACGNTCCGTCTGGCTTCGAGGTATTTTGTGTGTCGAAAGCTTACACTCTTAATTCTAATCCGTGGAAATCCACCGATTCACAGTCAAATTCAACTGCTCGAATCAGTGAAAATGGCTCCACTTAAAGTCAGTGTAAAATCACTGGTTGTTTCAATGAAATAATTTCACTGATTGAATAATTAACAGCTTATTGAATGCAGGGAATCAAATATTTTTTAAAATTTATTTTAGGCAAATCATAACGAGAAATAAACATATTTCCGATAATCACTGTTTATATTGTGCAATTTAACGTTATTAAAATAAAAGGTAACAAAACTCCCGGAAACTAGGATTTGAATCTGCCGCACCTCGCTTATAGATCGATACCTTACTTTTATTCTTTTATCGGAAATAATAAGCGTTAAATTGTGTGCCTTTTCTTTTCGCTTTTAGTTTAATTGGTAACACTGGGCTTGACAACACAAATAGTACGTAAAGCACTCACTTCACTGTATTTCATTCAGCTTAAACATTCAAACCAAGCGCTATTATGATTACGTGAAAACGAAATCAATGACGTAAAAACAGAACGAAAGACTACATATTTATGTCGCCTAGTAAAATGGCATTATAAAAAACAAAACTTATAGTTTAATATAAACATTGTTACTAGTTTTATTAGTTTATGCGTTGTTGTTTGACTTGATACTCGTTGTTTAACTGATTCATCAGTCAAAAAACAAATCACAGAAAAACAGCTAATGAAATGGTTGATGAATCAGTGGAAAATATCTCTAAATTAATAAATGAAGGAAAACTTGCACTTTTTCGCTAATTCCTGAGTAAAATTGACTGAAATTACTGTTAAATAATTCAAGTGCTGTTAATGGCTTTATACAGTGAAATCCCCACTTATTCAGATTCAGAGTGGGAGGCTATGAGCAATATCTGGTCGCCTTTACACGCNGTTCAAGTGCTGTTAATTGCTTTATACAGTGAAATCCCCACTTATTCAGATTCAGAGTGGGAGGCTATGAGCAATATCTGGTCGCCTTTACACGCCAGGCACTTAAGTGATGTTTAGTATTTGTGCCGTTAACTCGCAGCACACAACTTTCATTTCATAATTTAATAATAAAGACAAGCTGTACTGCCTGTCTCTGTGCGATGTTAAGAAGCATTTACAGGAAGTTTCATCCCTAGAAAATATTGTAAACCACTCGTTTTATTCCTTTTTCACTTTAAATAACAACACATTATAGAACGAAATAGGAACGGAAACTAATATCCGGACATGGGAAAAATTCCTCGAAAGCTATTCGTAAGCGTATATTTTATCACTGAAACTTTTGCCGACAGAAAGACTAAGATACTTTTGCTACATGCAGTCATGAGGACTTCTAAAGAAAAAAAATATATTGGTTTCAGCAGGCTCTAATTTTTTAGGAAAATATATTTCGCCTTATTCAGTTCTACTGATGTACAGCGTAAAAATAGCTTGAAAAAATCCACATTACTACGGTATAACATATTATAACAAATTTGGCAAAACCACTTATTTAGAACTCTCCATTCGTGCATCTTCGGTATTGGTTTCCAAAAGACAGTCGATGGAAATTAACATTTTTGGCCGTACATTTTATCACACGCTTTCTTAACCTAGCAACTGTGTAATTTTTCCTAAATGGCTTCGCGTAAGCGATTGCTTACGTTATGTTTGATTAATTGTGAGGAAGGTTAACATTATTCAAACTAAACAAAAATAATAAACGCATGTACGAAACCACGTACGGAGACATATAACTACTGATTTTATGAAAAGTTGATGATAGTGCATAAATTATAAGTTATTATATTTGATTGAAAAACGCAATTTCAAAGAACAATTAGTTATTTTCGTTTACTTTAACTACCAGGCCACTTAACACGACCAAGATGCGCATGTGATGCTACTTTGAGATGACAGAATTTGCCTATTAGTGGCACCAACAATGAATTTCTATGGTGCCGGCGGAAATATAGCATAAAATGGTGAAGAAGCGCTGTAAAGTAAACATCGCGTCATGCGGAAGTGTAATTGTATTTACATTTCGAAATAAAATATGTCACCACAAAAACATTCTCTTTTATAGACTATTTATTTCATCGTTATGAACAGCTGGTGTTAGGGCACGTGCTTATTGCAAGGGTTTGTTCTTACAATCATATTATCGTGTTTATTTGATGGGAAAAAACTTTCTTTAATTTTTTACCTGAACATTAAAACTGATGACAGTAACACATTTTCATAATTAGAAAAAAAGTCAAGGAAGTCTTCCCGTTTAACAATAAAGTTTACTGCTTGGCGTAAACGTTAGCCTTATGAGAGCAGCAACTACTTACTTATGCGTAAATGATTGCAACTATATTAAAGGTATTTGCACGTAAAACTTAGTTCATAAGTGATGAAGATGCAACAATTAGCAAATGGGAAACATGAATGCTAGTAAAATACATAGTAGATATAATGTAGAGACTTCCAGTTAACTACATAAATAAACTACGATCAAACCACTTGGACACATTGCAAATGAAATACGGTATCTTCTGCAAAATCCCAACGTTACTCAACAGAGACATGATTTGGAGTGACTCTTGGGAAACTTTAAATACGATTATATTTAGTTGTTTGAGCCCCTGAAAATCAAACCATTAGTGCACGCTGTTAGTCAGACTGCACAAGTTCAAAATGAGACATGCGAGGAAAAAAACCCGAATTACTTTGCATCTATGCATTTGGTGGAACATTATATCTGAATAGAAATATACACGGGATATTGAAAAGCAAGTGACTGGCATGTGCATAAACGTGCGCGATTATGTGTGTATACAATATATATATATACACATTACTTGTAAATATTACAGGTGATGTTCAAAATTTCATGGCTATATCATATTCGCATACAAGACTGTTAGAAAATTCTGTAAATGTACTGAAACTTTTACAATGATGTAGAGTTAATTTACGGAAAGGCACCCCGTAATGATGGATAATGGAAATGAGCTCCATAAATATAAAATACGGATGCTCTTCGTATTCTTATGGCTTCGATTTTGAGACAATAAGAATTCAGATGATACCTGAAGCGTATAAAATCCCATTTTCACAATACAACTTCGTGTATAATAGTAGTAGGTGAGTGGCGAACCGAACGTGGAGTGCTAATTCGTTGATTTTTGTTCAAATTCCGCTACACGACAAAACATTCTGTATACACAGTGAAACACGCACATAACGAAAATANCGTTGATTTTTGTTCAAATTCCGCTACACGACAAAACATTCTGTATACACAGTGAAACACGCACATAACGAAAATAAAAAAAAAAATTTTAACCTCGTTTTATAAACCGCAAATATAGCAAGCGCTCTAACACGACTTGAAACTAAAACAGGTGGGTTCGTTACTTTCATGTAAAATCCATATTTACTAAATATTTCGTGTAAAGGGGTGGTTGATGAGTGGTTCGAGATAATGGTAGTTAATTGTTCGATTCGTGTTCAAATCCCACTACAGGACAACATATATAAAACTTTTGGTAATTTCTGCATTATACACAGTGAANTTCGATTCGTGTTCAAATCCCACTACAGGACAACATATATAAAACTTTTGGTAATTTCTGCATTATACACAGTGAAAAAGATAACAAAAATAAAACTATTTTCCCCTACCCCTGTTTGTAAACCTGAAATAAAAAAAACAATATCACACACACACTGAAATTAATAGAAACTAAGAAGTACATGCATAATTATAAATAAATTCTGTATTTACAACATCACTTTCTGTAAAAGCGTGATAGGTTGATTGATAAGGTGTTGAGTTGTCAAAATTATTTTCCGAGTTCAAATACTGCCACTGGAGAACATTTTTAATTTTTGTACTCATTTTTGTACGCGGTGAATCACCCATTTAACGTAAGTAACACTGTCTTGTTACCCCTTTTTATAAAGAGCAGATAAAAAAAACACACTTGCAAGTTTGTGAACACGTTCCGTGAAGTCATGGAGATTTTTATGTGAAATTTACGGAGAGAACGTTATTGAAAAAAATCGAAGAGACTGTAATTAACACACACATGTCTGGGTAATTTGTAACTGGCGTTTTCCGTAATTTTACCGACTTTTTTTCCAACAGTGTAGAAAGGGTGTAGAAAGGNATGCCAACGAGTTTTTCTATTTCGAAGGTATTTGCTGGCACGGGGCACTCGAAATACGGTTACAAATGGTTTTAACTTCTCCCTATCACGAAAAAAGGAATAGAAGAATTTTGTGAAGGCCACCGTACTGTGAAATTAAACACGCCTGTTTTCCCAGCCGTTTGAATTGGAAAATGTTTCAACTGGGTAAGACGAGAAAATGGCTGAGACGCAGGTCAGAAAAGCATATTGTTGACTGGAGGTGTTCTACGTCAGATTAACGGTTAAGAAACCAAATTTGAAATAAGCATTAAAAAAAAAATTGTGTCCATAATTTTATATTTTCAAATCCACGCTGACTGGCTCGTTCCCAGCAGAAGTTGGCAGCAAAATGGGTTAAGAAGGTCCATATCTTAACATAAAATTAAGATTGTGACGTTTAATTTTACGGATACGCTGTTTGCCTTATTCAGTTTCAGTTAATTGTATGCATCCCAAGAGTCGGAATTATCATTTTATAAATGTACTTATCGTTCGTGAAAGTTCCTCGTGTACTCTTGATCGATGCATTAGTAAATTGGTCAGTGATAGTTCTGGAAACTGCAAATGGATTCAAAATGTGCAAAAAAAATTAGGTCCTTCGCAGGGCTTTCAAAAGTACTCGGTTAACAGCAAACAAATTTTACTTTTATTACACGGCAATTTTAATACAAGGTGACGTTTAAATAATATTGATGTTCATGTCATGGCTGTACAGTAGGTATCGAATTGCTAACCACTGCACGTATCCTTTGTGAAAGTTTAAGGCTGGTGGACAAAAAAAAAACATTTTTTAAAAATAGTTTTGTCTAAAACAGTTTAATTTATANTGTGAAAGTTTAAGGCTGGTGGACAAAAAAAAAACATTTTTTAAAAATAGTTTTGTCTAAAACAGTTTAATTTATACACTTTTCGTTATGCGTTGTTTCTTCAAATAGAAAATATACTTTTCACAGGTTTCATTATATTCAAATGTTAAATGTCATGATTATTCTCTTTTCTTAAAGTAAATTAAATCTGACTCTTTTGCAGAAATGTGACAATTTNAAATGTTAAATGTCATGATTATTCTCTTTTCTTAAAGTAAATTAAATCTGACTCTTTTGCAGAAATGTGACAATTTCAGTTTAAAATGTAATTGCCTCTCTCTGCTTTTAACATATCTATGTAATCGTAGAGAGAAACGTCTTGACTTTTATTTAAGTTTTATTCGAGGAATTTTTGCAGAATTTGGGTTTCTTTATAAACCCCGTATGATAAATATTATCAAGATAATAAAAAAATTATTTTGAAATACATGTATGCTTCATTTTAAAATGATTTTAAAGTTTTTTTTTGTTTGTAACAAAAACCGCAAAATCGTGAAATTCGCATGCGTTTAGGGAAATAATAGGACCAAACACAATTTTTTTTACTAGAATTGAGCTGTGTTGCCACAAACATAAAATAAGGAAAATTTATTTTTGCTGTCGGTGGTAGGTGGACAGGAGGCCAATTATTATTCGATGGGCTAGTTGACAGGGTAATACAGAGGGTTCAAATTAAAAAACTTTTTCCGATATTGTAATTATACTCTAAATTTTGTAGCGTTTTATTATTAAGCCTACTTATTTGATAAAAGTGGGAAATAAATTGGAAAACATTTTTTGCGCTTGTTTTACAATAAGTATAAGGATTTTATTTAAAATAGTAGGCCACCTAAATTTTAAACAACGCAACTTAAGGGATGATTTAAAATTATTTTAAGTGTTTCTTTTAAGTCACATGAACTCCAGGCATTATTAGTATTTAAAATGTTGTTCTTAACTGGCATGAAATTATAGCTAACATTTTGGCTATTTTCAGTTCGAATTTTTATTGAAATGTTAAAAAGGAACTGCAAGCGAACTACAATGAATTTACAAGTAATTTTCTGCCTGCAACTCTGGTCATGCCAATGTTTATTCTGAGTGGTAGATAAACTTATGTAAAAATGTTAAAAAATTTGTTTTTCAAATTGCATAAATTTATATTTTTCATAAACCCCTTAATTGGTTTTGAAAAATTGTATCCCATTTTGTTTGCCCTTCTAGCAGGTTGCTCGTTGATATCGTCCCACGGAGGTTTAAAACATGTTTAGAATTTCAGAACTAGTTTTCTGGGCACTTAAACAACTCACGTGACGAGATGGTCAAACCGGTGTTGATTGGGAAAACTCGCATTTCACGACTATGAATTGCAGCACGTTAGCCGGTTGGCAACAGTAAACTGAAGATGTGGTTTCCCTCGCCACGTTCTTAGAGGGACAGGTTCGGCGACTTGCCTGCTCTCCAAACACAGAAAACTTGAGTCACTTGCTCACTGAGTAGTTCTTAAAGCCATGGGACCAGGTGTCTTGAGAACTATGGAATGGTGTCACTGTTCGTGAATGTTCGAAATATATACATACAGGCACATAATTTGATCTACTTAGTATCTTCTNTGGAATGGTGTCACTGTTCGTGAATGTTCGAAATATATACATACAGGCACATAATTTGATCTACTTAGTATCTTCCGTGGGATCTTTATTTAGTATTTAAGCTATTTAAATAAACAAAACCGTCACATACAGAAACTGTTAATACAATGTACAGTATTGAAATCAAATTTTATTTACTCTTTTTCGAACAATATTTTATAGAAACCACAAAATTTGTAAATATCTAGGAATAATATTTTTAACATTTATAAAATATTGATATGCAGAACTCTATAATAACAAAATCAAAACAAACCCCCGTATTAATTTTGTCCAGATTTCTTCTTCTTAAAATGTCATGTTAGTAACAATGTTAAAAAAGTATTTTTCGTTATAAAAATTTCAGAATTACAGTGTTACAGGTAATATTATTTGTTTTTAAGACAATTATCCTTGCATATTTATTGAATGTGTGGTTTATATCTCTAACTTTCGCAAAAAGTTGGCAATTTCATAAAATCGAAGACTTCAGACGGATAATTTTAAACCCAATAAAAAAGTATTGAGTCATTAAAATCTTGTTCTTGATTTTATGTTTCAGGTTTTCGCGCACTGCGATACCTTTCCATAGCATTTAATTGTCTGGTTTTAAAAACTGCAAACGCACTTTCTCACTTCAATGGTGTTAAATAATTTTAAATACTTATAGATAAATAACTATACTTTTTTGTAAACTCTTTTAGTAAAACTTACGTGTAGTCATAACTTTTTGACAAAATGCGTGTTTAGCTTGAAATAACTAGTGTTTACTGAATGTGTTTATGACGATTTCATAAGCACGCACACATTTTTTTATTAGTGATAAATTAAAGACTGTAGATGTTTTTATAATACAATACATACACATTAAGTGAATGACTTGAAGTAGTGTGATGGAATTCATGCCAGCATTGTATTATTCTGTCTTCATTGCCATTAGATTTGAAACTTATTTATTTGCTACGGGAGAAGTTATCAGATGCACTCGTGAAGCGATAATTATTTTTTCAACTAAGGCAAGCAGTAAATGGGTCAATTTTTTTAAGGTTTTTATATGAATTGCAAATATGTAATTCACACTTCATTTATAGTTTCAGCTGCGATGAATATTTACCGGAGGTACTTTCTTTTACAAATATACAATCGCAATGTAGACAAGAAAGATAACAGATTTTATGGGTGCCTTTTTGCAGAAAATTTACAGTAAAATATCCCAGCTCCAGAAATAGAAAAGTTGTTATAATTATTAGAAAGCATACAAATCTGTACGTATTCTTTTAGCATTGCGCAATGCAGTAATTAGTTACGTTTGTTGTTTATCAAAACACGGCAGCAGGCAAGAATGTTTTTTTTTCATTCAGAAGCAGTACTGGCAAACTTCATAGATTACAACGAAGATTCACAAAAAAATAAGACGTGTTTCATTTTTCAGATCAAGTATATAACAGTCGCTGCTAGCACCATTAGTTGGCGTTCGTATCGTAGCTACGGAACACGTTTTTACGAAATGAAATTACGTGCGCAGATGATTCAACCTCTTAGAATGGGAAATGATCAGAGCACAAACGCTAAAAAATTTGTAGTCGTCACGCAATTATTTCAATGCCATGTAAAACTTCCTTAGCGAGTTGTGAAATAGCAGAAGACCAGGCAGAAAAATATAATATATGGAAAGTTTTATGGAGGAATTAGATGAGGCAATTTTAAGTCTCCAAACGAAAGACTTAAGTGGAAAAGGAAAAAAATTAATTAATCGTGTTAATCAGATCATTGTAAAACGTTTTGCATATCAAATTACGATACATTATGAAAAGGGTTTTACGTCCTCATTTCCAGGAAGTGGCTGCTGTAAGTGCAAATTATAAATTTGGCTTGAGTGTCCAGTCTTAAGGAGGGGATTTGTCGTCGACGCGCCACTTCCGCAAACACGCCCTTGAATTCAATAACAAAACATTTTGCTGGCCTTTGAAGTTCATTCAGCCATAAGCAAGTCAGAAAGTTACAATTCAAATTCAGAGGAAAAAATTACGTATGACAAAAAGAAGAACGAAACAACCAACAGAGTGACGACATAAAACTCAGAAATTCGCTGGGTCTTCTCCGTTGCCGAAGCTTATTTCGAGGAAAGAAAAAACAAATAACATATATATACATATATAGTATAAATGTATAAATAATGAAAACTATTTTTCCCCAAAAATATTATGTAAAATATACATTCACAAATAAAATATTTACACAAATTTGGAATTTTTTTTTCAAAACAGGAAAAATACACAACACAATAAATAACACGACAAGAACCTATATAAAAGAAAGAAAAAACATTAATATCTGGATACGAATAACTCAGCCATCAGATGGATTTTTAATATCCAGATATATGTTAAGTATTCAGTATTTTCATAACGTTAACGTCTTATTTATAGTGTTGTCTATTATGCCTGNTGGAATGGTGTCACTGTTCGTGAATGTTCGAAATATATACATACAGGCACATAATTTGATCTACTTAGTATCTTCTGTGGGATCTTTATTTAGTATTTAAGCTATTTAAATAAACAAAACCGTCACATACAGAAACTGGTAATACAATGTACAGTATTGAAATAAAATTTTATTTACTCTTTTTCGAACAATATTGTATAGAAACCACAAAATTTGTAAATATCTAGGAATAATATTTTTAACATTTATAAAATATGGATATGCAGAACTCTNTATAGAAACCACAAAATTTGTAAATATCTAGGAATAATATTTTTAACATTTATAAAATATTGATATGCAGAACTCTATAATAACAAAATCAAAACAAACCCCCGTATTAATTTTGTCCAGATTTCTTCTTCTTAAAATGTCATGTTAGTAACAATGTTAAAAAAGTATTTTTCGTTATAAAAATTTCAGAATTACAGTGTTACAGGTAATATTATTTGTTTTTAAGACAATTATCCTTGCATATTTATTGAATGTGTGGTTCATATCTCTAACTTTCCCAAAAAGTTGGCAATTTCATAAAATCGAAGACTTCAGACGGATAATTTTAAACCCAATAAAAAAGTATTGAGTCATTAAAATCTTGTTCTTGATTTTATGTTTCAGGTTTTCGCGCACTGCGATACCTTTCCATAGCATTTAATTGTCTGGTTTTAAAAACTGCAAACGCACTTTCTCACTTCAATGGTGTTAAATAATTTTAAATACTTATAGATAAATAACTATACTTTTTTGTAAACTCTTTTAGTAAAACTTACGTGTAGTCATAACTTTTTGACAAAATGCGTGTTTAGCTTGAAATAACTAGTGTTTACTGAATGTGTTTATGACGATTTCATAAGCACGCACACATTTTTTTANGCGTGGTTAGCTTGAAATAACTAGTGTTTACTGAATGTGTTTATGACGATTTCATAAGCACGCACACATTTTTTTTATTAGTGATAAATTAAAGACTGTAGATGTTTTTATAATACAATACATACACATTAAGTGAATGACTTGAAGTAGTGTGATGGAATTCAAGCCAGTATTGTATTATTCTGTCTTCATTGCCATTAGATTTGAAACTTATTTATTTGCTACGGGAGAAGTTATCAGATGCACTCGTGAAGCGATAATTATTTTTTCAACTAAGGCAAGCAGTAAATGGGTCAATTTTTTTAAGGTTTTTATATGAATTGCAAATATGTAATTCACACTTCATTTATAGTTTCAGCTGCGATGAATATTTACCGGAGGTACTTTCTTTTACAAATATACAATCGCAATGTAGACAAGAAAGATAACAGATTTTATGGGTGCCTTTTTGCAGAAAATTTACAGTAAAATATCCCAGCTCCAGAAATAGAAAAGTTGTTATAATTATTAGAAAGCATACAAATCTGTACGTATTCTTTTAGCATTGCGCAATGCAGTAATTAGTTACGTTTGTTGTTTATCAAAACACGGCAGCAGGCAAGAATGTTTTTTTTTCATTCAGAAGCAGTACTGGCAAACTTCATAGATTACAACGAAGATTCACAAAGAAATAAGACGTGTTTCATTTTTCAGATCAAGTATATAACAGTCGCTGCTAGCACCATTAGTTGGCGTTCGTATCGTAGCTACGGAACACGTTTTTACGAAATGAAATTACGTGCGCAGATGATTCAACCTCTTAGAATGGGAAATGATCAGAGCACAAACGCTAAAAAATTTGTAGTCGTCACGCAATTATTTCATTGCCATGTAAAACTTCCTTAGCGAGTTGTGAAATAGCAGAAGATCAGGCAGGAAAACATAATATATGGAAAGTTTTATAGAGGAATTAGATGAGGCAATTTTAAGTCTCCAAACGAAAGACTTAAGTGGAAAAGGGAAAAACTATTAATCGTGTTAATCAGATCATTGTAAAACGTTTTGCATATCAAATTACGATACATTATGAAAAGGGTTTTACGTCCTCATTTCCAGGAAGTGGCTGCTGTAAGTGCAAATTATAAATTTGGCATGAGTGTCGAGTCTTAAGGAGGGGATTTGTCGTCGACGCGCCACTTCCGCAAACACGCCCTTGAATTCAATAAGAAAACATTTTGCTGGCCTTTGAAGTTCATTCAGCCATAAGCAAGTCAGAAAGTTACAATTCAAATTCAGAGGAAAAAATTACGTATGACAAAAAGAAGAACGAAACAACCAACAGAGTGATGACATAAAACTCAGAAATTCGCTGGCTCTTCTCCGTTGCCGAAGCTGATTTCGAGGAAAGAAAAAAAAAATAATATATATATATACATATATAGTATAAATGTATAAATAATAAAAACTATTTTTCCCCAAAAATATTATGTAAAATATACATTCACAAATAAAATATTTACACAAATTTGGAATTTTTTTTTTCAAAACAGGAAAAATACACAACACAATAAATAACACGACAAGAACCTATATAAAAGAAAGAAAAAACATTAATATCTGGATACGAATAACTCAGCCATCAGGTGGATTTTTCATATCCAGATATATGTTAAGTATTCAGTATTTTCATAACGTTAACGTCTTATTTATAGTGTTGTCTATTATGCCTGNATATCCAGATATATGTTAAGTATTCAGTATTTTCATAACGTTAACGTCTTATTTATAGTGTTGTCTATTATGCCTGTTTTAGTTTTAAAAAAAGGTATCGTTTTTGCGTAAATATTATTCTATATAATTATTTTGAATGATCTTTTTTTTTTGGGAGGGAGGTCGCTTGCAATTTGTGTGAGTATAGATATATATATATAAAGTTTTCATGTTTTGTATTTTTTATTGCCGTTAACTGTGACAATGGAGAAGATCCAACGAATTCGCGAGTTCAATTATATTGAACAATTGCCACGAATACGAATTTACAAAAACAAAAATATATCATCAAAAGAAAAGGTGGCGTAACATGTAGGGAAAACTTGTGAAATTGAAAAGAAAGCTGTGGGACGAGTTGGTACCGCGCCCACAACTCTACGGCCGAAAAAAAAAATTTGTCGAATGGGTCGGCTGGACGCAGACTAAGAGCTAAGGCGCAGGCTGGTGGCACGAGCAGCTAGACCCGGCTGGAGACACTCGCGTTAACTGGGGAAGTGAGTGAGAGGGCTCCAGGGCGCGACGCGGCGCTTGCAAGTTGGCGGACAGCCTAGGGCGAAGCCACGGGCTGCCGCAGACAGTCTGTCGGCGGGCCGGCGATGCTTGCTCTCGCTCGCGTCCGAGCTACACAAACTCTGTATAANGCTGCCGCAGACAGTCTGTCGGCGGGCCGGCGATGCTTGCTCTCGCTCGCGTCCGAGCTACACAAACTCTGTATAAAATCCATTCACGGCATCTCCACGCATTTTATATCATACCTTTGGGAAAAAAAAACCCCCAGACGTGGCTGGCATGTCTTGTTTGTTTCCTAAATATTCCATGTATCACAAGTCTTTTATACTTCAGTTGACATTCACGTATCTTATTTTTGGCCACACTGCGTTTTTACACATATTTCATTTTCAAATTACAATACTTAATTTATATTCAATAGTAAAAAATCAGAAAGAAAGTAGCACCTACTTTCTCTCTGATTGCATAGTAAGAAAAAAGTTCTCATGAAAAAATATTATTAAACTGAGTGGGCATAATATCCGTGCGTTGTCCCCCTGGTGTAATTTTGTAGAATCTGTTAAGATAAAGTTTGCATGAATCGTAGGAATATGCTGGAAGTAGAACTTTTGCAGGGCTTCAGAAAAGTAACCGTGGGTGGAATATATAAGCCTATTACGGNTTTGCAGGGCTTCAGAAAAGTAACCGTGGGTGGAATATATAAGCCTATTACGGTTACTTCCAACTTTTCTGAAGCCGTGTTTGCGTTCTACTTTCACGCTATTCCTCCGCCTCATGCAAACAAAGCTTAACCAAATCGATATAATTACTCCAAAGGGACGACGCACCGCATTCGTGCGCACTCACTTTAATTTTATTTTGCATAAGAAATATTTCTTGTCAGGCATTACCAACACACACAGTTTCTCTCTATTTTTATTCGTAGGTGTAAAACGCTTGTGAACCACTGCATACTTAGGAAAGAACCAACACGATAAACATGGAGTTATTTTTCAACGGTTTAATTCAAAAAGTGTGAAGATACTGCAAACAACGTATATTACGTGCCGCAATTAACCATAACACTTAAAGCAATATGATAGAGTGTAATTCTAGCTGTAATAAAAATGAATGTTTCTCTGCCACTGAAAACAGAATTTGCGTTGATTTAGATTTATTGTTTCGTTAAATGTTTGTTACCATTTTAAAATATCTCTACCAGCATTAATTATAGTGCAGAAAAATGATTTCTTATAGCAAATTAAGTACACAATCTAAGATTGTTTTACGAGTTTCATAAAAAATAACAGTTTATTAAAGGACAATCAACTCAGCGCATCAATGGCTGACTACCAGCCAGTAATAAACCTTATTATGTGCGGTAACACANATTAAAGGACAATCAACTCAGCGCATCAATGGCTGACTACCAGCCAGTAATAAACCTTATTATGTGCGGTAACACGCTCAAATGTGGGGAGAACAAATAAGATGGCGGTAAGGTGAAAAGCAGAGATTGAAGTATTTCGGTCCTGTAATTTAGGAAGTCTTGAACCTAGTAAATAATCGGCTCTCAAGACCTCGATGTTAAGAGCCGCCCCAGTATCTTCACTCACTTTAGTAAAGTATAAATTGAAATAAAATTTCTTTCGTAATATTTATTTGTTGTCAAATGTAAAAATTATAATTCTTCTTTCAGGAACACGCGAAAAACCAATAAATCACCCACTCAGGGAAATGAAATAATTTTTCGCAAAAAAAATGAACTGCCACGAGCAAAAACACGAAACAATATTTTAGAGAAATTTTTTCAATATTCTAATACATATAAGACCAGTTTAACGTATTTTACACAAGTAGCTGCTCCTGAATTTTTTAAAGTATCTTTTTCTAGGAATTCTTTCAAATGAATTAACATAGTTCCTTCCATTTTACCAGGTTTGATATTTAGTCTATGGTTTTGTGGTTGCGAAATAAATAAATAACCACTAGTCGTTTTTTAATTGAGGCTCATGAAATCCGAGATAATTTCTGCATGTTAAATAATTTTTTCGAATAAATAAAAATAACTATTTATATTTAACTAACAGCACCCAGCTTACAACTGTACATGTGATATTACGGTACTATGATGATAACCATTATAGTCTCGTATTAAATTTTACTGGTTAAACGCATGCAAATTATTTTTTTTCGTTGCGAATTTCGCACTTTCACATGCGCAGTAAGTCTCGAAAAACTGCAACAACTGTTTCGAAAAGAATGAGAAGTCTTATTTGGCGACCGTACACAAAACTGTAGCAATACGGAGCAAAACTTGCCGTTTTACTAAAAAAAAAATAAAAAAATAAAAAAATCTATTAGTGTATTTTCATTTTATTTTTTTATTTTTTTCGGGGATTTCGCCGTGCAATTTCGTGCGATAAGGCAGCCAACGTCACAAAAGTTTTTTTCCCTCATGCCAGCATTGAAAATAAATGCGCTTGTGATCGTTTTTTTTTTTCCACAGGACCCGGTGACTTAAATTCCAACGACGCGTAAGTATTTTTCGGGGCTTCATAGTGATGCAAGTCTGTACAAAATTTACCGCCATGTTCACATGCGGTGAGTGATACGAAAATGAACTGTCTAAACCGTAGCTCAAAGTAACTTCATGTTCGTTATTAAAGGCATTTGTGCCATGAAAACTCTCCCTCCCCAAAACCAAACAGGGCCTTGACAGAAAGGAAGCAGCGCCCACTAGTTTGTTACTTAAAATAACGACATAGATGTAACAGTACATTTTAACGACGAGAGTGGCTAGTGAATTATTGAATTACATGCCATCTTAAATTTATCTTGCGGAAAATGTTCTTAAAATGCACTTATTTAAAACTCACGCATTCTTTCCAAGAAATTTACATAATTATTCTTACCAACTTATCCTCAACAATTTTCTAACACAGTTTCCAAATTTGACGCTGTTTAATGTCTTAATCGATTTGTTCTGTTGCATGACATGCGATCACAAACACTCTGAAAATTTTATAAATAACGTATTGGTGAATGATGTATGTAACTTTTCTGTGCCATGTGTAACTGTGATTTTGTAAATTTTTTGGCATATGCAAATATTCATTGACTTTTTATTCCCAGGCCATTCTCTACGATTATGAAAGCTTATATAATTAAAAATATTATAAAAAGAATGACCAAACAATAACGGTTGTGTCCTTTTGAGTGGAGTACCATTTATTTTCACAAATATGAAAACAGTTAGGTTTACTTATTTGTATAATACCGCTTGTAAACGGAATTAAGTTGTGTTGCTTCAATGAAATTCCTGCGTTTACGAAAAGTATCATAAAGTGCAATATTAAGTAACAAGAAAAATATCATTATTGTTATCATCTAAAAAGTTTGAATAATATCCTTTATTAAAATACTTGACCTGAAGCATATAATAAAATTTTATTATTTAAGTACAACTTAAACCAATTTGCATTTACCATTGTAACAAAACTATGTTCGCTCTATTTATTTGCCTATTCGTTTTTATGACTGCGTGCATTTAACATTAAGTCAACGTTGACGGAGTAATGTAAACACGTGTATTATTTTAACACTTATATACGACAAAANATCATTATTGTTATCATCTAAAAAGTTTGAATAATATCCTTTATTAAAATACTTGACCTGAAGCATATAATAAAAATTTATTATTTAAGTACAACTTAAACCAATTTGCATTTACCATTGTAACAAAACTATGTTCGCTCTATTTATTTGCCTATTCGTTTATATGACTGTGTGCATTTAACATTAAGTCAACGTTGACGGAGTAATGTAAACACGTGTATTATTTTAACACTTATATACGACAAAANGTGCATTTAACATTAAGTCAACGTTGACGGAGTAATGTAAACACGTGTATTATTTTAACACTTATATACGACAAAAATTACATTTTACATTTACAATTTAGTATGTCAAGCTCACGTTGTTAATCGCAAATACATTATCATTCTAAAATAATATTTTCATATATCATGAAAGGAAACATTTTAAATGAAGTGTTTTAATTATGTTCATAGATTGACTTGCACTTAAACTGATCGAGTTTACTCTATTAATTAATCAATTTGCNGAAGTGTTTTAATTATGTTCATAGATTGACTTGCACTTAAACTGATCGAGTTTACTCTATTAATTAATCAATTTGGGATACTTTTCCTGCAGTGTTTTATTTCAGAGAGATTATTTTTCTTTTCAGCTCGACCGATATGTTGTGGAACAAGACTGAACTATTTGTCTGCGGTTTGTCCTTGCTACTGTTCCTTTCTTTCTGTTTAAATAATATTTAACCTAAATTTTCAGTCTGAAAAACCAAAAAATTACTTTTTTTTCTTCAAAATATGTGGAGTACATTTTTAACGATCCTCATTGCCTTCATTAAAATTTCCAAACAAAAGCTAAAATTCATGTTAATATTTCGTAACAATATTGATGCTGCAGTTCAAAGTACCCTTATTATTTATAAGTAGCGTCACAAGTTTTGCACTAATGGATTTCATTGTCGGGTCATATGCCTGGTAGTACAACATTATTTTTTATGCTGTTAAGACACAAAATTAGATTTCAATAATTTGATTTAATTTTCTATAACTGTAGGATAAAGTTGTTTTCCTGGTAATATAGTATATGTACCTTTCAGCCTATATTTTAATTTACGTTAATATCTGTTAAACATTTTAAATAATTAAATTCTTTTCAGATTTAATAACGCACTGCTTTCATTATACTGCAAGAATAAAGTGTAATAGTAACTTTAAAAACTTTAGTATATTTAGCACAGTTCTCTGTTCCCCTCTCATCATTAAAGTCTCTGCATGTCTATTTTACGGAACTTACCTTACTAAACAGCGGTGTACCAATAGGAAAGAGCCATGATTTTGAAGGGGTGAAATGCGCAGGAAAAAATTTCATCCTTTCTGTCTTCCTCTTGCGTGACCCTGCAACAAAGAATAACCAGTCGATAAACTTAACAAATACATGTTAATATTTCCGCAAATTAAGTGATAGCACATCCCCCTGCTAGTAAGTTAGTGACACTAGTGTAAAACTACGCACGTGTAGCCAGACATCGAGTTTTTTTCAACTGTTTCCATTTAGAGGTTCCCGCAACGTTACTGACGTCTGCGGTTTGGCACGCACTTGTCTTTAATAAAGACGTATAATTCGTGCAAATTTGTACACATATGTACTTACTTAAACACTCACATCTGTTTCCAGTTTTCAGCAGATCGTTTTAATAACGTCTTTTGGAAAAACTACCCTGTTATTTTTTTTAATTAACGAAAGCTAACCAACAACGGTACATTCAGGCGGCTATCTGGGAAGAAAAACGTTAAAGAACTGGAAAACTTAATTGCGTTAATTTTAAATACCCGTTCCCTGCAAGCTGATGTCATTTAATACTGCAAATTTTAAGCGGAATTTTCGTAGTTTAATCAGTTATTTGAGACTTAGTTGTGGTTCATCTTGTATTACGTCCCATATTTATACGTAGTATTGTAAAATGCAACGGGCCGAACTAAATGTTCCGAATTTTCTGGGCTCTTTCACGAAACACATGGAAAGAAAAGGTTGCTATGGGTATAAAATATTTTGTTGTTAGTGGTCCTGCCAATAGTAATTGATGTAAAATAATTTTGTTATAAACTTTAAACTACATTTTCGTAATTAAAAATATTGCTTGTTCCGCTATCGCAAACAAAATATTTTCTGGTTAGTACAAATTAATTTCAACTACCACATTACTTTTGGCTGGGTTTATGTTAAATAATATTTCATAGAGACCACTATAAAACCTGAAAACTGATGCTTGGTTAGTTGGTGCATACACATGAATAATGAGTTGTTGTGTTGATTTGAACAGGCTTCTTATATTGTTACTTTGCTCAGTCCAGAATTTGNTATTGCTTGTTCCGCTATCGCAAACAAAATATTTTCTGGTTAGTACAAATTAATTTCAACTACCACATTACTTTTTGCTGGGTTTATGTTAAATAATATTTTATAGAGACCACTATATAACCTGAAAACTGATGCCTGGTTAGTTGGTGTATACACATGAATAATGAGTTGTTGTGTTGATTTGAACAGGCTTCTTATATTGTTACTTTGCTCAGTCCAGAATTTGNATACACATGAATAATGAGTTGTTGTGTTGATTTGAACAGGCTTCTTATATTGTTACTTTGCTCAGTCCAGAATTTGCATATATAGCAAGTGTTCACATGGCGTGATAGGTGACGGTCTTGATCTTATGTTTACTCGACTATGTCATAGGAATGCTCAATGTGTGAGAGAACTATAGCGAAAATAGTAGTAGACTATGTTGAACATGGAAGATGAGAAAAATACAGGGACACAAGTTATTCCTGTGAAAACTGCGTTTTAGATACCGCGAAGGAAACAGAGAGTTTATGTGCTATAGAAGAAATCGCGTTTAGTTTTGTGAGCAGCGGTCGGTCAGTTGTGAATTGAGGCTACCAAATAATATGTTTGGTAGCAGCATTTACGTAGTGTGTAATATTTAACGTTTTATTTTCCGTTTCGCTTCCTGGCGTAGTTTACTTCCATCGGGCAAAGATTTTGATCCACAAACTAGAAACTTACTATGAACTTTCTTATTGCTGTACTTATAATCAAAACCTTCTGTGTATTCACGAAAAATATTTTATGCATCGAGAAAGATTTTTCATTTGTGTGGGTGGTACTGGAGTAGATAATGAATAGAATGTTTATGTTACAGCAAAGATTCAGTTAACAGCTGATAACAATAACACACCACTAATTATTTCTGCGGTTCCCACCAGTAACAAAGATTGTCGAGAGCTGGCCAGATAACAAGAAAATTTGTTTTTGGGTAAAAATATATTCAGTAGGTGGAAGCTAATTATGAAAAATTGTAAACACCCAGTCGACCATTTCCAACTTCACATGCTATATATAAATAAACTCAGTTTAAAAACAACATTTTGCCAAAATATAAAACTCAAGTCATCTTTTCTGTTCAATGACAAGTACCACACTTCCCAAACTTTCTATTGTAAAATTATCAACTAATTTAACGTGCAGACAGAAGAGGAGCTCTTTAGAAGGCGTATCAAATCAACTGATGCTAAACAGGAGAGTTGAAATGTACAGGTTTTTGGCAGGCAGTAAACAAAATCCAAGAAACGGCAATAGCAGACAGCAGTTTTTGCCAAACTTGTGATTAAATATTTGGCAGGAGTGATGCATTCCTGGCGAGATATTTCTTGTGCTGTACATTTGTACATTTCTCAGCAGCAAAATATATTATTCTGAAAGAATGCGTCACTCTAATAAAATATTTTTCACATTTTTGGCAGAAAATATTTTCTAGAATTGTCGTTTTAGTTTTAGTTCTTAATTATAGATTATAAAAATGTGTACATTTCAGTTATAAGTTAAGCATTAATTTTATGTTCAACACACTCTAAAAGAAACAGAGTATCGTATGTTGGGGCGATGTCGAACTACCATAACAAATTGGTGCGTTGTACTCTGTGTTCAGTTGATCTTCAACGCAACATCTACGGATTTTCCTTGCAGACTCTATAGCGTGCAAATTATGGAGATATATTCCCTGCAGTTGGGAAGGTATCGGTACCCTCCCTTACTGAGCAGCTTTTGTAACAGACTCACTATGCTAGAAAATTAACTTAATTATCCAATCACTGCATCGCGTTTACAAAACATACACTGCATTAGCACAAAAAAAAANTGCTAGAAAATTAACTTAATTATCCAATCACTGCATCGCGTTTACAAAACATACACTGCATTAGCACAAAAAAAACACGTCCACTTCATTTCAGCACTGTAGGAAAATAATAGTTGTGTGATGCGAGATAATTCAATGCTGTAAAGTAAAACTACAAAGGCAATTCCTGATAACTCCTGTTATTTGCGTGACTATAGTGGAGTATATTTTGCGAAATCCNAAGTAAAACTACAAAGGCAATTCCTGATAACTCCTGTTATTTGCGTGACTATAGTGGAGTATATTTTGCGAAATCCGAGTTTATAAAAACAATAATGGGCTCAGAAAGTTTATTCTCAACTTATTATTGAGAAACTATTTTTCTTATGTAACACCTAGAAGTTTACCTCCTAGACTAAGGCATGCAGTTGGAGTTCTCAGAAGATTCTATTTTTATCTTCATATAGTATTTTTTTTATATAATAAGCTACCCTGAAGTCTCTTAATGATAAATTCCGACAAATCACATGCTTTCACGCACACATTACAAAATTCTATTTAAGTTTCGTCAAAAACTTTTCAATCACTTGCGTTCTCTGTAAGTCATTGGCTTGGCTAATTTCGTTAGTTATTAAAAGCCATTGAATTATGCGAAATTATCAACAAAAAAGTTACCATAATACTATCTACAATTTGTGAGGAACTAATGAGTTCAGCGCCTTGTTCCAATATATGTCGTGCAGCTGACAACTCAGCATTTTTGCGCCATTTCAGAAGTCTGAATGCTACTGAATATTCATCTTGCCAATATTTGCAGCCCTGTAAAAGCAAGGACTTCTGTGTTTCAGTACCGGAGCATGCCTATTGTTACGAGAGAAACATTTAACCTGGTTGTCGAACCGCGCATTGTTATTATTGGTGTTCAATTTTTCTGTATCCTCAACCAAAGGATCAACTAACAGGACTATTAGAACTATTTTATAAGAACAGAGAACAATTTCCAGCATGAACCACATCCACAATGTAGTCCTCAATAAAGGATTCCCAAGGTCTGCCATGAGCTTGTTGCTTAACATCATTCTCACACCATCAGAAACGAGATTCATCTGCTCAGTTGACACATTTACAGTCACTAATAGTTCAATTTCTGTCTCTCTTTGCCCATTGTCACCAGCGAATTTGTGAGCAGTAGTAAGCGAAGCCTTCTTCCGAGCCACTCTGCTTTAGATGCTCATACAAGTACCAGGGTAGCGTGGTTTCCTAAAAAAGTGTAAATAGAATAGCATGCTAATTTTACATACATATCCTTATTGAGTAACAACTTAGATGCCTATATACAAAAACGTAACTTTCCAAATATTTTATCTTTTCTGTAACAAAACATTTATGTAGACAATGAGCTACACTTACCATAAAACATACTCATAACGTTGTGTCCACAAACGTAGGGACGTACTATTAGTCATGTGTACGTTCCCATCATTTTCTATAAAATGAACGTGCACGTTTTATTTCAATTTCTTTAATTCAACTAAGATTCTCGCCATTTACAATTTCACCCTTCGTTACTCGCCAAAAGAATGCGTGTAAAAGTTTGGTTCTGTTAATATGCTTAGTGTAATTATTACTCTGATATTTTGGAGAGACCATCGCACAGCGAGTAAACATAAAGTCGCAGTATTTTAGGACAGAAAAAGAGTAAAATTGTCTCGTAGAGAAACGTTTCGTAAAATCATCACCCTGTGGAATTAAGTACCCAAGCCACAATATTACTTGCTCTTCCGCTGAAACAGCCAATCATTTTGGTGGTAAGAATTTCCGACGTTAGGCTACATTTTTCGTTTTGGGTATCAATCGCACGTAGGACACAAACGCCTAACGTACGTGTAATATTAAAACTGCCCTTATACGATAAATTGGAGAGATATACTATTACTTTCTCAATATTATAATACCGCTTCTCACCTGCTTTATACAACAAAGTCCGACTGTTCTTGGAGAAATTAACATAATAAACTTATATATGTGGCTTGCCATCTCCGTATTATCTTTGAATAGTCTGACTTCATATTATTTTGTTAGTTCTCACGCTCTTTCAAGATACAATGTGTCTCTCAAACGAACTTACCTTATTCTTGTTAAAATAGGTTTTCATTAAAACTGTCGTCCTTCATCCTCAATCAAACGCAAATATTACCTCAATAGAAGATTAGTTTTTTCGTCTTGTATTCACCTTGAATTACGTAACGGTCAAATATGTCAAGTTTTCCTTACAAAGTGGTTGTAAAATTAAAAAAAAAGTGGTATGCAAAAATAGAAGTTTTCTCTGTCAGGGCGTTTTTTTTTTTTAAAAAAAACCCCAAAGACTCTATAATATATATCAAGAATCTCGTCGCTTTGGTCAATTGGTGTCCGTGCATTTACACCGGGATTTAGAAAGCGCTTTTAAGAACTCTTAATAACATTTATCAGATAAATGAAAGATGGGAAATGGGAAATTTCATTCTATTTAATTGACACTGACTGCACTTTTTATTCGTTGACCATAAATACAAACTTCAAAATTTAATGATAAACAGCAAAAAGTAAATAAAGGAATGGGGCCTCTTCGTTGCGCAAAGAATAGTGTGAATATTTATTGTCAAATTATGTCCTTCTGAATAAAAACCTGGTTCATTCACCTTGCTAATTATATTAACATTTGTGAATTTTAACTAGCAATGTCGTGACGGCCAACTTTCTTTCAATGTGTTACTTTCGCTTTATAAAGCACTTAAAGATAAGGAATTGTTCAGAGATGTGATTTCACAGTTCGTCAATATCGTTACAATATGTGGTTTACAAAATAATATTTAAATTAATAACCAACATTTAATTGCCAAGAAGAAAGTATTAAAATAAGCAAAATGGTTCGAAAAAAATAATATTGAAAGGAACTTAACGAACTTAAGGTAAGAGCGGTATGTAAAAAAAAAAATTATGCCCAATGCACGTAAAAGAGAATAGATATTTGATTACCTTGCGTTCGATTTATGTCCAATTATTCCGCAGACATACGCGAAAGGTGGAAATACGTCCTGATTACAGTAGGACGTAGTGAGAGACACGCTGCTCAAAATTAATTATACATGGCGGAATGTTCCATTTGAACCATTACAGACTAGGAGCACTTTGACACGTGCGTGATGCGCCTAAGTGATTACGGATACATAACATAATGCTACGTAAATGATGAACCGCCGATAGGCATCTAAATTAATGATAGATGACAGAGTTGCAATACTAATTCTGAGGCGTTACTTCTCATCGAGTCAGTAAAAAACTACCTTCACATCTACGAAGGAAGCAAATCATAGGATTTTTGTATGTTATAGTTGGTTGCTTTTAAAAGAAGTGTTTCAATATTTCAGTAAAATAACTCGGTTCGTAATTTCCCTTGCTGCTTCCATAAATACAAACACGTCTAGAAAAAACCAGTAAAGGAATTATTCTTTTCAAATTTTTTGGATAGCATTGATTTTAATTCAAAAACTAAAGCAGCAAAGAATAAAAAAATGTTGTGAAGAAGAATTTCAAATATATCATTAATTAATATATAAAGTTTTCTTTGTACCTAATAGTGTTTATTCAAATATGAAAAGTAGGCGTGTATGACTATAGTCTGAAATGTCGAGATTTCTCTAAATGGAAACTCTTATTGTATACATAATAAAAATGCTTATAATCTTCTAAGTTCGAAAACTTTATTTCAGTCGTTAATAACTAAGTTAATATTAAATCAAACTCGTATCTTAATGAAAATTAATGTATTTACGTGAAGTTCTCTGCTCCACATACGGAGTTGGGTAATTTTATTGTTCTTTTGATTTCTTTAGGTTAATTAGAGTTAAAAGTTATTGAAACGTATTTGTATATTAACAACTTTTCTGTAAACTTTGATCACAGTCTATTTAAATCTTCCGAAAAACTATTTATTTCTTGTTGCATTAATAATATGAATAATGGTAACACACGCAACAGCACTATGCAAAGTATTAAATTCAATTCTGAAAAACTGTTCTAGAACTATGTCGATTTCAAAATGTATTAAGTTATCGGTGGGTAAGAAATCATTATACTGATTTTAAAACTTTAGAATATTTTTTTTATTTCTTATCATTACATGAACAAAAATGGGAACGCAAAAATAATCAGCCACGCAAATTGATTAAAATAAAGAGCACCTTTGAAAACGCCTATTATTTTCTACATCAACTGGCTTAAAGTCAACGAATTATTTCGCCTTTTTCAGTTTTAATTTTGGAAATATTTCAGTTCAGACGTACAAAGTCCATTATATTGATATTATTTAAACCCGTGTTTCGACTGCGTGGATCTAAAATGTGCGTTTTCAGTACTGGTTGAGTTTTTCATTGATAAAAATTTACATTTTCTCTAGTTTATAAAAATTAAATGTTACAATTACTTTAAACACTTACAACAAGCAAACGGTTTTAAAAATTTTGTCTGTGAGAAATTGTGAGTCCGATGAAGCAAAAAAAAAGAAGTCAACAAACACAATATGCAGACGTTTTCTAGCTAATCTATAAACTATCAGAATGGGAAAAACGTTTTACTAATATATTTATAAATTTCACAATGGTTGCATGTATAATTTGGTAATAATTCCAATAATATCATAACCCTCTGACAATAAGTTATGACAGCTTGTTAAAAGAGTTATATTAATCAGACTGACAATGTTGGAACTAAATTATTGTTAAGTCTAACTAACCATTCTGAAGAACCTGGTTATAATTTAACTATCGGTTCAAAAGTAAAGAAACTATATTTGAAAATAGACCGAAGAATAGTACATGTGTTAGTTTTTGTACTGATCAATAAAGTCGTTATTTTCATTTAATTATCTTGCTGAAAAGTCGAAAGCAAAATCCCTAAGAAAGGTTTTCTCTGTAATTCAAACGTATTCCCTAAATCTGTCAAATTCTAAATCTTGACGTGTCTACATAAATACTCTTAATTTTTTTACAATATAAAATAATATTGTGAGTTTTATTTTCCCATTGCATCTTAATAAATTCGTCTATGTATTGAGTTCGTACTGTGTAAAGTTATCCCACAAATTTAGTTCATCTGCAAAACTGCTTACGTATTTATTTATACAGCAATCTTTTGTGCACACAAAAAAGCTTCTCGTTACCAGAAGTCATTGTTAAGTGAGTACCTTACTATTTGATTGCTGACGCTGTGTTTAAGTTCATAATCATCCCTAGAATGGGTAAAGCTCTACCGTCCAAAAAAAGCGTGATGCCATAGCGACAAATGCTCGTTGGAAAAATTCACTCTACACTTTACGCTTACAAACTCAATGCAAACATGAATCTCAGTAATATTTTCCCAAGTTTTCAAAATGGTTTTATTTAAATCACTTTTGGTAATTTTTATTGACAAAATATCAACAAAACCGCAAAGCAAGTTACCAGTTTAATTGCTGTAGGGGAAAATTAGCACCTTTCAATTACACACGTATCTGATAAAATATCCATTGAGGTATATAATTCGTGCAGTACAAAATTCTGGTTCTGCTACTGCCTTTATTAGATTGAATTTAGAGTAATCACTTTACTGCAATAAATTCATTTCATTTCTTTCTCAAATAAGCAACTGATACTGTGGCTTATTTCGCTTGGTTTAAAAAAAATATTGTTATGGTATTCAAAGAACCGAAAAGAATTTAGTTATGCTTCTAGAAATGATTAAAGTTTTTAAAATGCTAACACAGAGCATGTTGTCAACTATGTACATATACTTATGGAACTCCCAGTACTTGACGTGCATCTTAGATGACGTTTGGAAAAATTGTGCCACTAACTTTAACGATACGCAATCCTAAACCACATCACTTAATACCTAGTAAACATATTTTAAAAGTTGCGAAAAGGGCTCTAATGCATAAAGGAATATGCTTTCGTCTAAGAATTTCAATTGATTTAAATTAAATTAAATTTAAATGTTTGCCTCTCGCCTTTTGAAAAAGAAGGT
This sequence comes from Clitarchus hookeri, assembly GCA_002778355.1. NCBI lineage: Eukaryota > Metazoa > Arthropoda > Insecta > Phasmatodea > Phasmatidae > Clitarchus > Clitarchus hookeri. The sequence continues at coordinate 1,161,289 of NQII01000343.1, forward strand.
ACATTTAGTGCATATATGAATTAACTGACTATCAAAAATGGGAATAATTTGCGGCAAAATTAAAGTGACTTTATTTTATAACTTGCTTTTAAATACAAATTGCACTTTGCTTTGCGAGTTTACCCAACAAGAATGTATCTCTGTAAGGCAACTTTTTTGACAAAAGGGCACAATATTTGCCGTACTCAAGGAACAAAATACGAAAATTCTCACATTTATGTGTAGCACTTTAATATAGGCTATGCATCAGAATTTTTTCTTGTATTTCACCCCCGTGAGTTAGCAGTGTTATTCAGTTGGCTACTCTAAGCCACGGGGATTAAATCAAGAAGCGCCCGGAAAGAAAAAAAACAATTTGCACGGTGGAAACTAAAGCCGGCCTGGTTTAGGGGACTGAAAGGCGATGTGAGTCGGCAAACAAGGGGTGGCAGTGGCCGGGGTAAGAAAGAGTGCTTTAGGAGGAGGGGGTTATTAGAAGTTGAGAAAATGAGAAGGGCGAAAGCTCCCGAGGTCTCTACCTTCATCTGTAACTCGGGACATGCCTTCCAACATTCCCGCAAAAATTCCCTTCCTCTGCTGGGGACGTTTTTCCTGCGAGNTCCCGCCCGCACATCCCTTCCACACCACTGGAAAATTAACCCCTGCGCGTTCTCCCGTTGCTTCCTCCGAGACTCCACCCACATTATCGGGGTCCTTAGACTTGAGCAAGACTGGAGACGCCATGATTCGTCCGGGAGAGGAGGCGCCCGGTCCTGCGTCGTACGTCAGCAGGCGTTGGGACGTCTTCCTCCCTCCTCCCTTCTCTTCGTTCCCTCTTGCGTGCCAGCTTCCACCCTTCTCCGTCCTCCTCCTTCTCTTCCTTCGCGTGTTCCTTCCCTCCCGCCGTCCTCTTCGCGCGCACCTTCCCCTCCTGCGCTACGTGCGCTCGCTAAGACGACCAGACGAGCCCCCAGCCCTCAAGGAAAGAAGCCATATTCGTGCCGTAAACAATGCTTCGCCGCGCCGCGCCACGCGCTCCTTATCGTTTCCCACTCACTATTACTCTGCCTCGAGAACACAGAAAAATTGCTACACTATTTCCATACAGCTAAATGAATAAAGAGACAACGACAGTTATTTTATTTTAAAAATACCTACCTTAATTTTGTTGTGAAGTGAACAAATAATCTGAAAAAATAGTATGACAAACGAGAAAAGAATGTATTTGAAAAATAAATTGCACTTACAAAATAAATTATATATATATTACGCAAATCTCTCAATTGAACAGTTAAAAAATAATTGTTGATATTATTAGAAAGTAATTAAGAAGTGCATATATTTTGGAAATTTTGTTATTTTGTTCGCTCGTATTTCCTTTTTAACTTTTCAAAATTAAATTTATAGTCAAAATAGCCAGAAACTAAACTCTTGCTGCTTGTGAACATGTGTCTAATTTGGAATCAATTGCAACATCTCATTCTTGTGACCTTAATAACCACTTCAGATACACCTAAATGTTTGTTAAAATATACACATTCTTTTTATTTGTGAGAATGGAAACTGTTAGTTAAAATTCTCATATTTGCGCTAAAAAAATTTATGAATGTTATATTTGGCATTACAATCCAGTTATGGATATCGTCTCACGAAAATATAAAATTTCCTTATAATTCAGAAAAATATTTTCTCTTGGACGGTTTAAGTTGAAATCTATAGATTTCCGAAATCCTGTATACAAACATTCAAGCTCATGCAAACTTGATAACAGTTTCTGCCGATATCCTGACAAATAGTTTTCTAGTTGTACTAACACTTACGCCGTACAATTATAAAGTTTGTTGAAACTCAAAAGATTATAAGCCTACTAAATATATGCATACGCAGAAGCAAAGACGGAGTCATAAAATAATATTAAATATTGCACTTTGAGAAAATATTTTAAAGTTATATCTCTAGTGGAAAGATTAAAAAGGAATTGCTTCCTGTGATTAAATATGTCTCAATGTACTTTAAGAAACTATTTAATATAATCAAAGAATATACAAGTGGGATGTGCCTTAAATTATTATGTTCTTAGCTTACTTAATTTAGGTAGATTTAAACTATGCTATGCATCCAATGTGTGTCTTCAAAAACTANTTATTATGTTCTTAGCTTACTTAATTTAGGTAGATTTAAACTATGCTATGCATCCAATGTGTGTCTTCAAAAACTAAATTTTCTCAAGTACCTTCTATTTGAACGTTTAAAACTAACTAATTCAGTATATGAAAACATGACGGGGAATTCGGNAATTTTCTCAAGTACCTTCTATTTGAACGTTTAAAACTAACTAATTCAGTATATGAAAACATGACGGGGAATTCGGAACATAATTTTTAATAAGAGTAAAAAATCCCCCCTCCCTTACAAATTCTTTCAAATTTTTATTCTCTAAATATGTTTTGTTTTCGTGTTTTCAGATGGTTCTCTTAAATGCATTTCAAAAAATAATAACTGCAATATGTATAAAAAAAANGTTTTGTTTTCGTGTTTTCAGATGGTTCTCTTAAATGCATTTCAAAAAATAATAACTGCAATATGTATAAAAAAATTTAATACCAAAACTTTCAAATAAATTGGTTATAAAACATGTACCAACTAATGAATATTAGGTACCTTAATGCAATGTGCATTTGTTAATCGAAATTCCTAATAAANTATAAAACATGTACCAACTAATGAATATTAGGTACCTTAATGCAATGTGCATTTGTTAATCGAAATTCCTAATAAATGTTAAGATTTGAGGTTATAAATTTCTCACTTAAAAAAACGACACCCAGTGTTAATCCTTGTAGCGATTGAAATTATATCCTTTGTTATAGAACAGCGGGAAAAGAAAACATTTTGTGTAGTATTATCACTATTCAAGTTAAAATGTATAGTACCAAAATTATAGATATGCTGAAAATTTAGCTAAACCCACATATTAATCACTTCATATGAATAGCCAAAAGGAAAGAGAAAGGATAATTTATACACAATTAATATTATATTTGTATTATTATAATTTCATTATTGCCCAATAGTTTACGTAAGTGAGGCGAATTTAGAGATAATATAGCAAATATGATCAAAATTGACGTCCCTAAGAATATCTAAATGGATTTATATTAATATAGGTATTTTAATGAACACAGGCATAGTAACTTGAATCTTTAAATTATGTACTGCTTGTGCTTAAAACATATGTACAAGCAGTGACAAAAAAAAAGCTTTAAAAAGATTAAGAATTAGAAAGATTTTAAAAATTTNGCTTAAAACATATGTACAAGCAGTGACAAAAAAAAAGCTTTAAAAAGATTAAGAATTAGAAAGATTTTAAAAATTAGTAGTTTCCTATAGTAATATTGTTGGTTAAAAATAACATGTGTGTGTGTACCATATAAATATGTCTTCAGAAAACAGAAATCGTTTGCCATATAAAGCATTTCTTTCGTACGGTTATGAATGCTATCAGCCAAAATATTTTACAGCAGTTAGCAAACCTAAAATNCATATAAAGCATTTCTTTCGTACGGTTATGAATGCTATCAGCCAAAATATTTTACAGCAGTTAGCAAACCTAAAATTTTTGCCGGTGGATATGTATTGATCGGGGTGAGGCACGGCCTCGGAGGGGGTAACTTTAAAAAAAAAGAGGGCGGGGTGGGGGTAGGAGGATTGTTTACCGGTGGCGTCGCAAGATGGCGCCGATCAGAAAAGCCAGGAGAGGAGAAAACTGTAAGGTTAGCTGTAGCCTACGTGTGGATGTGTGCGTGCGCGTATAAAAGGAGACCGTCTTGGCGTCGGGTGGGCAGAGCGCTGCTCGCCGCTGGTCGCACACACACACACATGTCCACGCACACGCACGCACTTTTGCCGGCTCGCGCCCACGCACAACAACGCCCGCGAAGCCAGCAACGCGGCAGGCAGGCACGAACCGTGTCCTGGCGGACGCGATGACACGATACCACGCGCACCGTTACCCGCATCTATCGATCACCTCAGCACGCGGACACCCCACTACCGATGCTCGTTTCTTTCGAAAAAAAAAAAAAAANCAGACAGGACGGGGGAGGGGGCGCCTGCGGTTTTAGGGGGTGGACGAGCGTTCAACGCTCGGAAAAACAAGGCGCATTGGCGTGTGCGATGGAACGGCGCGACTCGCCAACATCGCCAATCGATACATCCGACCACGCTGATTTCTTTCGCCGCCTGTTGGCAAATTTACGTGCACTAGGGCAACGCGACGGAACTGGCCTCGACCATTGGCCCCGGGGAAAATTTGTGCCAACTCGGAAAATTCTGCTAACATTTTTTTTCCAACTGCCTGACCTGAATTATACAACTCCGAGAATTTTACTCGTTCGTTGAAAACGGATATCTAATAATCTTGCGTGTAGGTACATGTGTAATCAAATTCCAGTCAGTTCTATATTCGTTGTTACCAGCTGGAAAATTAGAAGAAAGCTGAGAGGCTTATAAATGAGAAAGAATATACCATAGGTCGTAGATTTGTAATCTGATTGTTGTGGTATATTATAGATGAAGGAAATATTTTCCCGAACGTTATCTCATTTAATCAACAGCGATTAAAAGTGTACAAAACGAAATAGTTGAATTATTACAGAAAAAAAAGAGTAGCCCATAGTATTATGTTTGGTTTGCTGGCGACAGATTTTGGCAGCAAAGTTATATTTCTATTAGAAATAATTATTCTCGAAAACATATCGTCATTAAATACTGCTTTATTTTTATTTAGATATCCATATAATTTTAAACACCTCAGAAATATTCAACATAATAAAGTTAAAATGCTGTTTTTGCCTCTAATTCAGTCTCTTAAAAAAAAGTGTTATTTTATTAAAAAAACCCTTTTTTTTGTAACAAAGTGTATTGTTAAAGCAGTTTAAGTGAATAATTACATTTTGGAGGGAAAAACGCCATCTCTGCGACAAGCATGCCACAACGCGATTAAAAATATATTTAACTTTTTTTTTCAAATTTTAAATACATAATATTAACTATAGTAACACATACGACAATGATGCAACCGGGTGGCAAAACTAAGCGCTATATCTACTCGACTCATGTAAGTTATCCGCGTGTGCTACAGAACGAAGTGCATAAACGGATATGTTTAATTCTTTATGTAGAAATATTTGTTTTGTTAAAACTTGTTATAAAGGAATAAATACCCCTTCTCCTCAATAACCCACTATGATCAAATACAATTTTTTCTAGGTTTATTTGATATTCATGAAACGTCAAATTTGATTCAAACAACGTGGTTGATGAAATGATATTTTCTTTTTCCGTCCACGAAACATATTTATTTATCTTAGCGGTTATAGTGGCTGCAGAAAACGTTTGCAATAAAAACTCCTCACTTAAGAAATTAAGCTAGTTATGTGATCGGCGGTTTTAAAACATCTAATATATATGAAAATAATTTTAAAAAAATACTTTTAGTAGTCTTGCACACAGTGACTACCAGTACCTTACAGGGTGCCCATGTCATATTACTTTATATCTTGAAGCCTTAAATTTATAACTGTTTTTCATTAGTTCCCTTTTTTAAAGTGAGAATAAATTCATTTACTGATGCGCCACTTGGCAGAATTAAATTATCTCATCATCTGTTAAATTTTCACAAATGACACCATTTAGTACTCTTAAGTTTTTTGTGGCTATTTACTTTTATTATTTTACATCAAATTGTTTCACTCGTTGAATATCAGGGCATGGCGTAATAATTGCATGCTACCATGGATTCATCTTTTGCAAATTTATTAATTGTTATGGAGAACTAAACAGTTTTGTGATTTTTTCTAAACTAACGTTTTTTTTTCACAAAATTAAATTGTATTTTTTTTACTACACAGGATGGAGCGGAATTAGACAGACAAATTTTGGGACGTGATTCCTTGCGCAAGTTCAAATTAAAAATGTACAATCTGATCATGAATTACAGGAACAAATGATGTAAGAAAGTAAAAATTATATGACGTTATATCCTACATTAATCCGCAAGTAAGGTAGATGCCCTTGAAAATCGATATCTCAAACGGTTGTTATTGAAAACAATAAAACCTGCTTGAGATTAAAACAATTACGAGAATACTGTTGTCTTGCTTGAATCGAGATCTGAAATCTACAAACTGTTTTTGGGTAATACCATCCCCTTTAATTGAGAAAATGTGGGGTACCATGTTATTATGCAACAAATGTGCATAACCCTTGTGCGTTTATCGCTTTTAATGACGTTATTATCATGTGTACATGAATGTACAAAAAGGTTGCCATGGTGTAACTCTCTCAAGTGAACGGTTGTCGAGAAAACCGACAAAGTTTGTAAGTGTACCAGGCAGGCAACCTACAAACTTGGTCTGTTTTATGGACAACTGTTCACCTAAGAGAAAACACCACTAACCGACTATATGAATAAAAACATTTAAAGGAAGACCACTAACGTATTCTTTGCTCTGCTACTACGATCCAGTCGTCCACACAGATGTAAAAATCGCAATTCTCACAATTCTTTCATTCAAGCTTGCTACCTAATCCGCGAATACACATTGTACATAACTGTGCACATAACGCACAAAAAAGTAATTTTTTGCCGGCGTTGTAAGCTGCTAGGCCCAGTGCACAATGATCTTACCACGTGGGTGTTGATTTTTAAACCGTACTATTGCTCTACGTTTGGTTTCTGACCGTATTGCAGAACACAAAGCCTACAGCTCATACGCGGCAATAACGGAAAGTGCTGTATCGACTTAAGCACAGCACGCATCAAAATTTTATTGCATGTAACACGTGGAATCATAAATTAAAGTCAGCCCAAAAGTGTTAAGGCGAATTTGTCTGTTGTTGTTTTTGCAGTCGCGCGAATACACAGGGTTACTATGTAATTTTATGTGCTTACTACTCAGTCTGTCTGTTTATAAAATACAGATAAGCAATTATTCATTTTCGTCACCTTCTTCTTACCATAAACTGCAAACATACGCAAGGTACTCGAAACAGTTATATTCACGTAGGTGTCAGTAAGTGTAATCACTGATTAAATTCAAATTACTTCACGGGCTCCAATTAATCTTTAACTCGCCATTATTCTGCGATGAATACGCTCGCGAAATATAAACAGATTTCGCAAGCAGGCACGCCTCGCGAACCAGTTTAAATAAGACCCTAACACTACAATTTCTGGAATCTGACTTGCAGCTGATCCCGAGCGTCTGTATGCCTTGCGAGCCAACTTCCAACTTCCTCAACTCGGCATACCGTCTTACTACCGCCATTTCCAAAGAAAAACAACGATTAATAAGAGAGTAGGCCTTCCGCCTCCCTTTCAACTTACCGCGTGTACCTAAAGACACCCCCAGAAACCTAATCCGAGCTTTAATTTACTACATTTTATCAAACTTAAGTAATATTTGCCATCATACACAACGTTTCATAAAACAAATTTCAATCAGAAATTCAAATATCGAACTCATAATATAATACATTTTTTTTATCTACTAGCTGTGCCCGCGGCTCCGCTCGCGTGGACTAAAAAATTATTGCTAAGGTTATTTTTAATAAATTTGAATTTTACTTGGTGTTAATTTTCTATACTCTATGCATATTATAGATCTCAACGTCTTGTTGAATTAAATGGTAAAAACACTTATTAGTATTTCTCTGTTATAGATAGATATATGCTGCTGCGGAGTTTTTTTATTTCTTTTTATTCTACACAACTCTTTGCAACATGATATTGTTCCATCTTTAACGGTTTAGACAGCGTATTGCAAGAGAGTGCGCTGCCGGCAAATTTTTTTCCGACTGGATTCACTATTATCGTTTGTACATTTTTTGAGATGTTTTTTCACGATAAAAAGAAGCCAATATCACCTTTGAGCCCTCCAACTATTTCTGTGCAGGAAATTACGTTGATCTGTTACTCGGTTGCGACGTTGCATTGTTATTCCGTTTGTGTACTTTTTAATTTTCCAATAAGAATTTCCCCGAGGGAATGAGTTATTTCCTCGGGATAAAAAGTAGCCTATGTCACTTCCTCCAACTATCTCTGTGCAAAAAATCACGGCAATCCGTTGCTCCGTTGCGACGTTGACCCACACTAACAACTAACAGTGACGCAGCATTGTACCCCGAGCGCTATTTTTACTAAAAAAAATTTCCTGAGGGAATGAGTTATTTCCTGGGGATAAAAATTAGCTTATATCACTTCCCGGCCCTCCAACTATCTCTGTACAAAAATTCACGTAGATCCGTTGCTATGTTGTGACGTGAAAGAAGGACAAAAAAACAAACAAACAATTACACCTTTGAATTTATAATATTAGTTAAGATGGCTTCAGAGAATTTCCACACGGTCTTTGGATTTCCATTGGCTGGCCATAACGCTTTGAATGTGCTTGGACCTTCATTCGGATGGTCGTTTAAAAACAAAAAGAGTGCTCTTGAGCGAGAACCTGCATCTGTTTGCAGTTCTCTCCACCCCCCCCCCCCNGGGCTCATCGAATCGGGGAGACAGATAGCCCTCCAAGTAGCAATTTCCAAACCATACTTTTGTGATGAGCAGGCATCCCCCGAAACTATCTGCTGCACGCTGCATCTTTCAATTAGGCAACATTAATTTTTGATGTATTTATTATTACAGAAAACACTTTTTGAAATTGCTATTCTATCTGTACTGTAGGCTATGCCTGATGACGATTACAACGATACTTCACGCCATATTTTTCATTGACAATTCAAATTATCAATCATGCCTTAATACCAAAATATTACATATTCTACAGCTGTATCCATAACAGAGTTAAGTGGTTATATACAGGAAATATACAGAAAGCAACGCTGAGATACGGCAACTAAGGAAGCTAACGCGCAAAAAATATTCGGTATTCAAACACGTTGTTTGAGCTTAAAAGGCGACACCTAAGAAATCACAGTCTCTTCCTTTAGGTAGGTACGTGATAAGTGCATATTGCTATCTTCAAGGAAAATAATGGCATAGGGAGTTTCGGGAGAATCATAAAATTGGGATCTTGAAAGCCGATGAGGATGAAACGAGGTGAATATCCCAGTAGTACATACGTTGCCCAAAGTTGGCACTTGGTTGAAAAGGTTGGCTGTATGTTGGGATGGAGCACACACATTAATAGAACGTTGGCCAAACAGAAAATGAAAACAAACATTTGCTACTAAGAAAATTTTAAGAGATTAATTATCACGCTCCAGACAATGATGTAATTAAATCAGTAAATTCCATAACCTATCAAAAGATATATTTTTATTTTAAATGATTGGTTGATGGTTGGCGTTGGTATACATAGTACTGGTAACAGGTGTGTATCTTTATTTTGAGCCAACTTTGTGCAACCAACATTTTATACAAAGTATGGAATATCCTTTTTCAATAAAAGCAAAGTCAGTTTCTTGTAATTTATATTATATGAAGGTTCTTCATAACTTTTGATAGATTTATTTAAAATACGTTCAGTTGGTTGTAGGTTGTGTCAATGTTGGGAACACAAAGGTTGGTAATTGCTACTTATTGTTAAGTTGGGCCAACATTGTGTAACCAACATTATACCAACAATGGTAATTGCCATATTTCTGATGAAATAACACATTCATATCATATGATTGTTTAAAAGCAATGTTATTAACACACAAACCATGTCATATTGAAAATTCGCTTCGTTGGTGACGTGCTGGTTTGTTATTGGAAAATGTACTGTCGGCATTTGGTATGTAAATAAAATTTGTTGAGCCAAAATCGTACAACCAACGTTAATTCAACCAATAAAAAATAAGCTTTTGAAATGGTACACACATGTTAAATTCCACAGCATATGAAGTCTTAAATCTAATTTTACTTTAAAATGTGTTTTGTTCCTCATGTGTTGAGGCAATATTGTGAAGATAACAGTTGGTGGTGGGTACTTTTTGTTACGTTGGGACAACATTGCATTATAGATATTATACCAATATAGGATATAGTTATTATTTTCAAAATTAAAACCTACACTATTAAAGTAATTTGCTTTAGGTATATTGCTTCTTAGCACAGATAATTTTTTTTTTAAATTAACTGCTTGTTGTTTGTGTATTGGTTATTAGTTCGAAAATAAAGTGCTGGAACTAGTAGCTTTTAAATTAAGTTTCAAATTAATAAAATATTACCCAAATACTTAAAAAAAAATATCGCGAAGTATATTGAACTGCAATATTATGGTATCTATTTAAATGTCTCAACTACCATAATAAGTCAGAGTTATGCAGTGGATAACACCTCGGGCAGATATATTGAAGGGTTCGAGCTCAATTCCAACATATGCGAAGGAATAATTTAGGTAATAATATTGGGGTGAAAATTAAGGAATATTAATAGGGCGGACACAATTTTTTTTATTTCTTATTAGTGGGTAAAATATTTCTAAAACTCTAGTAACCAACGTTGGCAGAATGTTGTTTATTGGTTGGCATATGTATGCGATAACACATCTTGCCACCAAGTTACCAACGTCGAACCTTGTTAGTAAATCTTTGGTTTGTTAATGACTGTGTGAATGCCTTTCTAAAAGAAAAGCACACTTCTCTTAAAAGTGTGAGCACAATCATAACATTATGTCGGACCAATGTTGTATTTCATTTGGCAACCAACATAAATGTTATATTGGGCCAATTTTGGTCAAACCAAATTTCGCTACTGTGGTACCGCTACGACAGCCAATTTATCTCCAGCATCGAAAATTACTATGTGCTGCAGCCAGGCCCGTATCACGGTCGTATCTGGGATATCATTCTGAATGCAGTACGGTAACCACGTGGGTTCTAAATAGAGAAACGGTAATTGAAGTTACTAGTCCTTATTGGGAGTGCTTTGAACGCAGAAAATATATTATGATGAACGTGAAGTAATGGAGGTTTCTAGTTCTTCTAACAACCCATCTCTTACAGCGTCAGAAATGTTAGAGGGGTCAGCTGCATATGTTTAAGCTTGTTCTGGCCCCTCAGGATTATATTAAATTTTCTTTCTCGGGCTTTCTTCTTCAGCTGGTGACAATCCTACATCACTTACTGTTTCAGAATAAATTCGTGGTGTCAGTGATTTCGAGGATTGCCCAGTTGATTTTCCTGAGTGCACTTGAAGTTGTTATTACAATAATATCAGTTATTGAGGAATATTATTAAATATGTTTGTGTGTGTGTAACTTAGGTTGTGGTTTGTATAGAAATACATTCTTATTCAACTTTAGAATAAATGGTTATGGCTAGCTATTACATTGTATTTTAGATGTTTTGTTTGTAAAATTAAGGTTTTTATTTATTCTGGAAGCAAAGAAATTATTTGTTGTTACAGCATATGAAGTGATTATCATTTTGCCTGTTTTCATTTAACCTAACCTAACCCGCGTGCGTGTGGTGTGAAGGGGCCCCAAGAAAGGGCCGTGTATGGATATAGCCTAAAAAATCCGTCTTTTTACGAAAATGCACAGGTAAATATTTCTCCAAAACTTTAAGAAAAATTACATACATTTTGCTTTTCTAATAACTTCCTTTCCGTTCTTTCCACAGAACTTTCCATAAACTCACGAAACTTCTCCATATTTCTACAAGTTAAATTTCCTTTCTTAAAAAAAAACAATAGTTTTAACATGTATAAAAATTTATCAAACAATTTTAAAACTTTCAGTACAATTACGGATTCTTTGCTTTTTCAATAACGGGCTTTCCATCTTTTTCACAGAAATTTCCATAAATTCACGGAACTTCTCCATATGTTTACTATTTACATTTCCGTGCCTCCGGTTTTAAAAACAGAGATCTACCTTGTATAAAATGTGAATAAAAATTTTCAGATATTTTATTTTAAAGCCATATTTCAACACGAATCGAAAGTTTCAAAGTTCATGACTTACCACCCATCTAGGGTATAAATATCCTATATCTTTATGCTTTTCGTACATAACTTTTTCATTTTTTGCAATGCCTGAGTGTTTTAAGTGTCATTAAAAGTTGCAGGTACCTGATGCTACTTTTAAATGTTTGATGGAATATGATTAAGTTGCGTGGATGTCCTAGCTGCCAAAGAAATGATAGTTTTTTGGTTCGAGTGGCGAAGAAAGCTTTGTGCATGCGCGGCATTGCTCGTTCCCAAAACCCGATGCTATAGGAAATGCGGGAACTTTCCGTATTTTGTATTAATGCGGCTCAGCTCCATTTGCAGTCATTACGGGTCACGTTTCCGTATATTTACTATATATTTCCGTTAACATTTCCGTGGAATTATTGTCATTTTTAACAGTGCTCTTCGATGAGTGGGGCTAGAATTCGCATCAAGATGCAGTGTCAAACGCAGCCACCCGTGCGGCAGATCTGAAAGTTAATGAATATACGGCCTGCGCGTAAATAAAGATGTATGTATTGTTATCAGGTTTATTTGATTGTTCTGTTCTAAATAAAGTATTAAATTGGCTTGTTAATGCAGATATGGATCTCTTTGAAAGGGTTACTCCGTCTCCACAATGTATAGATGTAAGTGCATATCTGTAAGTAACTACAGTACAAAGGATGTTGTAAAGTTAATAATAAATTCACGTGAAGTCACAAACAGCCAGACGTAGTTGAATTTTCCCACCTTTTTCACACCAATTTTAAGTTAAGATTTATATAGAAAGACATGAAAGAGCCCGGTGAGCTTGTGTACGTAAATTAAAATATATCTTACGATTAATGATTTCTTTCCTTCTCGCTTATCCGTAGCTTAATACAATCCTACGGAGATCGGATCTTGATGATGACCAATCCGTTACTTGGATGTTATGATGCGCGCGAAGTTTATGATGAACCATATTGGTGTATCGGTCTGGCATTAACACTTTGCACCCCCGCTTATCTACTTCGTTAGTAATTGTAGTACTGACAGTTTGCATAAGAACTGCCACTATATTTATACCACCGCTTGCACTTAGCACCAACTTCATTCCGTCAAAGATAATCCTTCCTCGGGGGAGAAGTACGAGTTATTTTTCCTACGCAAGTCCATAGATATACATTACGGCATCAAAAGTATCTGGACACACACCTGGAAATTAAATATAAGTCTGGGGTGCCCTCCATCGGGAACACTGGCAGTCAATACGGTGTTGGCCCACCCTTAGCATTGATGACAACCTGCGCTCTCGCAGTCATGCTTTCAATCAGGTGGTTGAAGGTTTTCTGGGGAATGGCAGCCCATTCCTCGCTGAACGCCGAAACGAGAAGAGGTATCAAGTGGGTCGGTGGGGTCTAGCATGACGTCGGCGTTCCAAAACATCCCAGAGATGTTCTATCAGATTAAAATCAGGGCTATGCGTAGGCCGGTCCATTAGTGGGCCGTTGTCGTCAAGCCACTCCCTCACACGCCCTGCATTATGGACGGGTGATCGGTAATGTTGAAAGACACAGTGATCATGCCCGAACTGGTCTTCGACGATACGCAACATTAAAGCGGTAAAAATTTCAACCTAAAATGTGCCTTGACAGTGCCACGTAAAGCAACAAGGGGGCCAAGCCCCCTCCAGGAGAAACCTGACCACACTGAACCCCACCATACCCGAACTTTACAGTCGGAACTATATAAGTTTGTGTAATATTTCACCAGTATTCGCCACACCCACACCCTACCATCGGATCACCACATTGTATACCATGGTTCATCACTCCACACAATGGTTTTACGCTGTTATATTGTCTAATTTAGAGGTTCCTTACAGCACGCGAGGCGGCGTTTGACATTTGCCTGTTTGATGTGTAACTTGTGTGAATCTGCTCGGTCATAGAAACCAAGTCATTGAGCTTGGAGTAGATCCTGATGCAGGTTGGAATTCCTGTGTTACGGTAGCGATGGATTATTGCCGATTAATCTGCACGACCCTATTCAACACTCGATGGTCTCTGGTGGTCAACATGGGGAGGTCGGCCTGCAAGATTTTGGGTTGTACACGTTACTTCACATTTCCATTTCACTGTAACATCGGAAACAGTGAATCTAGGGATATTCAGGAGGGTGGAAATCTCACGCATTGACTACTTACACAAGTAGTACTCGACCATCTGACCACGATGAAAGTCCGTGAGTTCCTCAGACCGTCCCATTATGCTGCCTTGCACTGTCTGTTGACTACTGCGATCGTTGGCCAGGTGTTCCACACGGTAGATGACAGCACTATGTCGCCTTCTATGTTTAACACACGTTTCGCGGGGTGTCCGGATATTTTTGATCGTATAGTGTACGACTAAGACAATGCCAGAACACCGCCGTTTCTTGGGACTATTTATGGTGGCTTGACATATTTTATAACTGTAACCACTTACAGTGGTGCGGGAAGACGAGTAACTAAGCAAGATGTTGCTCCTCCTGCTTCTTAAATAGTCTAACACTGTGCCACTTTTCCCATAGGACTAAGGATTCGTCTTTTGCGTATGACAAGAACATTGACTAGCCCGTCGCCAAATGAAACGTCAGAGAAACATCGTCAGCAGTAAGAAACGTGTTTTTTTTACATTTGAATTTTCGACAGACCCATCATTTTACACGAATAAAATACTTCGATAAACTTGAATGAATTGAAGTTTCATTGCAACTTCGTACGTTTGCGGAAGTGTACAAACACCACAAACCACTTACTTACATTAGCAGTATTCTAACGTGTAATACTATCTATGTTGTTTTTATGGTGCTGTTGGCAGGGAAACAGTCAAATGTTGAAACACGGAGAGTGGCCACTACGTATCTCTAATCCGCACTCTGCTGCATTCTTCCTGTACGTTTTTCTCCTGACTCATCACAGTCGTACAGCCGTAGTGGGGGTATGGATTTAGTACGCATGTGATCTGCGCAGTGACAGCTCTACGTGTTCCAACATTGGACCGGTTTTTTTACAAGAGGCACTATTTGAAAGAACGACTTTGGAACGTTTGTTTGTACACTTCCTATGATCTCGTTTTAATACTACTAGGTTATATTCAAAATAGTCAGGGTATTCCATTTTTATAGAAGAGCGCGTATTTTGAAAATCTAAACGAAATATACGCGTTCATCACCGTTGACCATGCGTTTTTGACAGTTCTGTCGACGAAAAGTGAGTCAATGTTGGGCAAGTAAGCTGGATAAAAAATTGGTCTGCCTTAAATTTACTCTATGGCCATATTTGCGAATGTGTTTGACTGCGCGCTGCACAGAAGGAACAGTGTATTTTAGATACTTACCTGTCCACATGCACAAGGGCGTCACAAGAATTTGCGAGCGATTACACAGCTACTTTGCGTTGGGTAAGAAATGAGAATTTTTATAACTTTACATTCGATGCACACATTAAATGCTGCTCGACGCTAACTAGACGGCATCGCTTTAGTCTTTCAGAAATATTGACTGGAAATATTTACTTAAATAAACTAAGAAAAATAAAATAGATAATGTCTATACATTAATGTTCTTCCAAAGCGTTTCAAGGCTACCAATAGTTCAGTAAATATTTTACAGTTCCTGATTTTCACACGTGATGTGTCTGAACAAGATTTGGAGCATAATGGTACTTTTAAAACTGCAGCAATTTTGTATGACTTTGCTCTCAGCATGTCCTATTAACGATTAATATTAATTTATATTATTTCCTTCATAAGATTTTTGTAAGCACCATTCATGTCGTATTAGCTAAACATTTGCCCCAATTGTTCTTAATATTTTAATATATATTTAATATGACATAAATTTTTGAGATTTATATTAATATAGAACAATAAGTTGTAATTGTATGCTCTTATTGTACAGCAAAGTTTGGAAAAATGAACTGTCAAAATAATATTGATATTTATTATTTATGTTTTTATATGTTTTTGTTAGAAAATAATCTCAACATTTGCGACTTTGAAATATTTAAAACTATTTATCAAGAATAATGTCTAATGACATTAAATATGATAGTTATTATATTAGAGCTGTAAAACCTTTGAACACAATACGTTAAGCATTTTTGATTTTTAAACTTAAAAGTGAATCGATGTGAAGAGACAGGCGATGAGTAACCAAATGTTAAAAATTAAAATTGCTGTATTTCAAAATACAGGAATTATAGGAAATATATTTTTTTGTTAACTCCAATTCAATATGTTTGGACCGTAATGTTGTTTAAAAATGAGCTGCATTTATTGTGTATTAATGGTTGCGAATTTGAAAATAAAGCAAATATAATTATCTGTTAGTGGCGCCCCTTATCGCAGAAAGAAAATGTTGCGACGTGGTGGAGTGACTTACTGCGCGTTGTAAACTGCGTCGGTAAAAGAGATTTTCTTTCCACACATGGTCTGTGCTGACGACAGAAACACGAACACATGTGGGATATGTGGGGAAGAAGGCACACTTGAAAAGAACAGAGAAAATAAAGTAAAAAGGCGGCAGAACACGGACTTGCCATTGGCCAGGAAACTCTTTCAAAACCTCCCCTTCCAATACTTGCCTATTCTTCCCCGCTTCTTCCGTTCCTTCGTTTCGTCAGAACGGTTCCGTAGCACTTTTCCATATTCCAGCGCAGCGGAGAATAAAAGCGCTAAAAAGCTCCCATCTCACTTTTGCATCTCTATCCGCGTATCAGCCCGTCTCCCTTTTTTCGCGGCCCTCTTCGCCGTTTTATTTTCTCCTCCTCTCCCCCCGTTTTTCTGTCCCGCAGTTATTTATTCCTGCCCCGGTCCCCAGTTCCCCGGGCCGGCAGAGGTTATTTAAATTTGCCAGCGCACGAGCCGGGCTGCGCATGGACGGGAAGGAAAAATTGCGCCTGGTTGATGCGTAGAAATGTTTTTCGGGGAAGTGCAGGGTTGGGAGCAGAGAAAGAGAGGGGTTAAAAATCTGGGGGGAAAACACAAAAAGAGTGGCGAAGGGGTGGTGTGTGTGATGTGCGAGCGAGCACAAGGGCGTGCTGGGGGCGCGGCTGGCTGCCTGCCTGCGGACGTGGGCACCTAACCAGTGCTCCAGCTACGTTTTTCCGCGGCCAGACGCGTTTCGAGAAATTTCCGCCCGCGCGGACAGTGCTCGCTCTGCTACCAGTTCGCCGTCGCGGTGGCCGCCTGATTGCCGGATCTGCGGTGCACCCGCTCATTGACAGTGGATTACCGATCATTGCCGATGTATCGCGCTCGCTTTATGTCGCGACACCGCGCCCAGTCACGGCCACTGGCTCGCCGTGCGCGATTTCTCCACAGGACAAAATGGCGACCGAAATTACCTTGGCGCACTGAAAATATTAATTTCTCGTAAAATTACATACCTTAGGCAAACGCAAGCACAGGTACGCATTCGTAGTGATTTCACCATGAAAAAAAAAAATCTACTTTTCTATAATCAATTTTAATATGGCAATGGCCAAAACGTTTATTCATAAGTTCAATTTAATAAAATTGTATTTCAATGAGAACTTGATATAATATTTGCATAGACAAGTCTCAAACTAACATCCCCATTTATAGCATTTAAAATTCTATATTCGTCAAAATATTAATTGCATAAAACACTTTCCATGATTAAAAAACTCTTACAAAAGCTTTCTAAAAACGTTTATGATTTAACTCGATATCATTATTTATTTTCCTATAAATAAAATTCACAATTCAAGAAAAATTAAGATTTTCTTAATCCACTGTTGATATTGGCTGCAGCCGTTTTGACAAACCGTTTTAATTTAACTTGAAGTGCTGTGATACCTTCCATGAACATAAAAAGCGGCTTTACTCATAAATGGATTATTTTTACTTGTCAAGGTAAGTCATATTTATTTATTTATTTCATTGAATGCATACTATTATCAACAATTCGATAAAAGAAACTCTGAGCAAAAAGCCAATTAAAAATAACACAATATATGAACAGATTCACTTCAATTAACGGATCATTAATTTCTCAACACCACAGAAATTTTAAAATAATTGTTATTTTTCAAGAAAGAAAGAAAATAAAAAAAATTATACTTAGGTGCAAACTTTGGCCACATCTTTGGGCAATATTCCATTCCATACACAAAAATAAATCTAATTGCGAACCGTATAATAAAATTTTTTTTAATATTATATTAATTAGGGATGTCTTTATATGGGTTTTAAATGAAGTGAATGGCTATAGAAGGTTTTGAAATAACCGAGTGAGAAGGCATTCTGAAAATAATAATATTTAAAACCGTGTTTGAAACAATAATGCAAAATATTTAATTTGCTCGTTATGCACCTTAGATATAAATTTTCATTTATCATATTGGTAAATTATTTTAATTATTCCACTCTAAAACTTAATTTCTATAAGTTACTATTTAAGAAATTTCCTCAGTAATTTTGATTAAGAGTTAGTTTTAATAAGCTAATTTCCTTTCGATGTTCCCATAGCGAAAAAAGACTTAAAATTAATAATTTATCTATGCTTATTAATTGTTTAATCCACCCGAATGCTTCTCAGTTATAACAAGTTTATCGTTTTTATTTATTATCTTTTTTATTTATTATCTTATATATAACACCAGCATCTAAAATTTCAAAGAATAAATTTGGGAGCGACTTAAAATTTTTAGGAATCTCGTGAAATTTAACCAATGAAATTTAACGATGTTGTATAATTTTAACTAAGATGGGCGCACATAATGGTTGTATAGTCAGATATAAATTTCGAACTAAAGAATAGCAGCGCAGTACAATATACAATTGCATCTCCCGTTTAGTAAATTATTTAACGATTTTTGACATAGTCCACCGACGGTTTATTAACTGACATCATAAATTAATATTCCACCATTCAGTTTTATTTTTTAGCATGAATTATGGTATCCCATCTTACCTGCCTCCTTCGCTATACCCACCTTATCAGTATAATCTATTTCTAATCATTAATAGTTTTAAAAGTAACACGACATAAACCTAGTGGGTATTAAAAAAAAATATAAAAATAAATTTTGTTTTAGAATTATTTAATAAAAAAAATAGCATAAAATGTGATTTCGAATTTTAGGAAGTAAATTAGTAAGTTAGTAAGTGTTTGGAAGATTAAATATTTTCACAACTATTTTCTCTCTTTTATCGCCAGTGTTTCAATAGCTGTGGGACAACACAAAAAAAAAAAAGATAAATACAGTCCCTACAAAATATTTTAATACAATGGACCCTCGGTGAGATTGTTTGTTAAGTTACTACTAAAAACCGCTTATAAAAATTAAAAAAGCTTTCAATTTCTCAGTAGCGAACATTTTCGAAGTCGGCTATCTATAAAATAATATTATTCGACTGAAATACATTTGTTGGGTACAGTTCATTAGTAAAACTTACCAAGATTATTTGCTAGCGCTAGTTCGTATTTTTCCGGTATAGTTTGCTGAGTAATTAACAGCTCTGAATTATAGTTCGATAAAACAGAAAATGTGGCTTATGAAGATTTTCTTCATTGTTAATCAATCTATGGAATTCACTTTGCTTTTCAAGATCGTTCATAAAATTGTCCGGTTAGAGAGAAAGTTATTAACGCTGTGGTATTTTCGAATGTTTTAAAAATAGCCGCCACTGACGTTGTGCCCTGCGTAAATTGTGAAATGGGTATTGAGGAACAGGTTAAAGTTTAATGACATTTACACAACAAATTTTGTGGCTAAAATATACATCTTTTGAAGTCCCGACAGACGCTATAGTGCTTCTTAAGGGCTCTGCTTGCCAAGTCTGCAAGCACAGAGTTGAAATTGGGAATTAACGTTAAAAAAATTCATTCTCAATTAATTAATTTTAAAGAAAACCTTTTTAAAGAAAAATTCTACGTTACATTAAGTAATATAGCCAAAGTTTCAAAAGTTTGAGGTTAAAATTAACATATTACAAAAAGTGATTAAATAATATTTTTTTATTAAATTTCTTAACGCAATTCTCCGAAAATGTTAAATTGGCTATTTTTTTTTCAAAAAGTTATTTTTAAAATTGGCGCATATAGAAGGAATTTCTTTAACATTGATTCCACATTTGAACAACCTGGCTGCAGATCCCTTAAGGTGAACATTNATCCTAAGGTTTTCGAGCTTGTTTATATTTTTATAAAAGAAAATTCCGAAAGTACCCATATACTCTACTAGCTATCGTCCTTACACATCAGTACAGACACAATAATTGAACTATGAGCTCGTATTTATGTCGCAATATTGATTTTGCCAAATTTTGGCAGCATTGAAATGGTGACGAAATTATCAGTTCGTGGTTCCCTTGTCCTGTCTTTACTGCAGTTTAATGTAAATAGCCAGTAAGGTGTAGCGGTATATTCGGAATTTTTTTAAAAAAACATTATCAACGTAGAAAACGTTAGATGAACCAAAGTGACTGTTAGACGTGGCATGTACGTGTGGGGCAGTGAAGCCCGCGGTGAATGGCTGGCTGAGTGGTCTGCACGCGAAGTGAGCCACGACACTGGCCGGTCCTGAAGTGAGGATGTCCACCTCTTTGGTCGCAGAGCGTCGGCCACATGCTCCACGCATGCGCACAACCTCTCTTTCTGCTTTCCGTTTGCCTCGCCTTCCAGCGGACCCCACCCGCGCGGACAAGAGCAAACGGTGATAACAGTTTTGCGTCATCGTCGACAAACACAGGGCGGCCTTGCCCTACTGTTACAGGACGACTGCTATCTTGCGTTTCTTTTCTTTCCAGCAACACGTTTTTTTCCTCACTAAACGATACGTTCAAGATTTTTTCTTAGCTAACAATAATTTATTTTATTTTCTGATAATACAATATTTCTGAAGTCCTACCATTCTGATAACCCACAACTTTATTTTCCATCGCTTCTTCTTGCTCAAATGTAGCTCTAAAAAAAATGTAATTAATCTAATTATAAACCGTCATATTTACGATGATGGTTGTATGCTAGTGGAAGTCAGTGCTGAAAACAGTTTTAAATATGAAAAAGTGTCTTTTACATGCCTGCAACGACTATAAAATTGACATTAATAACTACCGTTGAAAGATACATGATGGATTAAGTAAATTTTAACCTTATGAGTGATCAATATTTAAGCCTATTTGACGTTCTCCTGATGAACGAAAAATTATGAATAATATTTTTACGGCATTCCTTCGAAGGAAACTTTAGGCAATTTGTTGTACTAGTTTGACTCCATTGACAAAATACCTCCTTATATATATGTATATATATATATATATATATATATATATATATATCTTTCTAAAGCACAGCTCATTTAGTAAGTGTAGTAATGTAACACCTGAATAAAAGGATTTTTACAACTGAATAAATTTTATGTTGTTACTTCTCAAAATCACTAATTTGTGATTTTATTTTGCAAAGTTAATGGAATCTACATAACTTTTTACTAAACGAAACATAAATTTCAAAGCAACAATCATACTCTGTTTTAAGGAACATGCATGAAACAATTATTCAAACCTCCATATGAGTATATATATATATATGTATATATATATATATAGAGAGAGAGAGAGAGAGAGACAGAGAGAGAGAGCTGTAGCTATCGTAAATGCAACGTTTTGCTCCTGGAAATTGAAAAGATATCATGAAGTTTCCCAACTACTTGCAAATTTAATAGTTTTGTTAAATTTTGGAGACATCCATGCTTGTAGATTGCTTAGCAAAATTCATATTGTTTTCTGCTTTAGTCCGAAAATCAGCTAAACGTATTTTACAGGTGGAAAATGAAATGTACATTTAATATTGTATATTTTGAAATATAGGTCAGCATAAATTAGACTCAGTAAAACCTACCTTAACAAAAATATATGTCATTCATCGTATGAGACAATTAATAGGAAATATGTTCAAAGACAAACAGCGTGGAGTAAATTATGAGGAAATAACAAAGTATGTGTAATGTTATGGGAAAAATAAAAACAAAAAGAATTTCAGAGCTAATTTTCCTAATATATTTCCTTAGTAAGCTGGGATATCTAAAAAAAAAAAATTATCATTCAGTCAATTTGCAAGAAAGAGTTTCACATTGAACTGTTTGCAGGAATACTGAAAATTGTTTGTAATATCGACAGTAGTTGAGTTAAGTGTTCAGTTTTATCTCTTCACTCTTCAGTATTTTACTAGTGTCGGAGCATGCGCTTATTACACTGAAGAGCCAAAAAAACTGCTACACCTGCCTAATATCGTGTAGAACCCCCCCCCTCCCAATCGAGTCCTCATAAGTGCCGACAGACGACGTGGAATGGACTCGACTAATGTCTGAAGGTATGCAGGAGGCTATTCACACCATTAATCCTTCAGGGCAGTCGTCAAATCCAATCTGCGCCAATTTGAAAAACGGTTGCACGTCTGTCACGTTTTTTGATTCTCATTAGTCGTTCGTTTGTTCGGTTATTTCACGATCTTTTTCCGGCCAAAGCGATGTCGAAGATTGATTTTTTACCGGATTCCCGATATTCACGGTACACTCGTAAAATGGTCGTACGCGAACATCCAAATATTATCGCTACCTCGGAGATGCTATGACCCATTTCTCGTGGGCCGATTATAACACCACGTTCAAACTCACTTCACTTAAATCTTGATAACCTGCCATTGTAACAGCAGTAACCGATCTAGCTGCCGACCGCATCGCGTTACTCTGTTTTGTTCCATACCTATGTTGTTTGCATACGCACGCCTATACCAGTTTTTTTTACTCTTCGGTGTATATGACACTTGTCAAGTGAGTTGACTTGTATATTGTTTTCTAGAATAAAAAAATGATTTACATATTCTGGAATTTGTACATAAACTATCAAATAAATTATAACTGTTGTCACAAGTACTGTAAATTCTGCGACAAATTTCACTGTAAACATAAAATAGTGAAAGTGGGCCCAATTAAGTATTAACTAGTAAAAATGGCCCCACAGGTAATAAATTCCTGATAACTGATTATTATAATGGCCGAATTTTACTGATCTATAAGCGGTTCTTCCTAAATGACAATAATTCCAGTACCATAAGTAATGTATTCTCAGTTTGTTTGAATGATTCGCCATTCGGTAATAGCCTATCAACTGACTTTTAGTGAACAGTATTTCGGCCAACTGTCAGTAGGCCTTTCGGCCTTTGTCAGTAGGTGTGTCTTAACGTGTCGTCAACAGCGAGGTCATTAGAGACGGAGCAAGTTGCTCACAGAAGCAGGAACGGCGATCGACATGGCCTGTAGAAAGGAACCCTCGCAGCCTCCATCTGTAGTGATTTCGGGAAAACATAGAAAACCGAGATCAGGATGGCCGAACCGGTTTTCGAACCCAGTTCCTCCCGAATGCGAGTCAAAAGGCGAGTTTATCGTCGTACAGCTAAGCATTAGCTCTAGGAACTCAAAATTAGCTAATTATTTTACACATTCCTTGAATTGAAGCTATAAGAGGCCGTATGAAAAGTAAATGTGAATGAAATACTTCAATTCATAAGTTATGTAGTATGATACCGATATAAACCAATATAAAATAAATAATGTATTGTTTGTCTAATTCTCTCAACCTAGACCAGGGTTTATGTCGCTGTATTAAAGCATTATAACCCTGGCATTACCATACTCGTATTTCACATTATTCATTTCATAACCGAGTTCAATAGTCAAAGAAATCAAGCAAGATGCCAGCAGTACAAGGGAGTGAATTCACATAAGCAGCCACAGTTTTTTTTTTTTTTTTCAAAAAGTTACTTCTTCTTTGTCGCAGCTTATAAATTTGTGTAAATTTAATTGTTTTACGTCCATATATACTCGACATTGTAACCAATCAAGCAAAATTAGGTAATCTATTTCTCTCATGCCAAAAAATATAGCGTGAGAAGACTAAATGCAGTTCCGTGATATGAAAATTACGAAAACAGGGTATATTTCCATATGCCTGATAACCTAGAACGACCAACAGAAATCCCTGCTCTGAAAAAACTACTTTCACTTCAGTTGATGAAATAAAAATTAGATGTTTCTCTGGAGAGAGTCTTTAGAAGTTTCATTCACTCCTGTTACCAGAAATGAAGGCAGATAAGACGGTCGTAACTGTAATAATTCCTAAGAGTGAACAAATTTGTTACAGGCATATGTTAACAGGTATTAGCGAATTTCATGTTCTGTTTATTTAAGTTGCATAACCAGAAAAATTATATCTTAGCTTTTCCTCAAGTTTTCTTTTGAATTGGCAATTTTGACTAGAAAAAATAGTCTTAAATGTGTCACTTTTAGATTTTTGATCTTGTGTGATGTATACTACTAAAGCATTCAAAGTATATCTAAAGTATTATTGGACTAAAATATTAATGTGAAACCCTATATTATCTCTTCTCGCAGACTTAAGTGAAGACACATCCACGAGGCAGATAAGTCTCGTCTATCTACATAATCGCATAAACATTTAAATGAATCTAACTTAATCCCTTAAATATGGCATATGTGTATCTTCCTACAGTAGTAAGTTAAAACATTAGAACTGTTGTGTTGTAAGTTTATGACGGGACATGCATGGGTTGTGTGGTCTGAAATGAGGCCTCTTCATTGTACCCTTGTAGCACTTATTATGGCATAGCGACCGTCCATTAATGAAATTGCAACAGTGTCAGAATATTGATTTGATCATGGTAAATACCTACAATAATGAGAGTTTGTGGCTTAAAAGAAGGCAAACTAGCCAAAAAGTAACCCGGTTGGCTTAAATTTTTCCATTAACATAGAGTCCATGTAGTTAGTTGGTGGGGCTACTACTGGTCCGATTGCAAGGCTGCTGGTTCCAGCTGGGTAAAACATGTCTGTTTACAAGTGCACACGAAAAAATACATAAGTTACCAATATTTTACTTGGCTAGTTAGTCAAATTGGTCATTATTCATGCGAAATGGAAAAGAGATTTACTCAAAACTATCTTTACGAGTGCTCAACATAAGTTTCAGCGAGGATCTCTCTGAGCCAATATCTGAACAAGAGGTGAAGAAAGGTAACATCTCTGGTCAGTCTGCGCTGGGTCCAGATGGCATTACAGTGAAGGATTGGTCACAAATTTCTCTGGAAGTGAACATCATTCTATTCAACTTCTTCCTGCTCACTGCCTCGATACTTGTCTGGCTACTTCAGGAACGTACGGTGCTCATTCCCAAAGTCTCCAACCCTAGATTCCTGTCACAGTATAGCCCAATTTAAATTTTCTCCGTTGTCACAAGACACTTCCATATAAAGTCCTGGTGACTCATGTTCAGTTGGGTCTGAAGATAGAGCAGGAGCAGAGGGTTTTTTCTGAACCAGTGGTATAGCCGAGAATTCAGCGATGCTATCGGATGTTTTTCGTTCTGCAAAAATTCAGCTGAGGCCACACTACATATCATAACTGGTTGTCAATAAGGCTTTCGACACTGTTCAACAAGGCATGTTGTTGAATGTCGTTCGGATAAGGTGTAAAATCTTCCTGGTCCTGCGCTATATCCAAATGGTCTACTCTCTAGGGATGACCAGGATTCAGATTCCCAGGGAGGATGCTAATGTTCTTAAGATAAATCAAGGCGTTCGTAAAGGCGAACCCTTGTCTCCCATCCTTTTAAATATAGTCATGGACGAGTCCCTCCGGAAGATTGACAGAGCAATGGTCTTCAGGCTGACGGAGGAAAACATCTTACATATAGTCTTCGCTGACGAAGTTGTTCTCTTGGCTAATTCGTCAGCTGGTCTTCAGACGAACATTGACCTGTTGTCTCTCTCCGCAACATGACATCTTAGCTGTTCCATCACATTCATTAACAATAGTTCCCTTAGAGAAGCCTAAGAAGTTAAAGATACTTTCTCAGCCCCTCTTCAAGGCGGAGGATGCGGAGTAATCTCCACTTGGCATTCAGGAATGCTTGAAGTAAATGGGAATTTCTTTCCTTGCCAAGGGAGTAAGGTTCTGCTGGCCCCTCTTTCAAGATCTGCTTCAGAAAATTTCCATAACCTCGCTAAAACCACATCAGCGAATTTAGCTGCAGAGGATCTTCTTTATTCTCTTGCTTATCTAATTGTCCTTATCCAGAGTTACTAAGGGATTCCTGGAGTCATTGGATGTGCTTTTTCGGGCGGCAGTAAGGCGATGGCTTCATCTACCCAAGGTCATCTCGATAGTGTTCTTCCATACTTCATCGAAAGTGGGTGGTCTAGGCATTCCTGTGTTTGTAAGGAGTGTTCCAATATGGATTCTATCGAAACTTCGGAATATCCTGAAGTCGCCTTATGAACCATCTAGGAAGTTAGGGGACTATCCACTGTGCTCCAAAGGGCTGTACTGGGTGGAAGATGCGGCGTTGGAGAGCGGGAGTAGGTTGAACACAAACCTGAAGGTGAAGAACTAATGAGATGCTAGATGGACTGGGTCTGTTAATGATGTCTAATGTGAGGTGACCAATAAAACTATTTCCTCCACCTAATCAATTTCATACAAACCACACATTATTCCCTCCCATAACTATGTGTCGTACCTTCATATCACCTGAAACAGTTTACCATCTGCTGTAAGGACTAGTCGTAGGAGGAGGGGAATATAAGGTACTGACCCTAAGTGTCGTGCAGGATGTCGAGATGCTGAGACAACATATAATGTAGTACAACAGCGTCAAAGTACCAATGAGACCAGGGTTGCATGCCATTACAATCTGGTGCAGGTGGTGGGGGAAAAACTTAAGAGGAGGAGGTATAGGTGTAAAAAAAATCAGATATCAGACCTCCAATAGCACGAAACTAGAGGGATTTGGGGACTTTGGCACATCGGGACCTGGGACCTGAGCATCGGAGCTGTTCGTGCTCTGTCATTCCGATTGGCGGCCATCTTGAATCCAGATCGACTTGGCCTTCATCCTGGTGACTTTTGACATTAAGACCGGTGACCTTTGACCTTGAAAACTAAAAAATCCCCCTCCAAAAAATCCTAAAAATTATAAAATATTATTAATAAAATTATTTAAATGTTATAAAAATTAATTAAAAAGTACCCTTAAAAATTTATTATTAAAATGTTATTATTAGAAGACTATTATTAATATTTATTTTTAAAACTTACATTTCCAGAGGTCCCCATCACCCCCACTACCCCACACCAAAACTCATTCTATCGTGTGCAAACATCTTGGTTTTTGGTTTGTCATTTGTTTATACGTTGCTGCAAGACCCCATCTTGGTTTTTCGTTTGTCATATGTTTATACATTGCTGAAGAACACCGTTTCGGATTTTTTTTCGGTTTTCATTGTATTACACATAGTTGGAGGTGCCCCCAGCACCACGCCCAGCAGACGACTGACCCCTTCCACTCCCCCTTCTCAATATATTTTATTCCTCCGCCAAATTGCCCCACGCCGACAAATCCCATCCAATATATTTAATTGCTCCACAACTGTTTCTCATTGGCTAGTTGCCCCACTCACCACCACCTTCCAATATATTTAATTGCTCCACCAATATTTCTCATTGGCCAATTACCCAACGCCCACCATGAATTAATCACCTTCGTTCGACAAATTAGTCGTAGGTCTCCATCCCTACCAACCCTCACCAATACTTGTTCGGCCATCTTGGCTTTTTCGTTTGTCATTGTATATATTTTCAAACACCTAGGTGGCGCTAGTGTATTAATTACCTATTTCGTTACCAAACGAGTGTGTCTGTTAAGCCGCCAGGCGGGAGCCATATTTGTTTATTTTATTAAAGTATAAGTGGTACTATCGGCGCCCTCCATATTGGATTCTAATTACCATGACATAGGTAGCGTTAATTTCTCGATTTCACTGCCAAACAAGCTGTCGGTACTAGCTCATTCTGACAATTCTGCCGCAAAGTGAGCTGTCAGCACACACATTTGTTTCATAGACATACGGAACCCTGTAATATTTTATCATATTAAAAATATAGATATTTTCAATCAGCGGTATACCTACTTGGATAATTTAAGAATACATAATTTTTTGTATAAAATTTTTAAATTAAGATCTATCAAAAATAATTTTTTGTTTTAACTCTAATTAAATTACCGTTGAAATTGAGTATTTATTCTGTTACCTCTTGCACCAACACGTTAGTCCGACAAATAATTCACCCACGTTAACTCCCTTACCACTATCGTTCTGGGCCAGCTAGACTCTGGAGGAATATAACCTCATGAAATACGGTACAAGATATTCGTTTTATTTTTAATTTATATATTTACCACCTAATTAATTATTGAATGTAATACCTCAGTACCCGTGCCGCTCTTTTAACACCTCGTTTGCATATACCAAATGTGTTCGAAGGCACGAAATGTATGAATGTTCGAATAATGCAGATCGAATGACATATAAGTGTGTAAAATGTGGCATGGCATTAACTATGTGCGGTAACTCGCATAGGCATGCAAAAACCTGCGTAGCTGTAGGACCTTCACCTGCCAAAATCCGTTGTGTACAGTCTCATTTTCAGTTGCGTACGAGTGTACTTCTCACAAAACCAAGTGTTCAGCATCGCCATTTAGCATCGTGCCAGCAACTATCACGACCAAGAATCGTGGCAGGATCTGGGTTGGTTAATGTCAATGGTTTCTTAAAGGCCCAAACTGCATTTCGTCACAGACTTAAGATATGCCTCCACAACGAGAGCGGTTATTCAATTGATATTTGCACAAGTATAACTCGAGTGGTGGAAAACATCGCTGTTTTCTCTCCACATAAACACACTACCATTAATATTTAATGTATGGCTGAAATGCAGCAATGGAAAACCGACCCCATTCGACGAAATGAAAGTGTTTTAATAGAAAGGCAAGATATAGAAAATACTGTAAGAACCTCATACTGGAAATATACGTCACGAGAAAGAAGCATCCAAAGACCGTGTTTTGGGGGTAAATATTAACAAAAAATTAATCGCCAAATGTCGCTTATCCTCTAAAAAAAAATGATTGCCCCCTCAGCAAAACATTTTTTTTAAATTCATTATGGAAAAAATTAGGTGTCGTGTACGGATGCGTTATGCACCTTTCTATAAAGTAATCATGGCTATGAAATCGCAAAAACAGAGTTAAAACCCCTTCGCTACCCCTCACGCTAGGCGATATGCACAGTGAAGTATCCCATGCATTCCCCATCACAAAATCATACACGCTCATCATTAAAAAACATTTCTTCCCATGTTTAAAATTAGAACGTTAGGAAATTTAGGCAGCGGGAAAAAATACCCATCTGTTTACTCCATGTGAAACGGTATTTCAAGCCCCAGTGTCCGGATATAAAACTCTTCATACGCGCAAATAATGTACGTATTGTAAGTTTTGTGGGAGAAAAAATATATACCATGAGCAGACGCTAGCGTAAAGGTACACACACCACAAATATAAAATCATAAAAAGCAATTAGCTTCGACAAACAAAATTTTTGTATTTTCATACATTCTTGTGCGCTCGCTCCATTAATAGATATATCTGATACGTGGTAAAACACCACCATCCTCCCCTTACAGAGTCTCACCGCACTGCTACGTGACTTTAGCCGAATGAAAAGTGACATGTGAACATGTGTAGGGGAACTCGGGGCGGAACGGGATAGCGGGGCAGAACGGGATAGGGCACTTTCTTCGACTGAAGGGTGCTAGAGACTAGCGGAGAGACATTGAACTAAGCCTACAGACGGTAGAAAAGACTTGGCAGCCATTTTGACCAGTTCTGACACAGCCTTCTGAGTTAACCGAGTGTTCGTGGTTTTCTGACGATTGTTTTGTAACTTTTCGCTGATTTCAATATAAGGTAAGCTTCTAACCGTTAATTAAACACTAATGTGTGTTATTTATCGTTATAGTGCATGTCATTAGCTATAAGATACGCGCGTAGTAAGTATAAATACGTCAGGTTTTCAGTTCAGCAAACACTCATAACCTAAAAAGTGCTATGGGGGCGGAACGGGATGGGCAGAACGGGATAGTATCCCGTTCTGCCCCGTCATATTTTGACGTGAATAGGTTTGTAAAAATGTTTGTATGTTATTCCAGATGGTCCGAACGTACATTAGGAAGACGGGCAGGCAAAAATGGGATGTCCAAGCGATGGAATCAGCTATGGCAGCCGTATTGTCATCTGAAATTGGGTTTTTAAATGCTGCTAACCAATTTAATGTGCCAAAGTCGACTCTTGAAAGGTGTGTAAAAAAGGCTAGGGATAATCCTGACTATAAAGTTGATAAATCTAATGGAAAATATAAAAATGTGTTTACCCCAGAACAAGAACAAGAACTGGTATCATATCTAAAGACAATGGAAAGTAGGTTTTTTGGTCTAACTATGAAAGATCTTAGGTCATTAGCCTATGAGTTGGCAGACAAAAATGGGTTAGAGCACAGATTTAACAAAGAAACTTGTCTAGCTGGGCAGGATTGGATTGTAGGTTTTCTTGATAGGCACCCAAGCTTGTCTATTCGTACTCCAGAAAATACAAGTGGCGCGCGAGCTATGGGATTTAATAAGGTCGCAGTTTCGAAGTTTAACTCTCTTCTTAACGAAGTTATTGATAAGTGCAAGCTAACTGCTGACAAAATTTTCAACTGCGATGAAACCGGCGTGTCGGTTAATCCAAAAAGTCAGTCTAAAATAATAGCTCTGAAGGGAAAAAGGCAAGAAGGGAATGTAACATCTACTGAACGCGGATAAACAGTGACAGCGGAGGTTTGCATGTCGGCATCTGGGTTATACATGCCGCCAATGCTTATTTTCCCAAGGCTGGTGTGAAGTTCACCCTTTGGGTTGGGTGACTACTGAATTATTTCTAGTCTGGTTTGCAAAGTTTATTGAGTTTTCAAAAGCCACAAAAGAATCGCCTGTTCTTCTCACTGTGGATGGACATTCGACCCATGCCAAAAATGGTGTGGTTCTTCCTTGTTTACCGCCTCACGCTTCTCATAAGTTGCAACCTTTAGATGTAACGTTTTTCAAGCCCCTTAGTCTTTACTATGGTGAAGAAGTCATAAAATGGCTTAGAAGCCATCCAGGAAAAGTTGTTACACTTTTTCAAATATCAACAATCTTTGGTGCATCATTTTTACACGCTAAAACAATGTCATCCGCTATAAACGGCTTTAGGAAAACGGGGATATGGCCACCGGATCTAAACGTTTTTTCAGACGCAGACTACCTGCCTTCTGCGACAACTGACATTCAATTGGAAAACAATGAATGTTCCGCTGAAAAGTCTACTTATGATCACGATTACGATTTGACAACAGACTCTCCCGTGTCAACAGAGCCACCGAACAAGAAGACAAAAAACCAAGGAAACTTCAGTAATGAACCACAACCTGGATGTTCGTGGCAACAAGATTCTCAGAGAATTTGTGCAAATTCTCAGGAAAAATCAGCTTTTCAGACATCACCTGAATATTTGATACCGATTCCGTTAATCAAGCAAAATACAAAGCGGACTTCAAAGAAAAAAGGAAAAACCATCATATTAACAGATTCTCCTTACAAAAATGAGCTGCAGTATGCTATTGCCAAAAAAAATGAAAAAGAAAAAGTGAAAGAGCGCAAAAACAAAGAAAAAGGACCAAAAACTGCCACTAAAGAGAAGTTAATTAAAAAAAATTTCTTTAAGAAATAAAAGGGCTCAAAAAAATCAAAGAAGATGAAGGTGGAGGATAGTGAATCAGAAGTAGAAGATGAAGAGTGTCTTTACTGTGGGGAATGTTATTCATTTCTAATGAAGGATGGGTTGCCTGCCAGAAATGCTACAAGTGGACTCACAACTCATGTGCTGGCATAGACAGCGAAGATGATGAAGAAATTTTAATTTGTGAACATTGCGAGGACGACAAGTAGTGTAGTTTTTGATGGATATACAAAGTATATAAATTTTCTGTCTATTTACAAAAAAACAAAAAATGTATGATTTTTTTCATCATAAAAAATCATTAATTTTTAACCATAATAATTTTTTAATGACTTTTACGTTTTTAACATTAGTTGCCAACTAATAAATGTTGATTTGTAGGTTTAAGGCAGTAATTCCCACTGTTTTTTAATTTTTTAGTAATATAATTTATTTTTAAAAACCTATCCCATTCTGCTGCGTATGTGTGGCAGAACGGGAAATTTGCTGACATTTTTTGGAAAAAAAAAAAAAAATGTTTAGTTATAAGTACGTATCATGTTACATGTGATTCTTAACAATATAAAGTTATGTTTTATATCTTTATCAGGTATTTTGTGTAATTACCCAATTAAAAAAAATGGTTACATTAAGTATCCCGTTCCGCCCCGTGTTCCCCTATGTATATCAGCGGACTCCAATCCAGTAGGTGTCAATAGTATGCACTCTTTATGAATTAAGCTAATTAATACATAGTTTTATTCCTGAGTTGCTAGTCCATTATGCAGATTTATACCACAACACGAATTCCAACAAAAACACGCGCATTCAGCTCCCATCCAACACCCTTCAATCTCGTCGAGGCATATAACAAAAGACTTCACAAGTGCGAAAACGTTAGAGCATATTCCAGCCAATGCATTACGGAGGCCATGAAATTTCAGAGTTTTGTTAATCTCTTTCGAATGTAGAAAATTAATTCTATGAACAAATGTTTTGTGAATAATTTCTGGCTCGAACTCCCCCTTTGTATTTTTATGAAAAAAAAGAATACTTTTTGATGCAATGGAATTAAGAAGAAGAAAAATTGTACATCTTCCTCTTACTCATACGTCAAACACACACACATGCACACATAGAGAGCTCGAAATATCCCAATTGCAGGCGGGTCTAATAGACGCATAAAAAACTATTAAGACAAAACCATACTTAAAGAAGTATTCACGAGTCCCATTACAGAAGTAAACGAGAGACACGTGCAGTCGTAATCTGAGCCCGTGCACACACCTTGCCGTGCTGCACCAGCTTTTGAACTGGACCCTGCTCTAGCGCACCGACAGCCGGGGAGATGTTATGGGTTCGCGTTTAGATATGGTGCCATGCATTTGNGGTCTTTCCAGCAGCATGCTTTATTTCAAACACATGCCAACTTTAAATCATAGTATAATAAACACAGATTATATCTGCACGCACAAGTCAACACCAGGGGCGACATATATTGAGCGGGACACGGGTTTGATACTTGACTCGTTCGGTCGAATTTATTTGTGAAAAAATCGCTCCAGGTGAATGCCTGGATCGTTTCTTGGTCGAGCCCTTACTTGTTCCCGTTTGGCCTAGCAACTCGTTCCACCTCAAAAGGATGTAAACTTTACTTGTGTTAATATTTTAGCTTGCACACCACCTAGAAAATGTAAGCTCGCACTACTATTTTACGAGAATCGAGTAGGCAGACGCGAATAAACAATATTTACATCTGTTTATAATAAGAGGAAGGGGAGATTTTGTATTTTCGTGGCATCACGAGGGGCTGATAGGGCGCAAGTACGCTAGGAAGCATCAGAAATCTTTCTGGGCATGATGGAGGTGCACAAAGTTTGTCGCAAAAATTATCACCGATAATGGGCGATTAAGCTTTCGCTTCTGACCTTTTGAAAATGTATCGTTCGTATGTTTATATGATACACTGGCATGCCTGGGCTAAAACATTGCCAACATGCGTATGTATCTCAGCAGGGTCATAATGAAGTGGGAACTATTTTAGAATCGGTATTTAGCTCTGATATTATGACGCGTACTCTTTAATTAAAAAAAAATATTAGGTGGCTGGATATATATATTTTTTTTCAATGGCATGATCCTAGGTGTGTAAACATAGACTTTTCCTTTGACAGTTCAAGATTATTAAAATTTAAAATACTAGGGTTTTTTTTGCATCGGAATATCGCATCGATTCGGAAATATTAATACGTAGCACTGTTCGGGGCATGAATTGTACTATCGTAAATTCGTTACTAGAACATTTTTTTACACACAGCTCTCCAGCGGTCGGTGTGCTAGGGAAAATTCCCATTCAACACATGGTGCAGCGTGGCTGGGCGTGTGCGCTATCTCAGATTACGATTGCACGTGTCTCGTTTACTTCTTTAATGGGACGCGTGACCACTTCTTTAAAAATGGTTTTGTCTCAATATCTTTTTAATGCGTCTATTAGACTCACCTACAATTGGGATATTTCGTGCTCTGTGCTAGTGTGTGTGTGTGTGTTTGACGTATGAGAAAGTGAAGTAAGTACCTTTTTTTTCTTTTTGCATCACAAAGTTTCTTTGATTTCACCAGAATTAAGAAAATAATTTCACATTTGATTTTTTCATACGATAAATTACCAAAGGTACATAGAATTAATTTTCTACATTCAAAAGGGATTAACATAACTTTAAAATGTCATGCCTTTTGTAATGCACTGGCTGCAATATGCTATAAATTTTTCACACATTTGAAGCATTTCCTTATGTGTCTCGACGAGGTTGAAGGGTGGTGAATAAGAGCTGTATGTGATTGTCTTTGCTGGAATTGGTATTGTGGTATAAATCAGCATGGTGGACTAGCATCTCAATGTTTCAGTTTGCATCCTACTAATATTATAAATGCGAAATTCTCTCTCTCTCTCTCTGTGTGTGTGTATGTTTGTTACCACTCAGATCCATAGCGGCTGGACGGATTTTTATGAAATTTGGTATGTAGGTACTTTAGGTCCTGTAATAG
Organism: Clitarchus hookeri; assembly: GCA_002778355.1. Taxonomy (NCBI): domain Eukaryota; kingdom Metazoa; phylum Arthropoda; class Insecta; order Phasmatodea; family Phasmatidae; genus Clitarchus; species Clitarchus hookeri. The sequence goes on from NQII01000343.1 coordinate 1,195,954, forward strand.
GACATAGGATAGTTTTTATCCCGGAGAATTGTACGGTTATTTTGGAATAACAACAAAACCTAATTCTGCAACGGCTGGGAACGTGACCAAAATATTTTTTTCCTCTCGTTTCAGAGATTATCAGACCGCCTAAGGTCCTCTGAAATGTCTTAACGACTGCTATCAATCGATAATAACCGGGACCTAATATTTAACGTGTTCTCCGAAGCTCGGAAGCTCTCAGATGTTATACCACTAAACGGTCACCCATCCAAATGTGTGACACTAGGAACGTTGGTTAATTTTGGTGATCAATTAAGATTCTTCAGCAAAGCACAAAAAGTAGTACCTAGGTACACTTATTTCTAAAGCTACAACTTGATGAAACTCACGTTTTGATTTTCGTACATCGACGCTGGAAAGCATAAATTTGGCTACTACGCGATAGTTGCACAGATACACTCCAAAAACAATACCCTACTTCTTTGCTATCGGGTAAAAAATATTTCCTTCCATTTGGGTTGCCAAAATTAGTTAAAAACCTAGGCCGACATAGTATAATTTTATAATTCTGTTTTCACATAAATGAATTGTCTTTTCCCAATTTATTTATAAGTGTATCACTGTAAAACGCAATTGTACCCGGGCGAAGCCGGGCCGGTTCCCTAGTGATTCATAAACAGAGCATACTATTGACACCTGGTGGATTAGAGGTCGCATGGATACATACACATGTTCGCATGTCGCTTTTTATTCGGCTAAAGTCACGTAGCAGTGCGATGAGACTCTGTAGGGGGAGGATGATGGTGTTTTACCGCGTATCAGATATATCTCTTAATGGAGCGAGCGCACAAGAATGTATGAAAATACAGAAATTTTGTTTGTCGAAGCTAACTGCTTATTATGATTTTGTACTTGTGGTGCGTGTACCTTTACGCTAGCGTCTGCTCATGGTATATTATTGGTCTCCCGCAAAAAGTACAACAAGTTAATTATTTGCTCACATAAAGAGTTTAATATCCGGACACTGGGAGCTAGAAATATCGCTGCACGTGGAAAAACCATATGGATATTTTTCCCGCTGCCTAATTTTCCTAACGTATTGATTTAAACATGGGAGGAAATGTTTTTTAATGATGAGCGTGTATGCTTTTGTGAGGGGAAATGCATGTTATCCTTCACTGTGAATGTCGCATACCGTGAGGGGTAGCAAAGTGGTTTTAACTATTTTTTTTTTAGTTTTAGAGCCATGATTACTTTATAGAAAGCTGCATAACGCATCCGTACGCGACACATGCTATTTCCAATATGAATATTTAAACAAAAGTTTTGCTGAGGGGGGCAAGCAATTTGTTTAGAGGAGAAGAGGAACTTGGTGATAAGGTTTTCGTTAATATTTACCCCGCGAGGTTCTTACAGTATTTACGATATCTTGCCTTTTTATTCAAATACCTTTATTTTGTCAAATGGGGTCGGTTTTCCAATGCTGCATTTGAGCCATACATTAAATATTATTGGTAGTGTGTTTATGTGGAGAGCCAACAGCGATGTTTTCAACCATTCGAGTTAAAAATGTGCAAATATCCTTCGAATACCCACTCTCGTTGAGAACGCATATGTCTTTAGCCTGTGTTGGAATGCAGTTTGGGCCTCCATGAAACCATTAAAAATTACCAACCCAGATCCTGCTACGATTCTTGGTCGTGGAGATTGCTGGCATGAAGTTGGAGGGTGATCTTGAACACTTGGTTTTGTGGGAAGTACACTCCTACGCTGCTAAAAAGGAGACTATACACAACGGATTTTGGCAGGTGAAGGTCCTACAGCTACGCAGGTTTTTGCATGCCTATGCGAGTTACCGCACCTAGTAAATGCCATGCCACATTTTAAACACTTATGTGTCATTCGATCTGCATTATTCGAACATTCATTCTTTTCGTGCCTTCGAACACATTTGGTATATGAAAACCAAGATGGCCAAATGAGTATTGGTTAGGGGTGGTACGGATGGAGACCTGCTGAATAATTGGTCGAACGAAAGTTATTAATTGGGGGGAGGGGAAATTAGCCAATGAAAAACGTGAGGGGAGCAATTAAATATATTGGAAGGGGGTGGAGGAGTTGGACAATTGAATGAGAAGCATTTGTGGAGCAATTAAATATATTGGTTGGGATTAGTGAGGTGGGGCAATTAGCCCATGAGACACATTGGCGGAGCAATCAAATGTATTGAAAGAGGTGTGGAGGGGATCAGTCGTCTGCTGGGCGTGGTGCTGCGGGGACCTCCAGCAATATATAAACCAATGGAAAACGAAAATATCCAAGATGGCGTCCTCCAGCAATGTATAAACATATGACAAATGAAAAACCAATATGGCCTCCTCCAGCACTGTATCAAACAATGACAAACAAAAACCAATTTGGCTGCACACGATAGAATGAGTATTTGTGAGTAGTGGTGGTGGTGAGGGGGTACTCCGCAAATGTAAGTTTTTCTAAATAAATTTTTTAATAATACATTTTTTAGTAACACATTTTTTAATAATAAATGTTGATAGTTTTTAACAATTTTTAATGATTTTTAAGTAATTTCGTTATATTATTTGGATTTTTGCATTTTCAAGATCAAAGGTTACCGGGGTCAAGGTCAAAGGTGATCGGGATCATGGTAAAATGTTAAGGTCAAGGCCACCTTTATCCAAGATGGCCGCCGCCTGCCGGAATGACAGAGCATGAACATCTCCGATTATCCGGTCCGAGGTACCGATGTGCCTAAGTCCCCATAATCCCTCTACTTCCGACATTGTCGCGAGCACATCCAGGTGACGAGAAAGCATACATCTTGGATGTTCAGGTGGTTTAGTGCAAGAGAATGGACTGGTCCTTGAACGCCAAGTTATCGAAATAATTTGTGACAGAAGTGATAATGGCGGTAATGTCGGATTTTTCCAGGCCAATGAGGTTGAGGTGGTACCGGCAACTATTTCATGGAAGGAATTTTGGTTCTTTGAGAGTTTTTTCATGTTGAGTTCCTTAGGAATTAAGTTTTGTTTGCCATTGTTGGCCACCAGCCCTGTCTTTTGCACGTTGTTATGTTGGAGGTTCTTCGATTCCACCACACGCATGATGGCAGAGCTTGGGTGAGGTGTTACTGTTTGTTTGTCTTATACGTATGACCGGTTTGGTTTGATCACTGACCCAAGAAATTTTAAGTTTTTCAAGGGTATTGGTATAATGTGTTTAATATTGAGTGTGTATGTGTTTCTTCTTGGGTCGGGCTAGTTCTGCCTTCTAAAGGCTGAAACCTAATATTTCTTTGTGGGGGGTATATGTCTCACGTTTGGCTGGGGAAGGAGTGGCAGACCCGAAGCCAGTCAGGAGGTGGAGTCTGTGGTAGCTTACGATAATGTAAGGAGTGCAGGGGAGTGTCATTATTATGAGTGGTGGTCGTCGTCGTCCCCCCCCCCCTACCACAGAAATTAAAATCCTCCTTGTGCCTCTAGCCATGTCTGTGGGATGGTAGGTCATGTCATGTCGACACTTCGCCAGCACCAGTTCTGCTAACTTCGGATTTGTAACCATCCTGCCATCACTTTTAAATATATTTTTATAGGTATTAAAACATTAAACTCTCGTTTAAAATTTAAATTAAAAATTAAAAATGTATTATTGTTGCTGCAATAAGTATGAAATATGCTAAAATGTAATACATGTATACTTTTCCTACCTCTACTAGCGCTGCGAAACTTCCCTATACATATATATATATATACTAGAGAGAGAGAGAGAGAGAGAGAGAGAGAGAGAGAGAGCGCGATAAGCTCCGCTACATGTATTCAAGTTTCTTCTTTGCAANCTAGAGAGAGAGAGAGAGAGAGAGAGAGAGAGAGAGCGCGATAAGCTCCGCTACATGTATTCAAGTTTCTTCTTTGCAAGAAAAACATACACTATATCACTAAAGCCTATGCACCTTGTTTTGCTCTGCTATTTTTAACGAAAACAATAAAACATGTTTCTATTAGTGCTTCCAAAAAATTTCAACATTTCAATAGACAAAGTTTAATTAACTAATAGAATACCAAAAAAAACAAGTTAAAATAATATTTTAACTGTGAACTATTTCTTATTTGCCGTTGACATTACATCACTGCTATCACTGTTTCTAATTCGTATTGAATACGAAATAAATATTACAAATTATAAAAGATACTAAGTTAAAGTTTCATATATTCAAAAATATAATACTTTAAACTTAATCACAGTGTCATATATTTTCGGTATACAAGTAATTTAAAACCCAGGTTGGCATGTTACTCCGAAGGTGATTTTTCAAATATTTGTTTCAAAACATTCGAAGAAACCGGGAATGGCCTATACTTAAAAATGGTGTTACAAATATTTTCTTTGCGACCTTGGCCTCTCATCTTGGAAGTAGTTAATTTTATGTCAACATACGCACATTCTGCTTAGAGTATTAACTATGCAATAATAAAGCCTATCAGCAGCTATGTATACTATTTTAGTCGAATAAGACTTGGACTTCATTGGAAAAATCAATATACGTATACTTGAACTGTGTGACGAATAACTCCTAAGTTGTTGTCTGCTCACGTCAGGGCTTCAGTTCCTTTTTGTGGTCACCTTGTTTGGGTTTCTGCCTCTCTTTCTGGCTAACGTTCAAGATTTCTTTTTTAATTTGTGTGCAACCCAAGTCTTGACATTTTTGGTTTCCGTGTGTCATTTAAATCATTCCCATACCTCAAGAATGTTTTTTGCTTCGCGTCACACTAGATTACATTCCAAAGTTCCCATATATGACAAATCATATAATCATCTTCCCGAATTAGGAAATTTGGTTGAACGAGTCACTGTAGCTAGGGTTCGATCTTAATATTTCTGGAAGCTATATATTTCCAAGTGGTTATCAGACTATTGTGGTTTGTGAGTTCAAACGTATCAAGCACCCCACTCAAGACTTAATTTGCTACTTTTCGAAGAGCTATATATTTTGGAGAAATGTTCTCCGCAGAGCATTTTAAGGAATCCACAAAACACACAGTTCGTGATCTCTGCTAGACTTTGTCTGCTAATAATGCCCAAAGAGAACCGAACGTAGCCTCCAAGAACTAAAATAGAGAATTCTTCATTATACACCCACATTCCTTAAAACAACTTTGCCCTACGGCAGACCACAAGTAAATACACTGCCACCCTGACCTGCTAATTTAATGAGATGTCAAGCCTCACTAAGTGCTGTCAGCATTGTATCGGGATGTAAAACCATGCATGTGTTTGATATTTTGCAGTAATTGATGGTTTCTGGTTTTTTACAGCTTTACAAAATTTTTTTACGGCAGTTATCGTTATTTTGATGCAACATCACTAGGAACCTTTGCAATCAGACTTCAGTACTTGCAGAGCTGGGATTTTTTTTAAAAAAAGTTTGTTGAATATAACCAAAAGTAATATAAATTTTCTTTATTTTAAGAGATCTGGGACAGCACCTTAAATTATGTGAGTTGTCCAAAAGTACATAAGTGATGCCCGCTATTCACTTAACATATACAGTAAATTTTAAAAATAGAATACACAGAAATCTTTTAAAGCAACAACTTTGGCTAACAGCACTTCTGCTGGACTGCAACTTCAAAAATACTGCGTAGAAACCGAAGTTGATTCAGAGATTTCAGTAAGGGAATATTAAGTAGAGAAAAAATAGGGGAGAGTGCCCACCCAAGATGCGCACCCAGATGAGCAAAGACACTCCATGTTTCAACATTGGCCTGCTTTTTTAACAATACGACTATCATAAACAACGTGGATAGGATTTGAGGTTAGAACACTGTTTAAACAAGTACTTTTTGTTGTTTGTATACATCCGCTAAATAGTTTTTTGTGCAATTGGAATAGGTTCAATTTGATACAAGCATGTTATTCATTTTAAAATGGTGTCTTCCGAAAATTAAGTTAAAAACAACCACGTTCGTCACTGTTGGCAATGTTACTTTGAAAGTTGTATTCGTGTGGGCTATGTCAATTTTGAGGGTATGCCCAAAAGACGATAATCGGTGTACCTCATATTTATTCTTTGGAATGATACTCACTGTGATTCCTGGTAAATGACAGCTGTTGAGTGGCAAATGCGTGGCCAGCACTGGAAATCAGAAGCCGGGATAGTTTAGAAATGAATAGGAGTCAGTATGCGTCAGTTTTAAGCAATATATCAGATTCAATAGAGCAATTTTCACTTGTTTGCTAACAAATTCCACTAATCTGAGAGACTTTTTTAATTCTTCAGATAAGGAGAGTACATGGCAAACTACACTGAAGAGCCAAAAAAACTGGTACACCTGCCTAATATTTTGTAGGGCCCCCGCGAGCACACAGAAGTGCCGCAAGACGACGTGGCATGGTCTCGACTAACGTCTGAAGGTATGCAGGAGGCAATTAACACCATGAATCCTGCAGGGTAGTCCACAAATCCATAGGAGTGCGTGACAGTGGAGATCTCTTCAGAACAGCACGCGCAAAGGAATCCCAGATATGCTAAATAATGTTCATGTGTGATGATTTAGGTGGCCAGTGGAAGTGTCTAAAGTCAGAAGAGTGTTCCTGGAGCCACTCGGTAGCAACTCTCGACGTGTGGGGTATCGCATTGTCCTGCTGGAATAGTCCACGTCCGTTGGAATGCACAATGGACATGAATGGGTGCAGGTGATCAGACATGATGCTTACGTATCTGTCACCTGTCAGAGTCGTATCTAGACGTATCAGGGGTCCCATTTCTCGCCAACTGCACACGCCCCATACCATGACAGAGCCTCCACCAGCTTGAACAGTCCCCTGTTGACATTTATGGTCAATGGATTCATGAGGATGTCTCCATACCCGCACGTCCATCCGCCCGATACAATTGGAAACGAGACTCGTCAGAACAGGCAACGTGTTTCCAGTCATCAACAGTCCAATGGTAGTGTTGGCGGGCCCTGGCGAGGCGTAAAGCTTTGTGTCGTGCAGTCAACAACAGTACACGAGTTGGCCTTCGGCTACGAATGCAAATAAATGATGGTCCGTTGAATAGTTCGCACGCTGGCCCTTGAGTAAGGGTTGCACGTCTGTCGCGTTTAATGATTATCGTCAGTCGTCGTTTGTCCCATTCGTTCACGATATTTTTCCGGCCGCAGCGATGTCGAAGATTTGATGTTTTACCGGATTCTCGATATTCATAGTACACTCGTGAAATGGGCATACGAGATAATCCAAATTGTATCGCTACCTCGGAACGCTGTGTCCAATCTCTCGTGCACCGACAATAATACCACGTTCAAACTCACTTAAATCTTGATAACCTGCCATTGTAGCAGCAGTAGCCGATCTAGCAATTTTGCCAGACGCTTGTTGTCTTATATAGGCGTTGCCAACCGCATCGCGTTACTCCGATTGGTGCCATTTTTATTTTCATTCGCACGCCTATACCAGTTTTTTTGCTCTCCAGTGTATATAATTAATTGAATGACGTGACAAATTTTTCAGGTATCTGATGATCAACTGCAGTTGGTAGCTATGAACACGACAATGAACAATATTCGCAGAAAATAATATGGGTAGTTTTCAAATTGGCTGCAGGAAGAAAGTTCATGCTTATAGTGACTGCATAGGAAAGTGGCAGCTGTTGTGCCTACAGTCACAGAGAGATTCAAATGGTGTCACTGTATGAGTATATTCAACATTCTACACTGCAAACTTCACCACGCTTTTAATAATAAATATTACAACAAGGTACTAAGAATTGTGCATACAAGAAAATGAAAGCAGTGACTGCAATCTACACTCCAACATGAATTAATCAAAAAATTATTTGAGAAAATTACGGACGTCAAACTTTCTAGTCTACGGTAACTGCCATATTCCCATGCCTTCTTACTTACCATGGAATAGGCATGCTGACCTGCTAATCAAATTCTGTACTCATGAAAAAACTCCTCCCAAGCTAATGCAATTCGTAACCAGAATTGGAATCCACGACGGCTTGCATCATTAACCAGTGTTTAACATGCATTTGATATAGGAAAACAACTAAAACATAATGTACTTACTAGATCATAGTTACTTGGTTTGGCAAACTACTAAAATTTTATTATTAAACTTTTCATATGAAGCATGAAACTTAACATTTCAGAGTTCACATTATGGCAAGGTCAAAATGTTCAACTGAATATTAAGAGCCGCGCTACGAAATTAACATATTGATATGTTCATTATCTAGGTATGCTTATCAGCATTCCAGGTTTCCTTATGAATGTCTTCAAGAAACATGGTTTCTAGGATTACCTATTTTAAAATAATGCTCCAATTAGAGCATAAAAACGTAAGCGAATGGCACAATATTACTAGATTGAAGGAAAGGAAAATTTTTCAGATTTGAGGGCTCTAGCTTAGGAATATCAAGCATAGTGATATTCCTCAAATGAACTTTGAAGTGCGCCGCTCCACGAATAGTCTGCAGTGCTCATTTATGTGGTTTATTAAGTCTCAGGTGCAGTAGGATTGAAATAATTTACAGTTACTGCATTATTCTGCATTATGTCTCCGCCGTACAACCGCATGGACGGAAGAAACAGGAGGGTTGCTGAACTCCTGTTTTGTCCCTCGTTTCTCTCGGGCCGACTCAAATTGTGTGTGAAAGAACAGATTCGTCCTCTGGGCGTCGTTGGCCGTGTTTACTCCGCCATCATTCTTGCTGCGGCGCAAACTCGTTGGGCCCAATTAGACCTACTGAACGGTTTAATTCTCTGGCGCGAGGAGATTTCAGGCGGCGAGGGTAGCAGGAAAAGGGGGAGGAGAGCATTAGCGCGACTAGAGGGTCCAGCGGGGAAGATCTGGCCAATGGGTTAGGCGAGAGGAAGTAATGTAGCTGAGTGCCCCGAGAGAGGATGCGGCCAGATTTACAGCTGCAAAGACATCCGCCTCAGACCCCTGCAATGAATGCCAAGGAGCTGTAAGATTGCAGCCACTCCTCGGTCTCTCGCAGATTGCTGCTTCTGCTGCACGCACTTTCCAGCCCAAACAACGTCCGTGAACCACTCACCTACGCTCCTTTCTCATCTCCATGCTTCCTCAGACAACGGCAAAGGAACTACAACTCCGATTTTCAAAGCACTCCTGCGTAGTTAATTTTAACTGCTGCTGGATTTGCACAATTTCACTCACTCCAAACATTGAAGTGACCCCTAGCGTTATTCAGGCCTCTTTACCTTACGCAGTTCGCATTGTACTAATATGCACAACAAGCTTGGCTGGCTAGGAATACTCATTTAAGGTTTTCATTCGCTAAAATACAGTTTTTTTTCTCTTATACCACGCACATTTTATCATTCCAGTGTATGTGTTATTGACCATAACTTATGGTCAATATTTAGTCTAAAATGTCCACCATTATTATTCCCGTGATAGCTAGGCCTGATTGTCCTTATTGTTGTTATGTTGGTGATATATTATCCGTATAACCTGCCTTGAACTTTATCTCTAGTAATCTCCAAGTGTTGTGCTCTAATGAAAAAATTGCACTTGCATTATTTGAGAGAAAGTTAAAACACATCGCAGAAATGGTTCGATTTCAATAAAATACCCTCCCTCCTCCTTCTCGGATACACGCCAGAGTAGCACATGCGTTAAACCAAGTTTTACAGATAATAAGCTATGTCTAGTTTTAAGTTAATTGGCACCGCGGGAAACGGACCATAACTAGAGGGAATAATAATCAGAGAGCGCATGCCAGATGCGCAGTCACCACTTACTTATTTCTTCTGCTTTTATGCCAATAACACTGTCAAAAACAACATGTAGAGGATTTGAGGTTTAAATAAAGGTTTTTATAGAGTGGAGACACTTGGGCCGCTCTCAACATCGAGGTATTCAGAGCCGATGAGGGTGAAGCAAGGCGATGCGCGGGAATGCAAGGATGGCGGGAAACGGGAGTTCCCCGAGAAAGCGTGCCGTCTAGTGGCATCGTCTGGCACGATTCCCGCTTGCGAAAATCCGGGAGTGACCCCGCCGGGAATTGAACCCGGTTTGCCTAGGTGGGAGGCGTGTAGTCTAACCACTACGCCACCGTGGTCACAAAATACTATTTATGTAAATGATTTGAGATGTTTGTACATTTCCCCATAACCTATCTTTAACGGAACTAGAATACCTTCAATTAAGTCTAACCAATTAACTCAAATAAATAGGTGGGTCTGTTTAAATTCCAAATGCAAACAAAAATGTTCCTCACTTTAGACCACATGACTGGCAATGGGCGAGTTAATGTTGTAAACGTAAGAAGTAGCGTACAATATACGCAAACCTTCTTCTCTACAATGTTATCTGCTTGGCTATTGAAATAAATTTTACTACAAGTTGAGTTGAGAGAGTTGGGCGGCTCTTAACGAGGCCATGAGTGCTGATGAGGGTGAAATAAGGTGAGAATGGAGCAGCGCTGGAATGCAAGGGCGGGGGAAACGGGATATCCCCAAGGAAAGCCTCCGACCAGCGGTATCGTCCGGCACGATTCATACTTGCGAAACACGACAACAAAAAGGAATNTAATTAAATTACATAAATTATGACAGTTACATATACAGAGAAAAATAAATATCACACCTTTCTTTTACCAGGAACAATTAGTGGAGTTTGTTCGATTGAACTCACCATCTTAAAGAGATCAAACTTGGTGCTAAATTGACTTTGCACGAATTTGTGTTTTTAAAAAATCTCATTTACGCTTTAAAAAATTATGAGGAATGCAAATTTTTAAAAGTCCAATGCATGTTATATGGACAAAATATCACCGACGCACCACCAAGAATGACAAACAGGCCGAGCTGTCACAGGAATAGTAATGATGGAGAAGTTGGACTACGTATTCACCTAAACATTTACACTGAAGTGATAAAATCAGTGTGGTGTAAGAAAAAAATTACAATATTTTAGCTGATGAAAACCCTAAATGACAATTCTTAGCCATTAAAGCATGTTGTTCCTATAAGTCACTCGGTTCACCTACGAGGATAACTTAAGACATTCTTGAATTAATATTTATCTCAAAAGTTAAAATTGAACTAAGGGCGAACAGCATAACGAATGTCCAATAAACCAAGAAATATCAACTACATCGTAACGTATTAATTTTGTTGAGAATTTTAAATTCGTAAGAAAAATCTATAAAGCTGAAAAGTAACTTTTCTCCTTTGCCATACTTTCTTTATGCATTTATATATAATAACGAAACATTATTTAGTCTGCTCCAGTTCCTAAGACTAATTTCCAGAATGTAAATTAACTCTCGCAGCAGGGACGTGCAAGCGAGACAACTACTGCGCCAGAGGACAGCCCCCCTGCTTGTCGCGAGGGTTTACGAGCTCTTTATGACGGATGTCGGAATAATGCGTGGCAG